>JAGXOD010000001.1:250000-440000 GCA_020368025.1 Brachyhypopomus occidentalis
GCCCCGGGGGAACGTCATTTCGTCGCCTTGTACTTGTACAATGTTGATGACAAATAAACCTCTTGAATCTTGAATCTTGAATCACATCTTAGTACCAGCTACCATTACATCACATCTTAGTACCTGCTACTACCTGTAGTTCTACTGCTAGTACTGTAAAAAACACATCTGTCCTTCCTTCTGTTCCAGAACTTTCTCCTGCAGCTTTTCACTGTCTTTAGAATCCTCATCCGGCCAGACATGTTTCCTAAAGACTGGACAGTCATGAGATTGGTCACCAACAAGTAAGCTCAGAATGATGAACACCAGCTGTGGAACCCAGTCCAGTCCTAGAGGGCAGAGTCACAGTTTGGTCCACACTGGTTCACGCTCCAAAACATCTAGCTCAGCTGGTGAAGGGCTTCAAAATGAGCTGAATGTTAATCAGGTCTAACACTAAACACTAAGCTGTGTCGTTGCCCCCAGGACTGACTGAGACTGCTCATGAAGTGTGAGCACCCAAATTTGCGCTCAGCAGAAATCAACTATTTTTTCAGTGTTTTTCATTTCCCATCTGTTTCCAGTGTCATCATCACCACGGTCCTCTATCTCTCTGACACCCTGCGAAACAACTTCCTTAATGAGAAATTTGACTTCAAGGTATGAGAAAATTGCATGTGTGTGTGTGTGCGTGTGTGTGTGTGCGTGTGTGTGTGTGTGTGTGTGCGTGTAGTTCATCCGTATTTGTCACACATGTCTCTCATCATCTCTAGATGCAGTTTGTTTCTTCATTTTTCTGTCTTCTGGCTCTGTCACAGACCTCATCTCTAACACAGACCTCATCTCTGACACAGACCTCATCTCTGACACAGACCTCATCTCTAACACAGACCTCATCTCTGTCACAGACCTCATCTCTAACACAGACCTCATCTCTAACACAGACCTCATCTCTGACACAGACCTCATCTCTAACACAGACCTCATCTCTGTCACAGACCTCATCTCTAACACAGACCTCATCTCTGTCACAGACCTCATCTCTAACACAGACCTCATCTCTAACACAGACCTCATCTCTGTCACAGACCTCATCTCTAACACAGACCTCATCTCTAACACAGACCTCATCTCTGTCACAGACCTCATCTCTGTCACAGACCTCATCTCTAACACAGACCTCATCTCTGTCACAGACCTCATCTCTAACACAGACCTCATCTCTGTCACAGACCTCATCTCTAACACAGACCTCATCTCTAACACAGACCTCATCTCTAACACAGACCTCATCTCTGTCACAGACCTCATCTCTGTCACAGACCTCATCTCTAACACAGACCTCATCTCTGTCACAGACCTCATCTCTAACACAGACCTCATCTCTGTCACAGACCTCATCTCTGTCACAGACCTCATCTCTAACACAGACCTCATCTCTAACACAGACCTCATCTCTAACAGACCTCATCTCTGTCACAGACCTGCAAAAGGTCACAGCTCTTGATCTCCACTGTCCATCCATCAGTGTGTTTGAACATTGAACATTTGCGCAGTAGAGGCAGCAACCAACCCTGTGCAATTAACCCTGTTGTTGTTCTGCAGGTGTGGGAAGCCTATTTCTACCTCTCCATAGTGTTTGTCATCCAGCCGTGTCTCCAGCTCGAGATGTTCCCTCCGTCCAAACGGAAGAAAGTGCTGGAGAAGTGAGCAGATGCCCTGTGCTCCACTGAGAGAACATTTCACAACATCACACATGAAGCAGCCAAATGAACTGGAGGGAAACTGAATGTTTAGGGCGTCTCCTTTGCAGTAACTGCTTTGAGAAATGAACTATGAAACATTTTGATTTCTCATAGTTGCCTTTGGTTGGTTTTAGTACATCGATTTTTCCCAACATCACATAAAAGCATTTGTTGTTGTTGTTGTTGATGATGTTTTGTTGACGTTGAAGGTATGGAGACATGCGAGTGATGATCGGGTGTGAGATCTTCAGTATGTGGCAAAATCTTGGTGAGGCTACATGTACTAAGACACACACACACACACGCACACACTTTCACACATGCGCATTTACAGTCATGTGACCTACAGCTGTAATCCATTACCCTCTTCTATCAAATATATTCTGTACAATATTCTGTAAATCCTCTAAATTAACGTCAAATCAAAGGCCATTTTTTTGTCATGCCCTCAGTACAGATGGGATAATCCCGCCCACTTTACCTCCGTAGGTGACTACAAAGTGAATCTGATCCCTTCTCTGATTGGCCCGTTCCTGGAGGTGACCCTGGTGCCCCAGTCCGACCTGCGCAACGTGCTCATCCCCGTCTTCCACGACATGATGGACAGCGAGGAGCGACGCAGTGGCAACTTCAAGCAGGTGCTGACCTCACCGTGACATCACTCTGACCTCACCGTGACATCACTCTGACCTCACCGTGACATCACTCTGACCTCACGAGGCCCGCCCCCCTCTGGTCTCCTGTGATGCTGCCGGCGTGTCACTTCTCTCTCTTCATGGTGTTAAGGTCCATTTCCTGCGTGCGACATTGCTGTGCTCTCTGCTGTGGTCCGTGCTCTGAAGTCTCTGCATTGCTGGCAGTGAGGAAGGGTTCCATAGGGTTCCAGAGGGTTCCATACGGTTCCGAAGGGTTACGGAGGATTCTGGAGGGTTCCATAGGGTGCCATAGGGTTCTGGAGGGTTCCATAAGGTTCCATAGGGTTCCGGAGCGTTCTGGAAGGTTCCGGAGGGTTCCGGAGGGTTCTGGAGGGTTCCATAGGGTTCTGGAGGCTTCCGGAGGCTTCCATAGGGTTCCATGTTATAGTGTGTGTTGTTCAGTTACTACCTGTGATTTTACTCCGTGGGAAATGCTCTGTTGGTCCCCAGGTGGAGGCGAAGCTCATTGACAAACTGGAGAGTCTGATGTCAGAGGGTAAAGGAGACGAGACCTACAAGGAGCTCTTCAATAACATGTGAGGGTCTGATTACTGCAGGGATGCTCCATGTCCAGCCTGTTTAACACAACCTCTGAAACATTAAAGCTGTTTTGTTTTCTGTTTATGCTTTCTGGGTTAGAATACCGCTGTTTGGCCCATACCCAAGGTGAGAACCACCACATACCATCACTTGGCAACGGAAGATGGAAGTTGATACTTTGATTAACTTGGAGTCACTGAACTTTTGACCTTGTCTGTGGGAATTTATGTATTGTGTGTGGTTGTTCGTGTGTGTGTGTGTGTGTGTGTGTGTGTGTGTACTTGTGCTCTAGCTTGCTTAAGAAGATAGAGAGAGAGACGTGGAGAGAGAGTGGAGTCTCTCACATTGCCACTGTCACACGCCTTATGGAGAGGCTACTAGATTACAGGTAATAATATAGAGCTCCTTCACTCACAGATGGCAACTTTAAACATATTTGCATCCTGCACTGCACTCTCCTGAGTCTCTTGCACACACACACACACACACCCCCACACACACACACACAGACACACACACAATCTTAGAATGCAATAAAAGTGCTGTAAGAACATTAGCCATAGACGGTCAGGAAAGTGAGTTAAAATTCAAAACTTTTTAAAATAAAGTTTCTTCTCTCTTTCTTTCATTTTAGGGACTGTATGAAGATTGGAGAGGTTGATGGGAAAAAGATTGGCTGTACTGTCAACCTGCTGGTAATAAAGAACATTGAAAAAGCACTTTTTTGTTTGTAAGAGTAGACGTACCACTTGCTGTCCTGTGTCCGTGTCCACTGATGAGCGTGTCCACTGATGAGCGTGTCCACTGATGAGCGTGTCCTGTGTCTTCCTACTGCTTCAGAACTTCTATAAGACGGAGCTGAATAAGGAGGAGATGTACATTCGCTACATCCACAAGCTCTACGAGTTGCACCTGAAGGTCCAAAACTATACAGGTAGGTCCAGACCTATACAAGTAGGTCCAGAACTATTCAGGAAGGTCCAGAACTTTATGGGCAGGTCCTGAACTACACAGGCAGGTCCTGAGCTACACAAGTGGATCCTGAACTAGACAGGTACATCCTGAACTACTCGAGTAGATCCTGAACTAGACAGGCAGGTCCTGAACTAGACAGGCAGGTCCTGAACAAGACAGGCAGGTCCTGAACTAGAGAGGGAGGTCCTGAACTACACAGGCAGGTCCTGAACTAGACAGGCAGGTCCTGAACTACACAGGAAGGTCCTGAACTACACAGGCAGGTCCTGAACTAGACAGGCAGGTCCTGGGCTGCATTATTAGCCAATATTACTGTCTCTTTTCCCAGCATTGTGAAATGTATTTCTCCTCATTCATTTATTAACCTTCCATTTCTTGGCCTTACTGTCAAGTGCCAAGTTCAAGTTCCGTGTGTTTCGCTGAGTGTCACCTTGGCAGTGACACACGTTTTACATCCTGTTTTAGGGTGCAGCTGATCTTTTGATCTTGCTTGTGGGAATGTGTGATGGCCTGTGGTATTTCACACTGGCAAGTTCCAGGATGCTTTGCAGTAACAGCAGTTGGAATCAGTGTGCAGTCACACAGCCCCCTGTGTTGGTGTGTGTGTGTGTGTTTGTGTCTGCTTGTGATGATATTCCTGAGTTTGTTCAAGAAGTGATGCAACAGCATGTAACTTGTATAACAGTGTTTAACCGAGAGTCTGGCGTGTGTTTGTGTGTTTGCGTGTGCGTGTGCGTGTGTGTGTGTGCGTGTGCGTATGTGTGTGTGTACATCACATCAGAGGCAGCCTACACTCTGTTGCTGTATGATGAGCTGTTGGAGTGGACGGAGAGGCCTTTGAGGGAGTTCCTCACCTACCCCATGCAGAGCGAGTGGCAGAGGAAAGAGTGTCTCCACCTCACCATCATCCACAACTTCGACAGAGGCAAAGTCAGTCAGAACCCCTCTTCTCCTCCCCCTCTCCTCCTCTTTCTCCTCCCCCTCTCCTCTTTCACCTCCCCCTCTCCTCCTTTTCCTCTCCCTCTCCTCCTCTTTCACCTCCCCCTCTCCTCCCTTTCCTCCCCCTCTCCTCCTTTTCCTCCCCCTCACTCCCACTCCATCTCTCACAAACTCTCTCTGTATATATATTCACTGCCTGTCTCTCTCTCTCTTCCTCCCTTTCGCTCTTCCTCTCTTTCTCTCTCTATCTATCTTGGCTTTTTTCTCAGTCAGCCTTTGTAATTCTCTCCTCTGAGTTTTGTTGATTCCTTTGTGCTGTGGTCTCAGCTAAATGCCCTGACACCACACTCACCTCGCTGTATATCTAAAGCTGCTGCATCTGCTCTCTCTCCACTGTGCTTACCACTATATCTGCAGCACATCATTCTTTTCTGAATTCCAGTGCTGGGAGAATTGTATTATCCTTTGTCGTGAGCTGGCCAATCAGTATGAAGGTTACTATGACTACAGGAACCTGAGTAAAATGAGGGTGAGTAATTTCCACCTGTCATATTAAAAGCTGCAGGTTTATCCCGTCTCATTTTAAAGTGCCTGCTATTGTGAATGTATTATATAAAAGTTCCCCATTTTGCAGTTTCCTTTGAAGATTTAAGAGGATTACTGCAGCAGCCTGAGCTTCTACCCTCTTTTGTTTCTCACTCTCTGTTCACATTTACAAGCTTCCCTCCAAAATGCCCCATTATGACTGAACATGCGGTTTGCTGAGGTGTATAACTCTTCTGTTAGCCATGTTTGCTAATGCTGCTAATATGGCAGGGAGAGATATTCTATAACACACTGACACAAAGTTGAAAACTAAACCTTCATGACTCACTGAGCTGTGGTCTATCCAGTGAATTCTAGGCGCCCGTATATTCTGTTTACAGCTGATGGCTATAGATGGCCGTAGACAGTGGCGGTAACTTGTCACCCTTACTGTGTTCCTTCACCACTATGTTATGTTTAATGAGGCATGTTATTGTCTTACTTCACAGTTGATGGAGGCGTCTCTCTATGATAAGATAATGAACCAGCAGAGACTGGAGCCAGAGTTCTTCAGGGTCGGCTTCTATGGAAAGAAGTTCCCTTTCTTCTTACGGGTAGGGGTAGCATTTCTGATAACACCAAGTGATGTGCGGTTTTGTGAGTGTGTAATACTGTGATTTGTGTCCTTTGGGCTTGAGACGACGTGTTTGGGGCTTGGTGGTGTGCAGTTTCATGCTCTGTCCTCTAGGTGGAGCCCTGCAGCTAGCAGTCTCCCTCTCCTGCAGCCCACGTTTGTCAGTTTATCATATAATCTTCAGACTCTGTTCTGACCTTTCCAGTTCAGTTGCATTTATTTGTGTGCGTGTGCATGTGTGTGTGTGTGTGTGCGTGTGCGTGTGCATGTGCATGTGTATGTGTGTGTGTGTGTGTGTGTGTGTACATCTTACACAGAACAAAGAGTTTGTTTGTCGGGGGAATGATTACGAGCGTCTGGAGGCATTTCAGCAGAGGATGCTGAGTGAGTTTCCCCACGCCATCGCCATGCAGCACGCCAACCAGCCAGACCAGACCATCCTGCAGGCGGAGGCTCAGTGTATCCTCTACAGACACACACACGAACAGAGAGACTCAGGAGCGCCTCGACGCACACCAGGCGCTCAGAGAATCAGGACGCTGGACAGCTTATGCAGCTGATGAAGGTCCTCTGTCCAAAACGTCCTGTTTCTCTGGAAACTTTGTGCACTTCACTGCAATTTATCTATTTATATTTATTATATCTCTGCAATGCTTCACTAAATCTCTTATTACAGTACACTAAAGTTATTCACCTGACCTTGTTTGTGTGTGTGTGTGTTTGTGTGTGTGTACATGCATATATATATATATATATATATATAGAGAGAGAGAGAGAGAGAGAGAGAGAGAGAGTCAAAATTAGAAAGGACTACACAAGGTTTCCAGAGAAACAGGACATTATTTCATACATGTCCTTCATCTTCTGTCCCGCCTGAATCGCCATAACAGATGTGATGTTGCTGTGTGATGCAGCCGTTTGAGTGATGGATGGTTTGCGTAGAACAGCTGTTTAATTGACTGGAAGCAGGTGGGTAGTGCCTGTAGCCCCGTTTGTGATCGTCAGAAGCAGCCCGGTGCCGAGTGGAGGCGGGGATTGGCCTGCGAGCACACCCCCCGCAGGCTGTGATTGGCTGCCCTGCTGGCCACCCTTTGACTCCCTTTGTCAGTCAGCTTGAAGCTTCACTTTTGACATTATAGGAGGTTTTTATAGGAGGTTTAAGGTCTCTTGTGTGTGTGGAACCCAGAGAGGAGAAGATCTGCAGAGCCTGACCACTTCTACTGAATGGAAGCACAGGTGGAAGGGCAGGTGGAAGGGCAGGTGGAGGGCAGGTGGAGGGCAGGTGGAGGGCAGGTGGATGTAGGTGGAGTTTGGGTTGTTGGGTGCCCTGGCATTCGCATGAATGCATCTCACTTTGTAGGTTCATGATCCAGAGTTGTGTGTGTTTATGTTTGTGTGTGTGGTTCTTGTTTTATCTACTATCCAAACTATTCTCTGATTACATCTCTGCATGCTCCCTAACTGGTGCTGGCCCAGATCTGCAGATCTATGCGGTCACTCCTGTGCCGGACAATCGCGATGTCCTGCAGAGGGATGGTGTGCCTAATAACATTAAGAGCTTCTACAAAGTAAATCACATCTGGAGGTTCCGCTATGACAGGCCTTTCCACAAGGGCACCAAGGATAAAGAGAACGAGTTCAAGGTGCTTCACTCTGTTTCTCCCACACACCCTCTGCTGGAATATCTGCTGGAATATCAAGTTGCTGCCTCATTGGCTGTGGCATCACAAAACAGCATAAGAGTAATGCAGAGAAAAACACCACATTTAGTACAGACCTGCCTGTTTCTCTCTTTCACATCTGCCATCGTTCTCTCTGTCTATTATCTTTGTCTCTCCTCTTACCAACTCTCTATCTCTCTCTTCCTCTGCGTCTTTCTTCCTCCTTCTGTCTCCGTTTTTCTGACGTGCATCGGCGCCCTCAGGTGTGCTGGAGGTGCTCTGCACTCTGCTCCCTCTGCCCCTGAGGAGGCTAATTAACCACCGTGGGCGTTTTGGTCCGATCCATCACAGCCGCACGCACTCCATTACTCTAGTAGTGGTGCTCAAACACACACAAGCCCAGCACCTCCCCGGCCTCTCGCCAGACTTCACACACACACACACACACACACACACACACACACACACACACCTCTGACCCCCCCTCCCCGCTTCTCAACACACACCAGGGCAAGACCTTCTACTGTCAAGCCATATTTAGCTGAAATATTGCACATACGCACCAGAGTTGTCATTTATCGGTCGGGTTAGTTAAAGGTTTTAGTTTCTGTTGGCTACACTTTAAGAATGTTGAAATGTGTGTGTGTGTGTGTGTGTGTGTACATGTGTTTGCAGAGTCTGTGGGTGGAGAGAACTACACTGAGCTTGGCTCAGAGTCTCCCGGGCATCTCACGCTGGTTTGAGGTGGAGAAGCGCGACCTGGTGAGCTGAACCTCTACAGGCCTTTGGCGTTTCTGCTCATAGCTCACAATTCTGGAACAAACAGAGTCATAGCACGGGCTTAAACACAGGCTTAAACACAGGCTTAAACACAGGCTTAAACTTGCTCCTGTGCAGCAATGGGACGAGTGGACTCAGGACTGGCGATGAGCCTAGTTTATCAATCACTACAAAATCCCCATTAGCTATGGAATAGTTCATGTATCAGGAGAACCGACGTTCACTTTCACGTTAGTTCTGAACGCCGCAGTGCCTTGTCCTGAACATCCACACTTTAAACTCTCACTTGCGTCAGCTGTGTTATTTAAGGGCGTGGCCATGAGCGCCTGCAGGTGCCCCGTTGTTGCGTGAGCTGGTGTCTGCCCCGCAGGTGGAGATGAGCCCCCTGGAGAACGCCAGCGAGGTGATCGAGAACAAGACCCTGCAACTGCGCACGCTGATCGCTCAGTGCCAGACGCGCCAGATGCAGAACATCAACCCGCTCACCATGTGCCTGAACGGCGTCATCGACGCCGCCGTCAACGGAGGACTCGCCCGCTACCAGGAGGTGACCGGAGACGCGGCCCGTCTCACCTCTCGCTTTCCTCTTTGATAGGCTGAGCAGGGGAGGATGTGCATTCTGCACCATCTGATGGTGCCTTCAGTTTTGTAACATAACCCAGTCTATACAATTATAAGCTGTTTCAGTGACGCAGGAAAGGGCTTGATGGGGTAACGTGAGCTTAATGGAGTTGTGATAAAAACCTTTGGCAGAACGGTGGAGTCCACGAAGTGCCGCACCTGCGTGTGCTGGGCCTGCGTATGCCTGCGTGTGCCGCACCTGCGTGTGCTGGGCCTGCGTGTGCTTGGCTTGCGTGTGCCTGCGTGTGCTGGGCCTGCGTGTGCTGGGCTTGCGTGTGCCTGCGTGTGCTGGGCCTGCGTGTGCCTGCGTGTGCTGGGCTTGCGTGTGCTGGGCCTGCGTGTGCCTGCGTGTGCCGCACCTGCGTGTGCTGGGCCTGCGTGTGCCGCACCTGCGTGTGCCGCACCTGCGTGTGCTGGGCCTGCGTGTGCTGGGCCTGCGTGTGCCGCACCTGTGTGTGCTGGGCCTGCGTGTGCCTGCGTGTGCCGCACCTGCGTGTGCTGGGCCTGTGTGTGCCTGTGTGTGCCGCACCTGTGTGTGTGCTGGGCCTGCGTGTGCCGCACCTGCGTGTGCTGGGCCTGCGTGTGCCTGTGTGTGCTGCACCTGCGTGTGCCGCACCTGCGTGTGCTGGGCCTGCGTGTGCCTGTGTGTGCTGCACCTGCGTGTGCCGCACCTGCGTGTGCTGGGCCTGCATGTGCTGGGCCTGCATGTGCCTGTGTGTGCTGCACCTGCGTGTGCCGCACCTGCGTGTGCTGGGCCTGTGTGTGCCTGTGTGTGCCGCACCTGTGTGTGCTGGGCCTGCATGTGCCTGCGTGTGCCGCACCTGCGTGTGCTGGGCCTGCGTGTGCCTGTGTGTGCTGCACCTGCGTGTGCCGCACCTGCGTGTGCTGGGCCTGCGTGTGCCTGTGTGTGCTGCACCTGCGTGTGCCGCACCTGCGTGTGCTGGGCCTGCATGTGCCTGTGTGTGCTGCACCTGCGTGTGCCGCACCTGCGTGTGCTGGGCCTGCATGTGCCTGTGTGTGCTGCACCTGCGTGTGCTGGGCCTGCGTGTGCCTGTGTGTGCTGCACCTGCGTGTGCCGCACCTGCGTGTGCTGGGCCTGCATGTGCTGTGTAAAGCATACGGCGGATATGTAATGAGTGTTTTACCCTTTCACTCTATAAGAGTATTAGGCAGTTGCCAAGCAACTGCAAGTTAGACAACCAGCTTGTAATGCTCTCATGCCACAGAGGCAATTAAAAGGGAAGAGCTGTCGGCAGGTGTCCACCAAAATCCCAGCATGCACTGCGGTGTGCTGAGAGTTACAGATCTACTGTAGTGATCCGCTGTGTGGATCGGCAAACCAAGGTAGACAAGCTGTGTCACCAGCGATCCGGGAAGACTGTCAGCGTTGACTGGCTTCCTGTCTCAGTCTCGTCCTCCCGCGTGCTTCTCTCCAGTGGTCTCTAACGTGTGACTGATGCCTTCACTCATGCACATCTAATGTTGCAGGCTTTCTTTGCGAAGGATTACATTTCCAGTCACCCCGAGGATGGAGATAAGATCACACGTCTCCGGGAGCTCATGTTTGAGCAGGTAGTGTTTGTCACAAAAAACACATTGTATACAATAATCTGCTTAGTGTGTCTGACTGTAAATCGTGGCATTTACTACAATATAGTGTTGATGTAAAGCCAGTAATTTGACATTTTGGTGATATTTTAAAGGCTATAATGATATGATGTAGCGCAGTTCCTCCCAGTGATAAACAATATCAATGCATCCACCAAAGATATTTTATATTCCTGTTTGTTTGCAAAAAAAATAATTGAATGAAAACTAGGTATTTGCTGATTAGTATCATCTTTTAATTCTGTCTTCAGAACAATGGGGAAAAGCAGTTTAGGAAACACTGAAACATTTTTATTGGCTACACCATTCCACATTAAAGATCAATGTACTATGTGTACACTGGATCATTAAACCACATTGTAGGCTTAGTGAACTGATCGATGTTCTGTTACATCCCTATTAGCCTGGTGTGCATCTGTTCTGTGGGTTGTAAAGACTGAACCTCTTCTCTCTGCATGCAGGCACATATTTTGGAGTTTGGTTTGGCTGTGCACGAGAAGTTTGTTCCACAGGATATGCGTCCCCTGCACAAAAAACTTGTCGACCAGTTTCATGTGATGCGATCCAGTCTGGGCATGCAGGTGAGGTCAGCATGAGGGTGTGTGTGCAGTGGTGTGTGTGGGTGTGTGAGCAGGTGTGTATGTGTGCAAGTGTGTATGCAGGTGTGAGTGCAGGTGTGTGTGTAGTCTGCACATCTGGTCTCTCCTTCTTCTCTGTGCAGCCGCAGGACTTTCCTGCATATGTGCGCGTCAGTCCGCTGCATTTCGCCAATGGGAGTCCGCGCACCTGCAGGACTCCGGTTCCCAGCGCCATCAGCCCAGACGGCGGGAGAATCGTTGCACGGCGTAGGTCTGTAACGTCCTGATGTGGGCTGGTTCAGTGCAAGACCAGCTGCTGTGTTTGGAATGAACTTAAACGGCCCTACCTGGTTAAATTCTCCTGTGTATCTCCTGCTTCAGCCCCCTGAGTTATCCGGCCGTCAATCGCTACTCCTCATCCTCACTGTCGTCACAGGCCTCCAACGATGTAAGCAACATCACCGGCCAATCAGAGAGCTCGGACGAGGTCTTCAACATGCAGGTGTGCACCCCGCCCCCACAGTAGATCTGCCTGTTATGATCCTCTATCCAATCCCATCTGGGCTCTCGCCCGTTTGTCATGGTGCAGCCGTGTAGACGGTCGTCCCTCCCGTCATGCTCCACCCTGATCGCTGCCTGCCTCTCTCTCCCCAGCCCAGCCCCTCCACCTCCAGCCTCAGCTCCACCCACTCTGGCTCCCACATCACCAGCTCTGCTGTCCCCCCCAACAGAGGTGAGTCCGCGGTGGGCTGAGCGGCTCAGAGTCGTTGCTCGGCCTCAGGGTCCAGGATGCCGAAGGGTTAGTCTGCTAACGTCTTTCCAAACCTCCCTTTAACGTTTGGGTCTGGATTTGAGCTTCAGTGATTAAGTGCATACTGCATAAGTACATACTGTGTAAGTACATACTTTGTAAGTATACTTACTGCATAAGAATTATTATTACAGATTGAATTTTAGATTCATGTCCCTTTTGATTATAATCCGGCTACATAAATATTGATGTTTTGACAAAAGCGATGTACGTGCCTGTGATTGGCAGATACAGCATGTGGTTATTGCTTAGGCGCCTTGCTGACAATACTGACACTGCGTAAACCACGACTATCCAAACTGATGTTCTGGTGCTTTCATTCATGTAGCTCCGTGGTGATGAACGCAGCTACTGTGGACGTCCTGTGATACTTTATGCTTTTATCTAGAGAAGAGAGAAGGCAACATGATGAATAAATGATGCCGTTTGCCGCCTGTCGACACCTCCTGTCTTAACACTCACTGTCGCCTGAAACACAGATGCGCTTCCCGCATCGTCTCCAGTGCCGCTGGATAAGCACAAGCCGCCCAGAGAGAACGCGTGTCTCTCGCCGCGGGACAGATGCTGCAGCACGGCGTTCGCCGGCCCGCTGGACGCCGCTCAGGTGAGCGTCAGCAGAGCAGACGAGTCAGAGGCGGCGTGTGTGGGCTGGTGTGCTGATGCGTGTCTGTCCCCCCATCCACAGAGAATGATGCCCTTCCAGATCGACACCAGCCTGCCGCGGTGTGAGGCCAGTCTCCCCACCGCAGAGACAGGTAGGCCCTGCTGTGATTCCTCCCAGCGCATTGTGATATCTGAGTCCTATAAGTTGACATGTCGTGTGTGTGTGTGTGTGTGTGTGTATGTGTGTATGACCTACTTAGGCAAGAGTATAAGGTCTTTGTCACCCATGCCAACTGCAAGGTCTCCTCAAAAGGTATGTTTCATATGGCAGTTTAGCAAAAAAATGGCTCTCACGCTGAGTACCAAGACAAGCTGCGAGAAACCCAACATAAAACCCACAACACTCGTTTACCTGTCTGCCCCACAGACCACAGTGCCCCTCACGCCCTCCCCCACCGACGGGCTCCCCACCGGCAGCCTGCCGTCGCACTCGCCCGCCCGCTCCGGCAGCTACAGCAGCGGCATCTCCTCCCTCAGCCGCTGCAGCGTCTCCGAGATGTGCGGTGTCGAGTCGTGCCCCCCCCGAGCCCCCCCCCCGCCCGCCGACAGCCTTGTGCGCCGTGGCAGCAAGACTCCGCCTCCGTACAGCGTCTACGAGCGGAACAACCCGCGCCGGACCAACCCGCTGCCACACAGCCTGTCTGTGCCGCCCACTGTGGACAACCCCAACCTGCCCTCCAAGCCACAGCTCAGCCGCACCCAGAGGATCCACTCAGAGCCACGACCCAGACTCACTCCTAGGAAGGTCTCACAGCTCTAGGGGGCCCTCAGGAGCCCTGGGCCGCACCTACAGACTCTCACGCTGGACTGATGAAGGGGAGGATTTTAGTTTTTATAAAGTTTTATTTTTTTGTATCACCTAAAATGGAATATAAAAGTTTCTATTTCTGTTGTCGTAGTGGTGGCTGCTTTGTGTTCTTCAGCGATGAATCCACCACAGTTCCGCTGTGTAGAGTGTGTGATCCACCACAGCGCCTCTGTGTAGAGTGTGTGATCCACCACAGCGCCGCTGTGTAGAGTGTGTGATCCACCACAGCTCCGCTGTGTAGAGTGTGTGATCCACCACAGCTCCGCTGTGTAGAGTGTGTGATCCACCACAGCGCCGCTGTGTAGAGTGTGTGATCCACCACAGCGCCGCTGTGTAGAGTGTGTGTGTCATTAAGGGTCATTAAGGGTCCACGGGATCGGACTGGAGGGTGAGGTGGGCTTGATCAGCAGGCGTTTATGTTTGCAGATGTACTGCTGTGTTTATTTCTTTAAAGCACTGCAGATGAAGTGGTGTTGTCCTTTTGTTCCTGGATGGCCTTTTACACTGGTAATTTGGGGCCTGGTTCAAATCAAATTCTTGATGAGTTTTCTTGGTCAGTTTTTACAGCTGAACATAAACTGATTCAAGGCTGCGTACTTTGGCATACTTTCCATTCATGTACATTTTGGCTGATGTACAACAATAGCCATTAAGAGATTAGAATTATAATCTGCAAAGGGCACATAGTTTACAGGTAACTCTTTAGTTCTGGCAGGTCCACATCCCACTTAGAGCAAAGTTCTGAATCATATTGCTTGCAAGGTATTTTTGATAGATGTACAAAATCCCATAAATGTACAATATTCACTGCCCACTGTGGCCTGGTTTAGGCCTCACATACACATTGTTGTGCAGCAAGATCTGCAACTTGTTTGAACTGCTTTGTAATGTTTGGAATGGCTGAAAGGTGCTACACATTTCTTAGTGCTTCTTTCTAATGTAGCCTTGTGTCTGCCAACCCTGCCCGAACGTTGTGCCATGTAATGAAGTCGTGTGGTCTCCAAGTATTGTGCCAAAGATACAAATAGTATTCACCTTTCTGTCAGTGAGAGTAGTTAGGGCAGCTTCTACGGCGTAGGCGTGAATGCCGTGCGTGACCGTGTGCTTTTCATACAGTGTGCCCAATCTTAGGAAGCATGAGGCATGAACAGTGTCGAGCAATATAACCACTGTAGTTTACTAAAGAGTATCATGTTTGTAGCACAAGGGCCCTTCAGTTTTAAGGTGAAATTGTCTGTAGATTGGCTCACTTCCAGCTTCAGAGGTTTCAGATAGGATTGGTTTGCACTGCTCGATTATAAGTAGAATTAACTGGAAAAAAAAAATTTTGAAATATTCTGCGAGCAATGGAGAGAAGTTACTTCTCACTCACGGAGACGATGTTGGTACATCCTCAAGACGAGAGTTCAGGCAGTCATGCTGTAACACGTCAGACCACTGCCAGTGTTGAGCTGGGGCCATGCATGGCAAATTTAAAGAATACTATACTGATTTTTATGCGTTTTATTCATATATGTAATTTTTTAAAGAATGTATATTCACTGTTAAGACATGTTTTTCCAAATGTGTCACAGAAATGACAAATGGATTTTCTTTTTAAAAGTCATGGCTTATTTACACAGGACAGTTATTATTGAAATTCCTCACCTTACTCATTTTTCATGATTTTTCAGATTTCACTGAGATTTCACCGAGTAATACAGTTGTGCTTATTTTTAGTCGATTTTAAAGTGTCTCCAAGTGTGTTTGAGTCACTAACTAAGAGGACACTTCCTTAAAATATCCTATTAATATGACACTACAAGTTGTACAGCTTTGCCACAGTACAAAAATAACTAAATAAATAGAAATAAGCAACAACAAAATAAACCCTTGATATGGCAAAAAGAATTTAAATGAGCTAATAGCTGTTTCACTGCCGACCTGTCAACCCAAATCTTTGCACAGCTCTAAGTTAATAATTATTAATATTCATAAAGAGGGGGGTAAATATCTTAATGAATAAACTGCCTTCTGTCTGCTGACTGAAAGTGTTAAACGAAGATAGTTGCTGGAGATTTGCATACTGAATGCAAGTTTGCAGGATTTAAAAATGTATTACAATTTAATGGTTATCTTGCAGTGTAGTTTGTACTGTCTGATTGCAACTCTGTATTTCAAAAGATTCACAGACATTTTCAGACACAGACACAGGTTGTATTTCACAGATTCACATCATTATTACACCTATTAGGGGAAAATTAAGTATTGTCAGAAAAACACACAATACTTATACAATAACACATGAAAAGAAAAGTACAAAGGGAAAGTGCCCATCCAAGCCTCATCATGTGGACCTGTCGTGAATTTTCTAAGGCAGGACAGACAAAATAATAATGATGAATGAGAAATAAGTCTTGGTTTGCAGGAAGAAATTGGTTAACTATTCCCACTGTCATAATCAATGATAATAGAACCCAATACTGCACCAGAGATCACACATTTAGCTTGTGTAGCAAATTTACATGCACAGTAGGTATGCTTCTTTAAAATAACATGACATTTTTTATCGATACCTTGTGAATAAGCACAGTTTTAAATCTTAACTAAAGAACATATGTCAGTTTTTGATTTCACAAGAAGACCCAAGAATAGCAAACTTCGCTTGGGAATGCAAACTAATGCATTTGTAAATGGTGGCCATTAGTATGTTGCTTGTGTGAACTATTTTATTAAGTGTTGCAATTGTGTTCACATATGCCTATGCTATGAAAAGATGCTCATTTTAGGCAATCACATTTTATAATTTTTAATGGATTGCCCAGTGACCAGTTTTAGAAAAACAACTAGTATTCTTGTATTATCTCCTTTATCTCACTTTGTCCCACCTTTTGTATGAATTAGGTTTTATGTTTTTTGTTCAATTTTTTGAACCTGTAAAGTTGTACTTTATATCATACAATGGGATAAAAGTATTCCATATAGCCAGTGTTAAAGATTTTGTACAAATTGTGTTTATATGAAAATGTAACCAGTTCAAAGCTTTGAATGTTGCAATGAACATTTTTATTTGTAAATGTTGAATATTAGCCATTAATGAATAAAGGTTCATTGACGTACGTAGTGTTTTAATATTAAAAGCAAATGTGTATAGTGGTTAATAGTGTTAAAATCTGGTCAAAATTATTAGTTAATAACAAATGAACAAAAGGTCACCCTTATGAATAAGCTACAGACTGAATGGCAAATATTTTTAATAATAACAACAAAATAATTGTTATTAATTGGTTCATCTTTAATTAAACAGGCTTTTGATATTAAGGTCGCATTCTGTGAGTAGGTCGAGCTATGTAAACCCGGCGTGCTTTAGGACCCCGGCGACAACTACTGCGGGCGGTTTTCGTAATCAAACGCGCGACTGGCAGCATGCGCATCACATCATAGGTGAGTGAAATGGAGCGGCGCCGTAAGTTCAGGGATGAAGGGCAGTGAAACCTGTCAACGTACAATATATAAACATCCTGATTTCTTTGTCGTTTTTCCTGGGGCGCCCACTTTACTCGACACTAATGCTCTGACACATGAGCCAGTGAGCATTCCCACTAGTTAACGCTAGCGGGGTTAGCGGGATAGCTAACTGCGGGTAGTACCTTCATACGTCCTAAAGAGGCTTTATGAATACGACTGCGCCCTCATGGCCCTCGGGAGTCGTACATCACACCCAGAGCTATGGCATCTATCCAGGCGAACCTCCCTGAGGTGGGGGACGCAGTACTGTCCGCGATAAGGACCTATGTACAAGGACACGGCTACAGGTTTCACTGCGCATGCGTGACTCTGCTTCTGTCTGAACAGGAAACATGTAAAACTGCAAAATAACCGAACGGTTTATTCACGTTATTGCACTGTAAATGCTACTGAAACTCATACTCCACACACAACAGCAGTTGTAAGATCAGCTGTGGCGACTGCTGGTAAACGCCTCCTAGCTCCAGGCGATTTGACATGGAGTGACCCGTGATTAACTTTCCCAGATTCATTACAGATGATGCTGTAGTCAAGTTGTTGCAGGTCATGAAATCACTTACAGCAAATGTTTAACAGGCTGCGCAGCGACTAACCTGAGATTAGATGGTAAGACGCTCAGCTGCTACGTGTGCGGACCTGGGCCCAGTTCACATGAAGAGATATGCAGAAGCAGATACGTGACATCTGCGACCCACCACTTTTAAGAAAATCAATGTATTATGTTTTCCCTTTAAGGATGTGTATATTGAAAGATTTATTTAGTGAATATCACAAGCAGTTTTGTAAGATGTAATAATATAAATGCAATTGTGATAATGTGAATTTCAATTGTTGGCCTAGGTTCATGTCCTCAGATTAACAATGATATAATTCTAGCTAATATAGCCCACGCTACTGTGGCTGTATGTGACCTGGGTTAGGGTTAGGTTGGGTTAGGTTTAGGTTAGGGTCAGGGTTAGGTTAGGGTTGGGTTAGGTTAGGGTTAGGGTTGGGTTAGGATTAGGATTAGGTTAGGGTTAGATTAGGGTTGGGTTAGGGTCAGGGTTAGGGTTAGGGTTAGGGTTAGTAAGCCACCACTCTCACTGTGAGGGCAGTAGTGGCATGTTTAATTACCATGGAAAGATTAACAAAAATAGCATCCAAGCAAAAACAGGTCTGCCATGTTGCTCTAGAGAAGGTGGATGTATTTCACAGCAGGCTCAGAATTAGGATTACGTTTACACCCCAGCAGATATTTGCCAGGTTATCCATATTTTACTACAACTCATTTAGCAGTGATTAGTGTCGCCTCTCGCGTTCCCCTTGACTGCACTTATATGGACACTAATATGTAATCGGCCTGATCATGGAAGAATGGAAGCAGAAAGTGTCGCATGCAAAATGCTGTTGGTTTCTTCTGCTGTGACTCCAGATTCTCTGGCGTGTAGTCCTGAGCCAGTGACCTGAGAGAGAATCACCAAAATGCCACAGATTGTTCTTTCTTGTTGACGGTCTGTTTGGAGACCTTCCATGACCTTCCACGACCTTCCATGACTTTCCCCTGATTTGTCTGGATATTTGAACTGATCATTATGCAAATATGGTGTATAACAATACCTGAAAGGCCCCATCCAGTCCACCAATAGGAATCAGTATCACTGCAGTATTACTGATACTATAATAGTACTGTGACTATGACTCAGCTACTCTGTCAAAACAGCATACAGTAAAATGTGCAAATATTGCCAGATGCATTTGTTTTAAAACATGACATGATTGTTTATTTAATCATCAAAGTGCCATACAAAGAGTAGTTACTATCTTAAGTGTAGTCATACAGCCTTACAGCCTTGTCATTGTAAGTGACCCTCTCTTTGTAGGTAATGGCTCAGAAAGCAGGATTGGGCCGGAAGTATTTCAGAGCGTTCATGAGCGGCTTCTTCGTAGCGGTTCCCGTGACGGTCACTGTGCTGGATCGGTTGGCCTATGTGGCCCGTGTGGACGGCAGCTCCATGCAGGTGGGCTACTCTGTCCAGCACAGCTAACTTTAGCCTGAGGAGCCTGAGGCCTGTACAGCGTTTCTGTTGACAAAACACTCCAGTCACACCTGTGTGAAATAAAGCATTTAAAAAAACATTTTTATGTTTTCCTGGGGGTCATAGTGAAGTAATTTTAGGTCAGAGGAAAATGTATTAGCAATTAATCAATTACAAAATATATAATTATGTATTAATAAATTCTGAAACCAATCAGAATCTAGCACCAGAGATCAGAATCTCATTCTTCCCTGCTTTTTCTAATGAATGTCCACTCATTTGTTTATAATAATCTTCTAATAATTATATAATTAATTATATAATTAGTAATTATATAAATAAAAAAGCTAACTTGCTGGACAGTATTGAAACATGACACCAGTATGGTAGAGTTTGACACCAGTATGGGAGAGTTTGACACCAGTACGTCTGAATAAAAACGATATTGCAACCATCTGTGACGGATAAATTTCCCAGTTGGAAGCTCTCGTCAGGATATTTATTTTAGAAAGACAGATAAGAGATATTCTGTCAATTATCTCAGCAAGCATGAAATGACTCTTAGAGATCTGGCTTAATGATTCATCAGAAGCCTGAGTGTCATATCTGTCTGCTTACACGCTTGAGAGTCTTTTGATATACTGTCACTTAATGAAAAACCAACCGGCATGTTTTTTTCTTGTAGAAGTGTTCCATTTGTTCTATCTGATTTCATGTTGTGTTTTTATTCTGATTACATATTTCTATTAGTATGCATGTCTTGGAGATTTCTGTAGAACTGCTAGAGCTCCTTAGATAATTTTGTTCTGCAGAACGAAGGAGAAATTCCAAGCTTTGCTGCTTTTCTGTGTATAACGTTACGCAGGCAGGCCTGCATTTAACAACAAAGTTTTTCAAATGACAACATAACTACAGCACACACACCAACTGATCTGAGCTAATAAACAGCTGTGTGAAGCTCAAATGGCTGTGATGACGGATGTGGCGTCTCCTCACTCCTCAAGGGTGTGGCGTCTCCTCATGGGTGTGGCGTCTCCTCACTCCTCACGGGTGTGGCGTCTCCTCACTCCTCACGGGTGTGGCGTCTCCTCACTCCTCACGGGTGTGGTGTCCCTCTGTCTCTGCGGTGTGCCGGCCGTCTCTGGGCCGGCGGAGCGGAGAGAGGTACAAAAAGCATGCAGTGAGATCCATGTTTACCTTTTTCCCCACCAGCCTTCACTGAACCCAGAGGGAACAGACACATCCGACGTCGTGCTGCTCAACCGCTGGAGTGTGAGGAACTTCGAGGTTCGGCGCGGGGATATCGTGTCAGTTGTGTAAGTAGAGCGGATTGAACTGACAGCACGTCTCACCCACGAGAAAGCGCGGCTGGAAAGACTTTATTGCATTAGACGCCTCACCTGGGAGGAATCCTGAGACCAGGTTTTTGCGCTCTCCAAGGTGCTTAAGTGTTTTTTCTTCAGTTATTTTTCCTTCGATGAGCTAAACATCACTGTCACTTAATGCAGTCCTTGCATCTCCATGTGACTCATGGATGTTCACATGTTTTGTGAACTTATAGGTGTCTCACTCAGGGTTTTCCTAGGGGTCTGTATGATACTGTTTTTTGAACTTCTCTATCCGGTGCACCAAAGATAGTACTAATTACACCACACCATTTATTTTTCATGTTTACTTCTTCCTTCATTAACTGTGATGCGAGGTGTCCTCAGAACGTCCTGGGTGTCCTCAGGTCTGGTGGTGTCCTGAGGCAGATACCCATCAATGAGGACGGAGCCATCTCAGTCCATGTCCTCTTCTTCAATGTGTAAAGCTGACAGCCAAGCTGCTCTCTGCTCTCAGGATGCTGTTGGCGCCCAGACTGTAGTGTGCTGCTGTGTCCCTGTGTCCCTGTGTCTGCAGTCTTTGCAGTCTCTGCTGTTTCTGCAGTCTCTGCTGTCTCTGCTGTCTCTGCTGTGACTGTGAACAATGGGTGGACGGTGCTCAGACGTTAAGCAACAAGGGGGCCGATAAACGTGGCTTGGCGACCTTGTTGATCATGTGGGAGCCCAACTGTGGCCTTCAGCTGGGCTGTGTCCTTTGATGAGCCACTAGGATCATTGATTTGATGTGCCACTAGAAACATTGGTGCTTTCTACCTGGTCGTTTTCTTTTGAACATCGTTTGTTCGCTATGGTTTCAACACCGAGTGCTTTGTTTTAAACTGTGCTGTGTTCAGCATTTTTGCTTTCTCCTTTCATAGGCTAACGCTTCCACACAGGAAGTCTCTGATCCATTGTGGTGTGTTTAGCCAGATGTCATGCTTTGCAGCTTATCTGAAGTGTGGGGACTGGTGAAGTTACCATGTACCAAGTGCTTTCCAATTCTTCCCAAACCTCTTTTTTCTTTGGACTGATTGGTGTGTGTTTTGGTCTTTCTGTTTTCTCAACTGTCCTGAATGGAGCTCCAAACTTGTCACAACCCAAAGATGGCCGTCTTCCCCTGCTAGGGAACATTGTGCCATAATAGTGACCATCTATTATGTGGAACTATTTCAGGAAAGCAAGGCATTCAATTAAAACTGGGGTCTAAAATGGTGACACATTTGGAGATACAGACTGGCTGTTTTTGAGTGTTGGTGAAGGTCCTGTGAAGATTTAAATAAGACCAAAGCTTCTCTGTGGTGTTTTATTGGAGTGACTGTTTCTAATCTCTATGTGGGAACTGAAAAGTTATTGCGCTGTATTTAGGAGCTGGATGAACGTCGATGCTTTTGGGAGGAAATGACAGAGACGTTGAACGTAATTTAGACAGCCATGTAGTTTTCATGCTTCTGTTCCAGCTTCCGTTCTAGGGTGTTTGAATTGGGATAAAAATAAAGAAATCACAGGCTCTTTTAAACGAGACCGAGTAAACAAAACTGCGTTTTTCTTGCCAGTTCACTTCTCTGATTTGTAATTGTGAAACGTGGAATGGTGTGATGCATTTTGCTTGTTATGGCGCACATATGACTCTACAAGCTGTTTGGGTTTTTGCTCCCAGATGTGACGTCACGTTGAGCAAACGATCCACCCCACAAATCTGCTCTGTAAGGTGCAGCGTTGCTGACGCCAGCGAGAGCAGCTAAATCATCCGTGAGGGTTTTCAGGACCAAAGTAGTGGGATGTAACTTACTGGCCAAGCTGAGAATGCGCTGGACGACCTGAAGACGTGAGGCACGAGACCCCTGAGACAAGCAGGACCTAAACAACAGGAACAAAGGGGCTTCAGGGCAGCAGCCGGGAACATAAACAGTGTCTGTTGATCTATGAGTCACAGACTTCAGGCAGATTTTGTAGACTGCAACAGTGTTATAACAAAGCAGAAAACATGACTATTTTACTTAAAGGAGACATAATTCAATCTTTTTTACACAGTTGGAACAGTTCTGTGCACCCTTTGAAATGCGTCTTTGAACCACACCAGGTGAAAAAACACTAATTTAGCCTTTGTACATTTGTACCGTCTTGTAATTTTCTCCATTTTGAAGAAAAGGTCATTTTCTGGGTGTTAATTTTGTGTGCTAATGACACCAGTGAGCTTCAGGTCACTGTCCTGCTCCAGGGTGAATCACAGTCCAGGTCGGAGGCATTAACTTGAATATGAGCCTTAAACGCAGTGAGCCGCCAGCACCCATGTTCCTCCTTCCCCCCCTTCCTCTCCTCCTTCCTCCCCCTTTCCATCACTCTGGGACAAGTTCATCTTAAGGGCTATGACTTCTCATCTATCATCTGTCGTCAGTCCATAAGACCTGTGCCCCAGAGCTCCAGAGGCATGTTTAAGTCCAAAGTGCTTTATGGTCTTGAGGCTATAGCTCCATCCTGGATCTGTTCTACAGTTGTCCTGAAAGTCTGCGGTTGACCAGATTATTGGCCTTTGTTAAGATCTCCAGCTCTTGCTTTTTAATGTACCAGACAATTGATTCTGACACACTGCATGTTTCAGTTGTGAGTCTCATCGAATTCAGGGTCTCATTGAATTATAGTAATTTTCACTGGACTGCTGAGCTTACCAGCCTACAAGAGGCATTTTTTTGATGACTGACCCGTTGTTGAGATGCACATGGGTGAGTGGTGTCTGCACATCTGCGCAGTGGTTAGCAGTGAATACAATTAACATTTTACATTTGCAGCGTTCAGCAGATGCTCTTGTGCGGTGCAACTTGCAAAAGTGCTTTGTTGTGTTCATGGAGGTAATCTGTATGCTGGTACATTAGGCTTGATGCCAAGGATACTGTTAAGATGCAACCCTGTCAGAGAAAATACATCAGTAATTGCAAAATAAGTGATTAATCAAGTGCATTGAGGTGCCCAGACAGCAATAAACATGTTACTTGTGAAGAGTGATTATTGACCTAATTAGCTAAGTAGTTATTCTAGTTTCACTTGTATTTCATCCAAGTATGATCATTTTCATTAATATTTACTAGTGGATATAGTTTAGGTTAAAATTCAGATTTGCTGGCCTGTAATGTGTGATGCTTGTGGCAGAGGGAGTGTGAGGGACTCCTGGGAACTCGGTGAAACACACAGGACAGAGTTGATGCTGTTCATCAGAGATGTTTAAGCGATGTGTCATAACTGTACATAACTGTACACACTTGCCATAATACGCTGAGACCCAGATGGCGGTGTGGTGAAACTAGACCTGCCTAGCTGTCTTGTATCATCTCATAACAATGCCATGCTGTATAGCCATTGTGAGGACTCCATCACAATGGTGAGGACTCCATCACAATGGTGAGGACTACATCACAATGGTGAGGACTCCATCACAATGGTGAGGACTACATCACAATGGTGAGGACTACATCTCCAATCTACAGATGCAGCTCTCGGCCTTCTGTTTGTTCTCTTGTGCATGAACTGATGGCAACATGACTGTCAGTCTCAAAACACTGAGATGATTGTCTGATTCGTTGGTGCCAGGTTCCCTAATATGGGAGCACTGTGGACACAAGGGAACAAGAACAAAAGTATGATTATGACTCAGTCATCGCTACATTTACGAGAGCTTTTGTGTTTCTTTGGTATAGTGTCTGTTCAAATAAGTGAACCCAGCTAGATCTTTGTTGTGAAGGTTAGCACCAAAGGTATGCAATACCTTTGTCAATAATACACTACTTCCTAAACATCAAAAAGCTTTTGAATTCCCAAGATAGATGACACTTTCTTCTCTGCAACAAACAAAATCAATGTAAAATTGTAAGATTTTGACTGTCAGACGTTTCTCTTCTTATCACACCGATGTTGTCCTCCTGACTATAGACTCTGGAATCTAATTGCAGCTCATTTTAAATGCAAATTGTCTCGGAGAACCTTCCAATCCACAGGGTAATATCTTATTTACAGAGTGGCCCTCATTAAGACGCATAGAGTGGGATCCTCTGCTGGGAGCTGTTTAGAAGCTCAGTGCACACTGTCCCGTCCCCATCTGCATTTTGTCATGTTCTCAGTATACGGATCATTACAAACCCAACTCACTCCTCTGGAATCCAGTCACTCGCTTCGGGCCAACAGAACGGCCCAAATCCTGCACGCCTCCATGCGCTCCACGGCGGAGACACTTTGGCGTCCTTGATGGTAAATTGCCGCCACAGATGTTGAAGCGATAAGACGCAGCTGCTCGTGTTTTGTCAACATGTTACGCCTTAACGAGAAGTCATGATGGGCAAGCGTCCTACCCCGTGAAAGCAATATGAATATTCATAAAAACAATATGAATATTCATAAAACTGCAGCGTGCTTTGACTCCCCCCCTCACCCCCCAATTATGTTTTCTTTTTTTGCCTTTGGTCCACGTTGAAGGCCAGAAAACGGTGCTGCTTGGGTTTGAGTCTCGTGTGATTGGCCCTGTGTGATTGCTGTGGTCTGCTGCATGTTATTCTGCCGTGGTGCTTCACAGTCCCAGTGCTCTGCTTATCCAGCAAGTGTGTTTCAAACAACAAAGTGCTACATTTGATCCTGTCCGTGTTTTTGATACTTTGAGTCCTCGATCTTTGAGATTGTGCCATTAGCTGCTGTGTGTGTGTGCAGCAGGTTTTGGATCTGCGCAGTGACACTGAGTGGTGTGTGTAGAACGGTTCCTCTCCCGTCCTGCCTGACGCTGCATTTGGAAGCTTTGGTCCTGCTGGATCAGATGGACTTTTTCGACTCTTTCGGCTTTTTCTTCAAAACAAAGAAGGAAGAAATTTCTTTGGATGGATTTCCAAGTAATCAGCAAAGCCGCACAAATACTAACATGGTTCAGACTGGGTATACATAATCTGCATAATTAACGCAGCCACACAGACACTGGTGTGGTTTGGTTGGGTATGCATAATCTGCATAATCACTGCAGCTGCACAGACACTGGCATGGTTTAGATTGGGCATACCTAATCTGCATAATCACAATCCTAAAAGGGATTATTCTTAATTTTGACATCCTTGAGGCATGTAATTTTTACATCTCTAGAATTCATCTTCTATAAAATTCTGTCTTATGGTCACACCAATTAAATTCGCTCTAAGTGGTGATCCCTCTGATGATTTTAACATGTTCAAATGGGAAAAAGGCATTATTTGTGATTTCCTTGCTTAATACCTACAGGGACAGTTAACCCCTTTGCAGTGTAACATGTAATGACTGCATAGTCTGCTGTATCTTATTATTATTAAACTTAAATGATAAATTATTTTAACCTCTACAAATGAAGAATGCTGGTGTTCAGGTTGCTTCCTGCACCACAGAGAGGCCTCACGTATGATGATGGATGATGACCCTTTCGGATTTGCCGAATGTCACGTCATGTTTAACTTGGTTCTCCCAAAGTGGAGCGAGTCCCTACAAAAGCTGTGCTCCATTTCCTGAAGCAGCAAGGAGTAATTCTTGTGCGTTCACCCCTGTAATGCCCCCGCGCCTGTCAGCTTGAGTTATGAAGAGCACAGAAGACAGGAGAAGCCTCAGAAGTGAACAAAACAGGAGCTGTTTCCATCTCGCTGACTTGCAGCAGATGTGAATTAAACACCAACGCAAACATTTTCTGTTTCCTCTACTTCTTCTCTTACCTGTGCAGGTTGTAAACGTGTGGTAGGTTTGCCTATAATGGGATACACATTTATATATAACTGATCTATTGTGTATGCCAGTGGGTATTTTCCTTCTGTTTGGAGCAGATATTACTGTCTGTCTCATGAGCTGCACAGTTGGCCAGACATCAAAGAAGCTTCCTCAGCTCTGTCCTGTACCATGAGCGGAAAATGAGAGTTACTATTAACATTATACCATCTTATATTTAAAAGGACCTGCTCCTCCTTAATGTGTGTGTCATGTAGGACAAAATGCAGGTTCAGAAGTGATTCAGACGGTCTTGGCAGGGTTAAGTGAGCTTCACTTCCTCTGCTTCTCACGTCTTTGTGTCTAAACTTTTGCATTTTATGTTTCTGCGGTTGAATCACTGTTGTGTGTCTGCTGAGAGTAACAACAGTGTAGTACTTCAGAGTGGACAAGGGGGGGAAGAACGAGTGAGTGAAAGAAGAACAAGGGGAGAGAGAGAGAGAGAGAAAATGTTCTTTGTAAAAGCGGAGGCTCTAGGACTAGCGTAGCCCTCGAGACGCAATCCTCGTGTTCGGTGAGTGTGTCCCGTTTGCACGTGTCTTTAAATCAAAAACATTGCGAGGTGCCGCCAAGGTGGATGAGAGGAGTGTGCTGCTGCCACACGCGCAGAGCCGCGCACGCCGCACACGCCGCGCTAACTCAGGACCCCCGAGGCCGTGACAGCCGCACCCCAGGTAGCTTTACCCCACTTCTAAATGTGGCTCGTTCTGGAGCACCGTGAGCACGTTTATCTCCCACAATCCTGTGGTGTCATGAATTTTTCCATTTTTTTGTTTTCGTGAACTGTTTCTTCAGGATGTTCAGGAAGTGGAAGTGTTAAACTATATCTGGGGAGCCTGAATACGTATAACGCGTCAGTCTGGACACGATGGGGTGTTTGAAGTACAATACAAAAAAATATATCAAGCATGTAAATGAAAATCTTTCTTCTCTGTGGGCTCTGGATGTTGCGAACCTGTAATGGGCAGTTTGTGTTTGAGCCGTCAGATGCTCCCGTGGGCTTGTAGGTGCTCTCCTCCTCTTCTTCTCTCCTCCTCCTCCTCTTCTTCTCCTCTCCTCTTCTTCTGTCCTCCTCCTCCTTCTCTCTTCTTCTCTCTTCCTCCTCTTCTCCTTCTCTCCTCTTCTTCTCTCCCCCTCCTCCTCTTCTTCTCCTCTCCTCTTCTTCTGTCCTCCTCCTCCTTCTCTCTCTTCTTCTCTCTTCCTCCTCTTCTCCTCTTCTCCTTCTGTCCTCCTCCTCCTCTCCTCTTCTTCTTCTCTCTTCCTCCTCTCCTCTTCTCCTCTAATCCCCTCCTCCTCATGCTGTACGTGGTTGGACACTCGTTCAGCGATCATGCTGTTGCTAAGGTAACCTGTTGAGGATCCACCTCTTTCCTACAGCAGGGTTTCTGTTGGCTCTTCACTTTGTGCTCGTGCTGTTTCTCTTTTTCACTTTCCCATTTTTCTGTCCTCTCCGTTTCTCTGTCCGTTTCTGTTTCATTCTGCAGCAGAAACTGAGTAAGTATGACCTCATCTTACTGGCAGCGTTTTGAACACATTTCACACTTAACTCAAGATTCACTTAGCTACAATTAAAATTACACTGAGGTTGATTATGGCCTGAGGTTCTCTCTCTATTGGCGGGTAAAGATAACACCAACAACACATTTCAGCTCCCGTTCTCTCAGAAATATGAATCTCTGTGCCAACTACAGTCACATTCCTCATATTTTTGCACATAGAAGCACAAACCAATGATGTTTTCTGCCAAGTAATCAGTCAGGCTGAATATTGCATTCAGGTAGTCTGCAGCGACAGTGGCCATTGTGTAGTTTACTGCAGAACTCTACGGGGTTTTGTCCAATCAGACGTTGGCCTTCCCAGAAGACCCCAATGGTCCAATTTTCCTGCTGTTGTCCAGCAGTTGACACCTGCTATTCAGGCCCTGTCATCCTTCCAGGTCTATTGCAGTACATCTCAGGACACAAATAAGCTTTGTGTGTTCCAGGCTGTCTAGAATGCAGTTTTGTGCCAAGTCGAAAATGAGGAAATATGGAGGCAGTTTTGGGACAAACAATTGTGAATTTGAGTGTCATTACTGTAGGTTAACCATGTGGTGTTGGCTATCCAATGTGTGTTACAGAGATACTTTAAGCCAGTCACTACACAGATTATGTTAGTATGACCTGGCAGACAAAGAGGACCTAAAGTGGAAGTGAATGTAGAGGTAAAGAGAGTGCCAGCTTGTTTTCAGAAGTTTTGGAGTGAATTTGTCCTGTCAGGTTCTCCACAATGGTCGACGTGCTGCACTGCAGCGCTACGCTACGCTACGCCGCTCCTTACTACAGCCCAGCATCCCGCCTTCCAGCTCTGTGGGCCGGTGAAAGTTCCCACAACAGCAGTTTATTGCACTTTTTCCAGTTGTCAAAGAGTGGTGAGCGTAGAGCTGCTTCACCAAGCGGAAGCTGTTGGTCAGAGGCGCTGCAGGACACAGTGAAAAATGGGCTGCTTGACTTATGCTAAGGGCATGAGGGGGATGGCTGGGAGTGTCCGACTGACCGCTCCGGTCAATCCTGCAATTTCTGCTGCTTAGCAGACGAGCGTTGGGTCTTTCCTCAAGGCGCCTGCTACGACGCTGGCCTGGTGCCAGCAGGGACTGGACCATCTCGCTGGACAACACAAGGCCACTGAAACCATCTCACTTTTATGGTTGCTGATCGTTATTGGCTGAAGACCTCTAATGCGTTTTTGTGTAATTAGAATTTGCGGTCTCGCATCAGAAATCAATGTGGACCACCATCATAAAGCACCGCTATGGAGTGAGAGGTCCATCAGGGCCTCGTAGCCCAGACTACCATGTGGCCAGCACTGCTTCCACACTACATTCGCTTGGACGTCTCAGAAACTCTGAGGCAGCCTGTGCATTTCTCACACGCGTGTGAACGTTACACATTCTCGGCACATCTACTATTCCTGGCTGGATGATCCTTCATCTATCGTTTCGTTCACTTTGGAGTGCTGACCGGCACATTACTGGTGCCTGTTTGGAGCTGTAGTATTTGCACATTTTGTGGTGGCTGTTTCTTAACACGACTACAGGACACAGGGCCACTCTTAAATCAGATGGTTTCACTTGTTTTTCTCCATGCTTTAGGAAACTGTTTGGTGTTGTAAGAAAATGGCCAATGTATTGCCTGTTTCAGTTCATGCTAAATCCACATGTCGAGTTGAGTTCTCTATAGACCATTAGGAGCCATAATGACGTACAAAGAGGCTTATGTCTGCTGTGCACTGACTCCATCAGAACCTGATGAGTGCAAAACTTTGCGAAGCGTGGGACTGAAACGACTAGGGTTGTCCTTTCTAGGGTGTGTGTGTGTGTTTAGATAATGGAATTGCATAAGTCATCATTGATTCACTGCTGGTAATCAGATGCCACTGGAGCAGCAATAGAAGGTTATTACGCCATTAAAACAAGCATTGCATGTCTGCGACTCCATCAGCTGCTCATTGCAAACTTTGATAAATGGGATTCAGACTGCAGTTCAGTGAGACAGAACAGAGGAAAAATGTTCTATGGTAACTATTACTATTCCTCAGTCCAGCACTCTGACTCATGTTTACGCATGTATCCCTTATTTTAAAGCAACTTATTTTGACGCACCACACAGCTCATCTGGGCCGAGCAGCAGGAGGTGGTGGGGAAAGATGGTGCTGAATAGACTTGTGATGGATTGTTGCTCGGTTGTCTCTGCTGGAGGTTGGATATCATGTATGTTTTGTGCGATGCGAAGGCATCAGTTTTATCCCCCACTCACGCTCTCCCGCTGCTACTGAAAGTTCAGGCAGAGCTCTAAATCTCCAGCTCTTTTCTCTTCTGTCAGGCCGTCTGCCACAGAGTGACCACAGAGGTTTTCACCAGGAGATTTTTTAAAATCCTTTGCGGCTAAAGGGGCCAAATCGTCCTGTTGCTCCACGCAGGTTTGATGGGCAAGACGAGTTTGTTTATATAGCACCTGTCATACACAATTCAAAGTGCTTTAAGCAAGAATAGAAAAAGCTTATTACAATCCAAAATCTATCACCTCAGAAAGGTCTTTGCCAAGAAATATATTAAAAATGTATTTTATTGAAATTGAACAATATTTTAATATTAAAAAATAACAATAATTTAAAGAAATGAAATAGATTTAAGAGAAATTAAACAGAGTTTAAAGAAATAAAATGAAAGACTGAGAGATGGTAAAATAAGATTAAATAAAAAAAACAAGGATCTAATAATATAATAATAATTTCAGAACTAGAAATAAAAATTGCATTGCTTAAAAATATTTTTAATAGGAGAGTCCTTGGTTATTTCAGTATAATATAGTTTGCGCTTCATGTGAGCCCACAGGGGACCAACGTGGACATGTTGAGCTGATTGCACTCAGCTCTCAGATTCAGGCTTTGCTTTCTCGTCTGTAAGGTCAGGACCCGGAACTCTTCTGCTTAATCCTGTTGCAATTAACGAGGACTCTAGCAGCCGAGGTGCCTCCACAAGCCTCTTCTGATACAGCCTATCGGAGCCCAGCAAGCAGATCTCTACGAGCACCGCAAGCTTTTCAAATAATCACTTGTAAGCTTCTAAGCAAAGCCACTGTATGAACGCCACATTCTTCCTCCAGCTTCATTTGAACTGCTTGTCTCGTTTGCTTGATGGTGCTCGTCACTATTTCTGCACCATGAGGAAATGCACAACCTTCCACGGAGACGAAAGACGAGCAGAAGCGTCTGCTGCAGTCTCTGTGCTGGAGTCTCTCTCCCCTGATAGGCCAGCACATGCTCCGTCTCCTCACAGGAAGTTTTCATCCAGCTACACGTTTCCATCACCTCAACCATTTTCCTCTCTTTTTTTCTCTGTTTGCCCTGTGCTTGCATGTCTGCTGCAAATTCCTCTCAGTTACCCTAAATCAATACAAGGAATGGTGCAAAAACCTCTCAGCGACCCCAAATCAATACAAAGAATGGTGGTAATTAAAATCTCAGCTATTAAAAGCAAGAACATCCATAAGTGAGTAGTGATCCCATCCTGCTCACCACTCCAGATGTCAACAGTGCTCCTCTCGTGCTCAGGGTTTGAAACGCAGCCGTCATCATGTGCATTTCGCTCGCCGTTACCGCGGTGTGAGTGTTACCGCGGTGTGAGCCCCCCCCCCGACATCCTGTCCCAAACACACTCACCCACGCCTGGTGGAGAACAGTGCGCCGCCCACAGGCCCTCAGACTTTGTCTTTTTCGTCTTCTTTTGTATGTATGTTGGGTGCTAGCGTGTCAACCACTAACCCCACAGAGAGAGATGTCAGTTTAGTGTAGCCACGCCCCCTGGTGTCTGCTTCTGTCAGGTCAGTTTAGTGTAGCCACGCCCCCTGGTGTCTGCTTCTGTCAGGTCAGTTTAGTGTAGCCACGCCCCCTGGTGTCTGCTTCTGTCAGGGTTGCAATTAAACAGAGAAGCAAAACAGATGGTGAGCAGGTTTGATCAGAGGTTTGTTGAGTCAGAGATTAGGAACAAATGGGCAAATTGTCTAAGTGAAAATGACCATGTGGATGGGCAGCATATATTGATAATATGGTAAATGAATATTCTGATATTTCATATCCTTATGGTGCATCATTTTGTAAAAAGTCAAGATTAACATGTTTGCTTGATCATTATAATGTATGACTATTATTCTGTCTACCTAATTTTCCAATTTTTCACTCCTTTCATTTGATTCTGTTAATTCTTTTATTCTTGTTCTTTCTCTCTTCTTTCTCTCTCTCTCTTGCTCACTTTCTCCTTTCTTTATCTCCTTGCATTCTCCTCCTTCTCTCCTGTCTGTCACTCTGATCCTATCAGACTCTTCTCCGTCACTCTGATCCTATCAGACTCTTCTCCATCGCTCTGATCCTATCAGACTCTTCTCCATCACTCTGATCCTATCAGACTCTTCTCCATCACTCTGATCCTATCAGACTCTTCTCCATCACTCTGACTGTGTCCACGAGCCTCTGATCTCCATTTTGGCACATGCAGTCCCAACATCCTCCAGTCCAGGTTCAAGAAAAGTTCCACGGTGTAACTCGGCTGTTTCCCCTCTTTTCTACCAGCGTTTCTCTCGTATAGTTCTGCCCTGTAGAACACGTCCCAGAAGCGCTAACGCAGCTAACAGATAAAAAGCAGTGGGATGTTGCGAGATGTAGTGAGATGTAGTGAGATGTAGTGAGATGTTAGCCCTCATGGCCAGTTACCCCCCCACAGACATTCGCCTGGTGAGTCAGACAGCTACTGATTGTGGTGGGAAAAGTCATATTTTCCCCTTGGCAACTGCAGGAACAGGTTAATATACTTTATGACACATGATACGGACAAGAGGCCAGAAGACATTACTACTAAATCGTGCGTTGTGCAATTTTGGGTAATGCTTTTATTATGGTTTGGGTCAAGCAGGTGCTGGTCCATTTGTCCAGCCCTCTGATGTGTGTGGGGCGGGAAGGCGCTGCCCTGCGTGTCCTTATCAGTACCGTTAGCACGCAGGGCCCTGTAATCCTTTAAGGTTCGACTTCGTCTGGAGGAATTTGCTCTTAGCTCAGCAGCGAATGTGTCCTGATGAAGTGTGCAGGGATCCATCTGTGCCTGTTTAAATCCCCATTTATTAAAACGGCCCTGTGCACGGCTGGGATGAGGGGTGGGGGGCGGGCACATAACAGCAGCGCTTCCCTGACTCCGCCCTCTACACTGCTCCCCTGACTCCGCCCTCTACGCTGCTCCCCCTCCACCTCCCTCCCCCAACACCACCCGCCCCAGACGGCTGCTCAGACTGGTCCTCACAGGCGATTGCAGGTGTGTAGGTGTGTGTGAGAATACAGCAAAGATGAGATTCAGAATAACCCGAGCTGACTTGTGTGGAGGACTTGCATGTAGTTCTGGCTGGCAGCTACACCACTGCAGTCCTGCTCATGACTTGATACCAGAGGGAGATCGTCAGGGTGGGTGTGAGGCAGTTGTTGGTGTGGGGCACAAACTGACTCTGTTCCCGCTGCCATTTTTAATGTTGTTCTATTTATCATCACCTTATTTGTTACACAAACGGTTATAAAAAGCCTTTCAGTGGCGTCCAAGACTGGCGCTTCATCTCATATCTCATTCATTAATGCCGTGTAGCGACGGCAAGAGTCAGATTCAGGCAGTGAGTCCTTTCAAATGTTCTAGGCTGCATTGCCCTTCTGAAGTGTTTTAATGTGCCATTCTGAATTATTTATAGGCGAGTGGCACCCAGCCGGCCGGCTGACGGGTGATGATGTTCCAAGTGTCTTCTGGTGCTAATGTGCTTATTTCAGCTTTCAGCCTCATTCTGCTTTTCTTTTCCTGTTGCACACGAGCGCATGGGGCTTTATCTCCGAGGCAGGGGTCTCGGGCGGAGGGGTATTTTGGTGCTGCTTTGATCCCCCGTGTGTTCTGCAGGAGGTTCTGAGTGGGCTGTGTTTGCTCTGGGCGGAGCGTGGAGTGTGTTTGGTGGGGGGGTTCTGGCCAGCATTACACCGTGGATGCGTTACGAGGGTTCAGGAGTGTGACGAGTTCACAAGTCCATTGAAGAGCCTCACTGGGGGGGCGGAGCAGCAGGCGTCCGCGCGTTGCCCCGCCCACATTGCAGCGTCCACCGTAGGCTGAAACCAGGCGTGGGAGTCGCTCTTACATGACTGTCTAACAGAAAGCAGCCGAAAAGGTTTAACATTGTGGAGGACTGATACTAGAACACACGTCATGTTTTAATATTGGAAGGACATGTTGTAAAGACGTACAGTATAACTACAATATCCACGGACCCCGTCCACTCTGAGCTGTGTTCCAGCTTTTGAGCAGGTAGCCTAAAGTTTTCCCAGAGGGCCGCGATACGGTACTGCTGTTCCCCAGCCACACCCCCTCCCCACAATGCAGTGCTTCCCTGGCTAACCTGTCCCTCTCCACCTCCATCGGTGCTGCACCTGTGGGTTCTACTTTGAAGAGGAGTGGTGAGCTCCCCAACAGCACACACACACACACACACACACACACACACATGCCCCCAGCAGCCTGTGGCCCAGCGTCCCTCTCCAAGGCTGTCAGAGCCAATGTGCTCCATTTAAATTCATGTCTGGAGCTCGTGTTGTTGGAACAGAGAGCAGTGAGTTGTAGATGTGAGCTGTAGCTGTGAGCTGTGAGCTGTAGTTTTGAGCTGTAGCTGTGTGCTGTAGTTGTGTGCTGTGAGTTGTAGCTGTGTGCTGTGTGCTGTAGCTGTGTGCTGTGAGCTGTGTGCTGTGAGCTGTGAGCTGTGGCTGTGTGCTGTGGCTGTGTGCTGTGTGCTGTAGCTGTGAGCTGTAGCTGTGTGCTGTAGCTGTGAGCTGTGGCTGTGTGCTGTAGCTGTGAGCTGTAGCTGTGAGCTGTGTGCTGTAGCTGTGAGCTGTGTGCTGTAGCTGTGAGCTGTAGCTGTGTGCTGTGAGCTGTGGCTGTGAGCTGTGTGCTGTAGCTGTGAGCTGTAGCTGTGTGCTGTGCTGTGAGTTGTAGTTGTGTGCTGTGTGCTGTGTGCTGTAGTTGTGTGCTGTAGCTGTGAGCTGTGGCTGTGTGCTGTAGCTGTGAGCTGTGGCTGTGTGCTGTTAGTTGTAGCTGTGTGCTGTTAGTTGTAGCTGTGTGCTGTTAGTTGTAACTGTGTGCTGTAGCTGTGAGCTGTGTGCTGTAGCTGTTAGTTGTAGCTGTGTGCTGTGAGTTGTGAGCTGTAGTTGTGTGCTGTGAGTTGTAGCTGTGTGCTGTGTGCTGTAGCTGTGAGCTGTAGCTGTGTGCTGTAGCTGTGAGCTGTAGTTGTGTGCTGTGAGTTGTAGTTGTGTGCTGTGTGTAGCTGTAGTTGTGTGCTGTGTGCTGTAGCTGTGTGCTGTAGCTGTGAGCTGTAGTTGTGTGCTGTGAGTTGTAGCTGTGTGCTGTGAGTTGTAGCTGTGTGCTGTAGCTGTGAGCTGTAGTTGTGTGCTGTGAGCTGTAGTTGTGTGCTGTGAGTTGTAGCTGTGTGCTGTAGCTGTGTGCTGTAGCTGTGTGCTGTAGCTGTGTGCTGTGTGTGAGCTGTAGTTGTGTGCTGTGAGCTGTAGTTGTGTGCTGTGAGTTGTAGCTGTGTGCTGTAGCTGTGTGCTGTAGCTGTGTGCTGTAGCTGTGAGTTGTAGCTGTGTGCTGTGTGCTGTAGCTGTGTGCTGTAGCTGTGTGCTGTGTGTAGCTGTAGTTGTGTGCTGTGAGTTGTAGCTGTGTGCTGTGAGTTGTAGCTGTGTGCTGTGTGCTGTAGCTGTGTGCTGTGTGCTGTAGCTGTGTGCTGTAGCTGTGAGCTGTAGTTGTGTGCTGTGAGCTGTAGTTGTGTGCTGTGAGTTGTAGCTGTGTGCTGTGTGCTGTAGCTGTGTGCTGTAGCTGTGTGCTGTAGCTGTGTGCTGTAGCTGTGAGCTGTAGTTGTGTGCTGTGAGCTGTAGTTGTGTGCTGTGAGTTGTAGCTGTGTGCTGTAGCTGTGTGCTGTAGCTGTGAGCTGTAGTTGTGTGCTGTGAGCTGTAGTTGTGTGCTGTGAGTTGTAGCTGTGTGCTGTGTGCTGTAGCTGTGTGCTGTGTGCTGTAGCTGTGTGCTGTGAGCTGTGTGCTGTGAGTTGTAGCTGTGTGCTGTGTGCTGTAGCTGTGTGCTGTGTGTGTGCTGTGTGCTGTAGCTGTGTGCTGTGAGTTGTAGCTGTGTGCTGTGTGCTGTAGCTGTGAGCTGTAGTTGTGTGCTGTGAGCTGTAGTTGTGTGCTGTGAGTTGTAGCTGTGTGCTGTGTGCTGTAGCTGTGAGCTGTAGTTGTGTGCTGTGAGCTGTAGTTGTGTGCTGTGAGTTGTAGCTGTGTGCTGTGTGCTGTAGCTGTGTGCTGTAGCTGTGAGCTGTGAGCTGTAGCTGTAGCTGTGTGCTGTAGCTGTGAGCTGTGTGCTGTAGCTGTGAGCTGTGTGCTGTAGCTGTGAGTTGTAGCTGTGTGCTGTGTGCTGTAGCTGTGTGCTGTAGCTGTGAGCTGTGAGCTGTAGCTGTGTGCTGTAGCTGTGAGCTGTGTGCTGTAGCTGTGAGCTGTGTGCTGTAGCTGTGAGTTGTAGCTGTGTGCTGTGTGCTGTAGCTGTGTGCTGTAGCTGTGTGCTGTGTGCTGTAGTTGTGTGCTGTAGCTGTAGCTGTGAGCTGTAGCTGTGAGCTGTAGCTGTGAGCTGTAGCTGTGAGCTGTGTGCTGTAGCTGTGAGCTGTAGCTGTGTGCTGTGTGCTGTAGCTGTGAGCTGTAGCTGTGTGCTGTAGCTGTGTGCTGTAGCTGTGTGCTGTAGCTGTGAGCTGTGTGCTCCACAGCGTTCACTGGCTGGCCTGTGGCATCCAGCATGGCCGCCGCTTCACTTCACGCGACCAGCTAGCCGCTCGCGTTGTTAGCCTCCCAACGGGGCGGCAAGCGTGTGGCCATCGTGCTTGACGGCGCCGGCCGGACTTTGTGCTCATTCGCTGTCTCATGTGTCCCCAGCCACAGCAAGGACAGCGGGACGTGTGCAGAGGGGGGCGGGTCCTCATGAGTGTTCTCTTGCCCCGTTTGTTCTCTTGCCCCTGTTTGTTTACTTGCTTGCTTGTTTGGGTTGTTTTTTGTTGGTTTAACTTGTTTGTTTTGCAGATATCAGCTAAATTTAGATGACTGCTCATATCTACCGATATAATTTTCTTGTCTATGAACACATGTTGTATAAACTGCAGTATTCAGCTGGTTTGGGGTCTTGGCAGGTGACGTTCAGGTTACGCCCTTATCAGGAGCTGTGGAGGTCTTACTGCGCGTCTTTGTTTAAAGCTGAGGTGACGAGGCACTTTTCTTTCTCAAAAAAAAAAAAGCTATTCTGTCTTGGAGAAAATAATCCATTACTTGTTTATCAGCATCAAATATCACAGCTCTGGGAAAAACAGGTTGATTGACATGTTCAGATGTCACCTGCTGCAAAAAGCAGAATAACTAATTTAGTGGGAGGGAAACGTTTGTGTGAGGAGCTGTGACGGCAGCCATTTTGTGAGGCCCAGCGTGCCAACAGAGTGCCCTGCCCCCGACACGCAGCCACCTCCTTCACCTTCAGAAGCTTCAGTTACTCAAAGCATAAATTAAAGTGAAGAGTCTCAAAGAGAGAGAGAGAGAGAGAGAGAGAGAGAGAGCGGGAGTGAAAGAGAAGTTTCTATTTCTTTTATTAACTCAAAAGCAATCAGAAGTTTCAGTGACTGCTCCATATTCCAGAGGGTAGAGCCCTTACCCCCCACCACTTTTCCTACCACAGTGACGAGAAGGATCTCTCCACGCTAGACATAATCCATCATAGTCATTTATCTTGGTTTTGGGCTGTAGTGCTCATTAATTAGCCTAGGTATGCCGTTTGCCTTTTAGCTGTCATGGCAACGAAGCAGCTAGGCTCCTAGCATCACGCAGGGCTTTCCAAATTAGCATAACAAGCTGAGATTTTTATCACAGCACCGTAACCCCATATGCCAATCGTCCTGTGATTTCCCTGCTGTTATCTAATTAAGATTGGAAGCATGTCATTGTGCTGTCAGTTCTTAATGAGATAAACTGTTTAGTAAACAATACATATATTTAGATAAATAACACTTAGAGGAAATCACTCAAATTGCACTGATTCTGAAGCCTATGAGTCAATTTCCTTGGGTCTCGTGTGAGGAGTCTTAAAATGCCATAGCAAAATTAGCCTAATCATTAGTCAGATTTCATGTTTGAATAATGTCCACCTGTGGATGCAAAACATTTTGACCATTTTGTGTTTATTATTGTGTTCTTCTTAAGTGACCTCTAATTAGAGCTTGAATAGCTTATTGAATAGTGAGTGAGTCTGAATTCTTCATCCATTTAAGAAGGAGCTCCTCCTCACCACAGCTGTATAATGCTCTCCAGTGCGGTGCCCACAGAATCATCGCCACCATCGCCACCGCATTTAATGCACATTTTGTATTTCGCTGCTGAACACCTTTCGATCAATGTTGAAATCAAAACCAGCCTTAAAGGCCCCGAGCTCCTCACACTGCCCTCAGGCTGCAGTACACACACACACACACACACACACACAGTCCTGGCTGGGATTCAGTCACTGCCATTTCTGTCAGCTCTCCACAGGTGTGTGCAGTTGCCAAGGAGACTTGTGTTCAGGGCTAGTACACCCACACGCTCTCCTCTCCAGATTGGCCGCCAGCATGCTGCCCTGTTGTGAAGCCGCCGCCCCCTTTAAGCCATTTTGCTCTTGGTCTCTAAACGAATGGAAATCTATTTATTAGTAGTGGTTTGCTTAATTCCTGTTTTTTGGTTAGTATGTTCAATAAGGCCTTAACAAGCACATTAAGAAGGAATTTTCCTCCATCTATTTCTTGGATCTGCAGCACAGAGAAGTGTCGTAGCTGCAGCTCAAAGCGAAACCTCCACCCGCCCTTCACTGAGGCGGTTCCTGGTCTTCCTGCACCAGAGTGAAATCCCTTGTCATCATGTTAATTAAAGTGAACTTCACAAACCCCCACAGCTCTCAGCAGATGTCTGAAGAGGCAGAGACTGTAGTCAGTGCAGAGCGATGTGCAAGTGTGGCACAGGGAAGGGGCGGGAACAGGGAAGGGGCGGGGCAGGGGCAGGGGTGGGGCAGGGGCAGGGGTGGGGCAGGGGCTGGAGGGGGTGGGGTTTGTTATCGGTTGTGTTTCCGGAGCAGGGAAGCACTCTCACTCCCTCATGCTGGGAAACTGTCGCTCTGTCACATTCACACCACAACGCAGAATAAAAGACTCAAGGTCAACACAGTGCTGTGTAGCATACACACACACACACACACACACACACACACACACACAAACACACACACAGAGCGAATGAACGGGGGAACCGGAGGAGGAAGATTCACTGATGTTGTGACATCCATGAAGCCTCAGGATCCGACTCAGGAAATGAGGGGATTTGCACCTTTAAAGCTATGCAGCTCATTTCATTACCATAGAAAAAAATTCTGTGTGTGTGTGAGACACAGAGAGACAGTGAGAATATCCACGTGGATGTGCATATGTGTCTTGTAATTTCACATGGCACATGTCACATACTTCATAGTCTTTTTAAATTCAAATTTGCACTTAAGCACAAACCCGAATCAATGGCCATTACTGTCAAAATATTTACCTACTGCAATGTATGAAAAAAGATGCTTCTGTGAAGTTAGTTTATATATTCTTGCTATATGCCAGTGTTATGTTAACCATATGTGAGTGTGTGTGGGACATGGAAGTGTGTGTGTGTGTGTGTGTGTGTATGTGTGTGTGTTGTGAGGACCTCCTTTAGACTTCAGATGAGGTATTTACTCTGAGCCTGGGTGGATTATGTGGACTCTAACAGACCTGAGGCTGTAATTAAACCCTCTGAGAAATCAGGTGAGCAGTGAGGTCCTCTGCCTCCCTCAGCGTCTGCAGCGTTTCTCCGCTGGGCAGCGTGGCGATGGCTCCGAGCTGCGATTATTCTCACCACAGTGCCAAGATGAGAGATTGTACAGCCGGCATTTCCTTTGAAGCTTGTATAGTATATGCTAACCATACGTTAAGCTTTTTAAATCCACCCTCTGGATAAATAGAGGCCATTTTTTAAATTCTGTTATTTTCTGAAAGGGAGTTCTTTCCGCCTTTTTCTTAGCCGGTGTGTTTCTCCACTTCATTAGCATGAAACTAATCGAGGCGGGTTAGTTTAGTGTTAGCGGGTCAGAAGTGATGGCAGGATGCCAGTGGTGAGATGCTTCCACACTGAATGCTCCTCACTTCATGATGTCATACTTCCATTGACTTCCACTGCTGTTAATGCAGTCATCCACACTTTGCTAAGATTGAGACGTATGGTTTAGGGTCAGCTGTCCAGCTGTAGCAGGGAGGGTTCAGTCCGGTCTCATAAGCCACAGCCATGCTGGGCCCTGGAGATTCTGGAGGCAATATTGATTTTCATAATAATCATTAGCGATTCAGAATACACAGGATCTGTGTGATTCGGAAATGGTCAAATTAGTTCTGGGATCATTTAGTCAGTGAGACACTCGTCTTGTCATAGCAGGATGTTTCATCTTCGCTTTCTCGACCCCAGGCCTGGAGACCCACAACCCCGTCCACAGCCCCGCCCACAGCCCCGCCCTGGCGCAGGTTATTCCTCCTCCAGCACACCTGATGGCGCTAATGATGGGCTGACGGGCTCCCTGGGACGGCAGCCCGTTAGCGTCTGGGCAGAACAGGCGAGTGTTTGATCTGCATGTCTGATCAGCTGAGCCCGAACATGGTGTCGTTTCCCGTCCCTGGGGAGGCCAACTCCAGGTTTAGTGCCACTCCTCCTTTGTGTTTGGAGCTACATGGCTAACCATGTCACAACAGCAATACATTCTGCAGCTGCTATATTAGAAACACTCCTACACTCACTGGCCACCCCATTAGGTACCCCATTCTTATAATGGGGTATGGAGTGTTTTATAAGTGCACCGTTTCAATCCGGAGACTTTAGACTCTAACATTCATCATTCAACAGTCACCTTCTATTCTTATTCTTCTATTCTTATAAATCTTGTTTGCATGTTTGACAACGGTTTTGTTCTTCTTTCCTATGGCCTATGAGCTATGAAACAATGTTATTACTTTGGCAGTAACTGAGTCAAAGGGCTAGTGTGTGAGCTGTCCATGGTCCTGGAGAATGTTAGTTCAAGGTTGTTCTATAATGCTATAAGAACTACTCTATACTGTCCTTTAGGAATTTCTCACTAATGTTGCCCTACAATGTCTGAGACACTTTCTCAAGCCAGCTGCATTTGCAATTTCATGTTGGCTGAGCGGAGGAGAGAGAACCATAATTACCTTATCAACACCTGCAATTCTCCTCGGAGATGATGGCAAAACAGTGAGATACATGCAGCTCACAAGGTTTAAATACATCTCCTGTTCCATCAGAACCAACGTCTAATAAGAATTCATTCCATTCTGCATCTCAGCTACAGCTAAACCAGCACATCACGCAAAGCCAGTGAATCCTCTGTGTGGGGTTTTATCTACTAAAACATTTAGATCAAATTTGAGTTGAAAATGAATAAAACTGGAACAAAAAAGCAAAATGAATAATGCAGGAACAGAAAATGTTTTTTGTTAGTCCTTGTGCATTTCAAAAAGTGAAGAACTTTGAATCCATCTACATGAAAGGAGTTCCTGATGTTTCAAAGTGCTTTGAAATAAGCATGATGTCTCAGAATAACTGCTCTTTTATCTGAAGTTATGTAAACTGTCAATATCTTGTTTTACCTCAGGTCTTTTAGTCATGCTTGTTGTTCTGAGATGTGTCATGTTATGCTTGTCGTGTGTGTGTGTGTGTGTGTGTGTGTGAAGACCAAAACCTTCTGTAGTGAAGAAGGTCTTTAGTAATAACAGACTGAATTTTAATGATGGCCTGTAATGTCTTACATTTTGTCAATCCATATAGCTTCTCATCTGCCCTATAATCTGTCTAGATGTCTCATGTTATATTGACCCTAATTAGGTTGCTGTTTAAAAATAGCCTCTTATCATATTCCTCATAGGGGACACAGCATGGCGTGGCGGGGACACCAAAGGCGTAGCAGACTTTAAATCTGCCTAATTAAGAGCAGAGCACTTGATATGTGTCTGCATCCCTGCATCTCCAGACGCCTGAGTTCATTATCAACAGGCCTTATGATGAATGTGTGTTCAGGGCCAGTGAGCCCCTGAGCCTCTGGGCCACAACTAAACTTTGTCTAACTTGCCTTACAGTTGTCGAGTCCTCACTGACCAGCTCACCTAAACTGTGTGTGTGTGTGTGTGTGTGTGTGAGTGAGACTCTGTAAATATGTTATACATGCTTGTATTATTTATTTTTTTAACCAGCCATAGTGTGGAAATGGTCAGATGAAGACAGATTGTAAAAAGACGCCAGTAGTTTTCTGCTTCACTGTCTCATAAGACTCCACAGTCCGATGCCCCTGCAGTTGGGCCCATGAGCAGTTGGGGCCATGAGCAGTTGGGCCCATGAGCAGTTGGGGCCATGAGCAGTTGGGGCCATGAGCAGTTGGGCCCATGAGCAGTTGGGCCCATGAGCAGTTGGGCCCATGAGCAGTTGGGGCCATGAGCAGTTGGGCCCATGAGCAGTTGGGCCCATGAGCAGTTGGGCCCATGAGCAGTTGGGCCCATGAGCAGTTGGGGCCATGAGCAGCCATGAGCAGTTGGGCCCATGAGCAGTTGGGCCCATGAGCAGTTGGGCCCATGAGCATGAGCAGTTGGGCCCATGAGCAGTTGGGGCCATGAGCAGTTGGGCCCATGAGCAGTTGGGGCCATGAGCAGTTGGGGCCATGAGCAGTTGGGGCCATGAGCAGTTGGGCCCATGAGCAGTTGGGCCCATGAGCAGTTGGGGCCATGAGCAGTTGGGCCCATGAGCAGTTGGGCCCATGATCAAGGCCCTTAACCCCAAAACCTCAGGGCTGCTGACTTTAGCATAGACCCCCCACCTTTAGCATAGACCCCCCACCACTTCTGCGGGGGCTGCTAGGGGGGGGATGCCCGCCATAGACTATTGACTGATGGTGATAATGCTTATCTGATGCCTCCATGACGCACCTTTCAGACCTGTAAATGTCCTTGGAGATAAAAGCAAAGTTAACGATCGCCGGCCCCACCCACACTGGACAGAGCTGAGCGTGCTGGAAATGCCCTCGCTGATGAACAGGAAGCCTCACTGCTTTAGACCATAGTGCCCTGTGTATTGCACTTCCTGTTGCTTCTGCCGAAAAGAAAATCAAGTTGTGTGTTGTGTGGCGTCCTAATGACAAACGTTCCCCTACAGAACAGTGCTGTGCTTCATCAGAGCCTCTAACATACACACATGCACTCAAGCAGGAAGGAATGGAAGCCCCTATGACCCATGTGGTTTCTGGAAGTAGCTGCTTTCAGGTGTGTAGGGTTGGTTCTGTTGGTTCTGTTGGTTCTCTCAGTTCTGTGAGATTGATTATGATTAGGCTTATGATGCAGTTTGTAAGTACAAAGCAAAAGCCCAAATGTTGAATCAACTCCTCCAGTCTTGAATTAACACAAACTGAATTAATTAAGCCCAACTGGGAAAAAACTGAAGACTTAATTCACGATGGGGCGTTTTGCTGTGTTCAGCCGACTTCAGGTTTCAAGGCAGCATCGTGTGCACTGTAGGACGACGGAGGTGTAGGACCACGGAGGTGTAGGACCACGGGGGTGTAGGACCACGGGGGTGTAGGTGACGGAGGTGTAGGTGACGGAGGTGTAGGTGACGGGGAAGCACCTGACACATCATGGCTGCTTCTCTACGTCTTACAGTACAGGTTGTTATGGGCTGAAAAACAGCAGATGGACGAACAAAATTACCAGTGTTTGTTTGTGTGAGGTTCTGCAGTGACGAGCCAACACTTTTTACACATTGTCCAAAAATAAAGCCTCTTTTCTCATCTTCTGTTTGAACACAGATCTCTGGTGTCCACACGCAGTAGAAGGTCTTTGTGGGTTTGAGCGCTTGACTCGTTCCAGGATCCCCAGTTGTGCCAGTGTGCGACTCTAAGCAGCTGAGGGGATCTTGGCTCACTCACCCCCTACGTACGTTTGTGTGGTGGTGCTGCCTGGATCTTCTCCACCGCCAAGCTGGAGTCTGCACCAGGGCGGGGCTGTGGGCGGGGTTGGGGGAGAGGGGCGGAGCGGTGGGGGGAGAGGGGCGGAGTGGTGGGGGGAGAGGGGCGGAATGGTGGGTGGAGAGGGGCGGAGCGGTAGGGGGAGAGGGGCGGAGTGGTGGATGAGGAGCACCACTTCCTCTCTCAGCTGCTCTGATTGGCCACAGAGGCAGTAACAGCATTATTTGGAAACCTGTCCGCCTCCCTGTTTCTCTGTCATCTGTTCTCATCCCTCTTGGATATAATACAAGAACGGGGTTATCAATATGGAATTCAAGTGTATCGATGTGTGTGTGAGTGTGTGAAGGTGTGTGTGTGTGAAGGTGTGTGTGTGTGTGAAGGTGTGTGTGTGTGAGTGAGTGCCACATCGGAGCGCCCCCTTGAGGCTGGGCTCCCTGCCACACTCCACAGTGCAGAGTGGCCCAGCTGCCAAGATGGGGGAAGCATGAGAAGATGGATGAAAAGGCTGATAGAAGATGACTGAGTGTGTTGGGGGGAGATAAGCAGCAGACGCAGGACTCTGGGTGTCTGAGCGGGAAAGGAAGAGAGAGAAGGAGGTAGAACTTAGAGAGAGAGGGAGGGAGAAGGAATTGAATGAGATTTAGATAGAGAATGTGATGGGGGAATGAAAGAGGGAAGGAGAGAGAGAGCGAGTGAGCGTGCCAGGGTCCCACCACATTGGCTCACAGACGAAAGAGCATTCGAGTTTGTTTATCCAGCATTCTAACCCAAGATGTCTGCTGGTGTGTCGGTCCAGCTGGGTGTGCAGTAACACTGTGGAAGCAGCGCAGATCCTCACGGCCCAGAGCTGCTGACATACAGGCGTGGTTACAGCTCGGGGCAGGAACAGGCAGACTGGGGGCAGGAACAGGCAGACTGGGGCAGGTGTGTGTGTGTGAGTGTGTGTGTGTGTGTGTGTGTGTGTGTGTGTGTGTGTGTGTGTGTGTGTGAGTGTGTGAGTGTGAGTGTGTGTGTGTGTGTGTGTGTGTGTGTGTGTGTGTGTGTGTGTGTGTGTGTGTATTTACAGTATTTGGTAAATGCTCCTATCCAGAGTGACTTACGTATATTTATCAGTATATACTGCACAGCATGTGAGCTCTGTGGGAATCAGACCCAGGACCTTGATGTTGCCACCACACACTACTGCCCCACCAGAGCTAGTGTTTTGTTGCTGTGTAGGTTGTTTTCCAGTTAAACCGCTGGCCTCACTAAGCCCGCCAGGCAGGTGGGGTCTCACTGCTTACTGAGACAAAGCTGCAAAGCCCGTCGTCCAGATTAGCATTGCTGCTCCCTCCCATCCCAGCATTTAAGATTCAGAACACATTACAAATGAATCGGCCACTTAAGAAGGCACAGAGTGCTTTATTTGTGGACTGACAGATGAGCTCTCCCAGTGCAAACCCTCAGGAATACATCTATCCATCAGCGAGCCAATTATTCATCCGCCCTATCTGGGTTCATTTAGACTCTGAGCACTCGGCGCTCCGCTGTGACGAACCCTCTGCAGGGAGCTTCCTCTGCTCCAGCTCCTGGCTGGCCCTCGGGCCGCGGTGCCAGGGGGCAGGGGGGCAGGGGCCAGGGACCAGGGGGGCAGGGGCCAGGGGGCAGGGGGCAGGGGCCACGGTGCCAGGGGGCCGGGGGGGCGGGGGCCAGGGACCAGGGGGGCAGGGGCCAGGGGGGCAGGGGGCAGGGGCCACAGTGCCAGGGGGCCGGGGGCAGGGGCCACAGTGCCAGGGGGCCAGGGGCCAGGGGGCAGGGGCCACAGTGCCAGGGGGCCAGGGGCCAGGGACTAGGGGCCGCGGTGCCAGGGGCTACGGTGCCAGGGACCAGAGGGGCAGGGGGCAGGGGCCAGGGGGGCAGGGGGGCAGGGGCCAGAGGGGCAGGGACCAGGGACCAGGGGGGCAGGGGGGCAGGGGCCAGGGGGCAGGGATCAGGGGCCAAGGGGGCAGGGACCAGGGGGGCAGGGACCAGGGGGGCAGGGACCAGGGGCCAGGGGCCTCCCCCCTCCACACACACACGGGCTTCTGCATGGCTCTGCTTTTGGTGTGTTTCATCTTTAGCTGATCGGGTGTGAGAGAGCTAGGTAAAGAGTGTCCAGAGATTCAGAGGCAGGGAAGTGTGTGTGTGTGTGTGTGTTTGCATGCAGGGGGGGGGGGGGTGTCAGTGTACCGTTCAGGAACACACTGACTCAGATTCAGCATCTTTCAGCTATAGTGGAGTGTAAGTGGTGCAGGTTTGGTGAACATTGTCATTTATCGGTGTAGTTTTACCATGAGATTTCTTTCTAATCTTTACTAATAAACAGTTTACTAATAAAATCCCACGTTTCCATCTATGATTGTATACAAATGTTTTTGGTAGTAAAAGTGAAATTTAACAGTAAAACATCTTACAGAAAACAGTCCAACATAACTATACAAATTACTGACCAAGTAATTTGATTAGACAAGAGACATTCGATGAGAGATCAGCCAATCACATGGCAGCAACTCAGTGCATTTAGGCATGTAGACATGGCCAAGACGATCTGCTGCAGTTCAAACCGAGCATCAGAATGGGGAAGAAAGGTGATTTAAGTGACTTTGAACGTGGCATGGTTGTTGGTGCCAGACGGGCTGGTCTGAGTGTTTCAGAAACTGCTGATCTACTGGGATTTTCACGCACAACCATCTCTAGGGTTTACAGAGATTAGTCTGAAAAAGAGAAAATATCCAGTGAGCGGCAGTTCTGTGACCAGACTCTCTGAGGAATGTTTCCAGTACCTTGTTGAATCAGTGCCACGAAGGATTAAGGCAGTTCTGAAGGCAAAACGGGGTCCGACCCGGTACTAGCAAGGTGTCCCTAATAAAGTGGCCGGTGAGTGTATAACCTATTATGCTATTTAGTCATACAGTAGTCATACTGTATTTAGTCTATTTAGTCATACAGTAAATATAATATAGAGCACCAGGAATCTGTACACACATCACTCTGCTTTACAGATGTTCTAGTACATTAACAGTCGTTATCTGCTCTCGATTGTAACGGACTTTGCTTTGAACTCTTCAGAATCACACATGCTACCAAAGCAACCACAGATGCACAATAAATGGAAAATACAGCTAAATGTACCTGATCCATGGGAAACGTATCGTGACTTAATGTCTTGTAGACCTGTACAAAGTAGCAACATGCTGTGTAGGAAATTGTTTGTGTTGGTCTGCAACAGTCCCGTCCTGGTCCGGTTGCAGAACTGTTTATGTTGGTGGAGCCAACGCATCCTAATCTGCTGTTGCTTGTTACTGTTAACGAATAAGTGGCACTTGTAGAACTGTTGTATAATAGCAATAGCACACAGGAGGTCTGAACAGCACAGCTGAGTATGGCCAAATCTGTGAGCAAAACATGCTGATATTCAGTACAACAGCCCTCTCTCCCATGTGATATTCAGTACAACAGCCCTCTCTCCCATGTGATATTCAGCACAACAGCCCTCTCTCCTATGTGATATTCAGTACAACAGCCCTCTCTCCCATGTGATATTCAGTACAACAGCCCTCTCTCCCATGTGATATTCAGTACAACAGCCCTCTCTCCCATGTGATATTCAGTACAACAGCCCTCTCTCCCATGTGATATTCAGTACAACAGCCCTCTCTCCCATGTGATATTCAGCACAACAGCACTCTCTCCCATGTGATATTCAGCACAACAGCCCTCTCTCCCATGTGATATTCAGTACAACAGCCCTCTCTCCCATGTGATATTCAGTACAACAGCCCTCTCTTCCATGTGATATTCAGTACAACAGCCCTCTCTCCCATGTGATATTCAGTACAACAGCCCTCTCTCCCATGTGATATTCAGTACAACAGCCCTCTCTCCCATGTGATATTCAGTACAACAGCCGCTCTCTCTCCCAGTACAACAGCCCTCTCTCCCATGTGATATTCAGCCCTCTCTCCCATGTGACAACAGTACCAGCCCTCTCCCATGTGATATTCAGTACAACAGCCCTCTCTCCCATGTGATATTCAGTACAACAGCCCTCTCTCCCATGTGATATTCAGTACAACAGCCCTCTCTCCCATGTGATATTCAGTACAACAGCCCTCTCTCCCATGTGATATTCAGTACAACAGCCTCTCTCCCATGTGATATTCAGTACAACAGCCCTCTCTCCCATGTGATATTCAGTACAACAGCCCTCTCTCCCATGTGATATTCAGCACAACAGCCCTCTCTCCCATGTGATATTCAGTACAACAGCCCTCTCTCCCATGTGATATCGAATACAAAAGCCCTCTCTCCCATGTGATATTCAGTACAACAGCCCTCTCTCCCATGTGATATTCAGTACAACAGCCCTCTCTCCCATGTGATATTCAGTACAACAGCCCTCTCTCCCATGTGATATTCAGTACAACAGCCCTCTCTCCCATGTGATATTCAGCACAACAGCCCTCTCTCCCATGTGATATTCAGTACAACAGCACTCTTTCATGTCATACTGCTGAATTCCATGCATTCATGCTGTATCCACACATACACACGCGCACATGTATTGATACTAACCTTCACATCAAGATCAATACTTGGTTTGGCTTTGCCAGCACAGATGCTTCCACTGCTTTAGCAGCAAAGGCTAATGGACAAATGTCACTTTATAATGACACCTCATGCTAGTGGCCCTGTGGGGGAGCAACTGCCAGTCAATCCATATATGCTAATGCACCTGCAAATGTGCTCCCAAGGTCTCCATGTTAAAGACCCACTAATGTCTCCTGTTCCCCTTAGCAGCACTGCTGCATATCCAGACGGTATCGATTTGCTATAAATTGTTGCCTCTGTGGGTGCAGGATACGGACATCCTGAGCTCGGCTGATATTAGCTGTGGACATTGTTTGACGTTTCATCGATAATTAATTTGGTGGAACGATACTGTAATGTTCGTGTCACTTTTGGGGCATCGTTGGTGAGGAACCGTTTCATGAGAACGCGGAGACGGACGTGTTAAGGTGCATCCAGACGGACGTGTTAAGGTGCATCCAGACGGACGTGTTAAGGTGCATCCAGACGGACGTGTTAAGGTGCATCCAGACTTGGCAGCTTTAGTTTGAATAAAACGAACCCCTGTTGGCACTGGTGGTTGGAGTGAGTGGACACAGACGAAAATCATCACATCCAAAAGTAAACAGGAGCCTCTAAGCATGTGGGTCTCAGCTTCATCTGGTTCATGTGAAATATGAACACTGTGTGGACCTAAAGGATCAAACACAGGAAGTGATGTCACAGAGACACAGGAAGATATAAAGACTTCCTGCCGTGGTTTTGACTCCTTTATGTATTTTGCTAGCTCCTCTCTCCCAACTGGTAAAAATACCACCGGTACACACAGCCCACATGTGCATTCAGCCCGACTGGTGACAACAAATTACAATAATGCTGTGTGCAGATTTTCCATAATTGTTGTCACAAAGTATACATCATAACCCAGTTAGGTGGACTGTATTCTTGTGATATTTGTTTAGGCTACGTGTTTGTCAGGCAGGCTGAGGGGCAGCAGGCTGAGGGGCAGCAGGCTGAGGGGCAGCAGTCATTTTGAATATATAAAATAAGACATTCAAATTTGAAGTACACGAGGTTTCCAGAGAAGCAGGACTCTTTGGACAGAGGTCCTTCATCATCTGTGCAGGCAAAGTGCTTCACACAGTGCTTGCACAGCTGATGAAGGACCTCTTTTTGCAATTTTGACTACCTCTACATCTTATTTTAGTACAGTATACTGCAGTTATCCCTGGAACATTTTTCTACACACACATTTTTCATATTTACATGTGTGTGTAGTGTGTAGTGTGTATATGTAGCTGATGAGAGGATTTTGTTTCTCTTTATTTGAATATCAGCATTCTTTTTATATTCTGCCAATTTAATTAATAGAAATTAAAGAAAACAATTACTGCATTTTGAGAACTAAATAATCTACAAGTAAAGCCACATTCATTCATTCATTATCCGTACCGCTTATTCCCGCTAGTCGGGGTCCACGGGGGGGCTGGAGCCAATCCCAGCATCTCCGGACGAAGGCAGGGTACACCATGGGCAGTTTGCCAGTCCACCACATGGCCAACACACACACCTACGGGCAATCTAGAGTGACCAATCAACCTAGGATGCATGTCTTTGGACTGTGGGAGGAAACCGGAGTACCCGGAGAAAACCCACGCAGGCACAGGGAGAACATGCAAACTCCACACAGAGCAGCCCAGACGAGAATCAAACCCAGACCGCCTTGCTATGAGGCGACAGTGCTAACCACCACACCACCATGCCGCCCCAGCTCAGTCTTATCAGGGTAATTATCAGAGTAATGCTGCGCTGGGCTCAGTTTAGTGCTACTCACCGTGAGGCGACAGTTCTAACCACCACACCACCATGCCGCCCCCAAGTAAAGCCACATAAAAGTAACAAAAAAGAAGAAACAAATGATTGGCAGCTTGAGCTCTGCATTAAGTGTGTAGTGGTGTTTTACATAACTGTTACAGGCCCCGTTAAGTGTGTAGTGGTGTTTTACATAACTGTTACAGGCCCCGTTAAGTGTGTAGTGGTGTTTTTACATAACTGTTACAGGCCCGTTAAGTGTGTAGTGGTGTTTTACATAACTGTTACAGGCCCCGTTAAGTGTGTAGTGGTGTTTTTACATAACTGTTACAGGCCCCGTTAAGTGTGTAGTGGTGTTTTTTACATAACTGTTACAGGCCCCGTTAAGTGTGTAGTGGTGTTTTACATAACTGTTACAGGCCCCGTTAAGTGTGTAGTGGTGTTTTTACATAACTGTTACAGGCCCGTTAAGTGTGTAGTGGTGTTTTTACATAACTGTTAGTGGTGTGTAGTGGTTTTTACATAACTGTTACAGGCCCCGTTAAGTGTGTAGTGGTGTTTTACATAACTGTTACAGGCCCCGTTAAGTGTGTAGTGGTGTTTTTACATAACTGTTGCCCTACAGTGGTGTTTTACATAACTGTTACAGGCCCGTTAAGTGCTTAGTGGTGTTGTACATAACTGTTACAGGCCCCGTTAAGTGTGTAGTGGTGTTTTACATAACTGTTACAGGCCCCGTTAAGTGTGTAGTGGTGTTTTACATAACTGTTACAGGCCCCGTTAAGTGTGTAGTGGTGTTTTACATAACTGTTACAGGCCCCGTTAAGTGTGTAGTGGTGTTTTACATAACTGTTACAGGCCCGTTAAGTGTGTAGTGGTGTTTTACATAACTGTTACAGGGTTAAGTGTGTAGTGTTTTACATAACTGTTACAGGCCCCGTTAAGTGTGTAGTGGTGTTTTTACATAACTGTTACAGGCCCCGTTAAGTGTGTAGTGGTGTTTTACATAACTGTTACAGGCCCGTTAAGTGTGTAGTGGTGTTTTACATAACTGTTACAGGCCCCGTTAAGTGTGTAGTGGTGTTTTTACATAACTGTTACAGGCCCGTTAAGTGTGTAGTGGTGTTTTACATAACTGCTACAGGCCCCGTTAAGTGTGTAGTGGTGTTTTAAATAACTGTTACAGGCCCCGTTACTGTTGTAGTGTAGTGGTGTTTTACATAACTGTTACAGGCCCCGTTAAGTGTGTAGTGGTGTTTTACATAACTGTTACAGGCCCCGTTAAGTGTGTAGTGGTGTTTTTACATAACTGTTACAGGCCCCGTTAAGTGTGTAGTGGTGTTTTACATAACTGTTACAGGCCCCGTTAAGTGTGTAGTGGTGTTTTACATTACATAACTGTTACAGGCCCCGTTAAGTGTGTAGTGGTGTTTTACATAACTGTTACAGGCCCGTTAAGTGTGTAGTGGTGTTTTTACATAACTGTTACAGGCCCGTTAAGTGTGTAGTGGTGTTTTACATAACTGTTACAGGCCCATAACTGTTAAGTGTGTAGTGGTGTTTTTTTACATAACTGTTACAGGCCCCGTTAAGTGTGTAGTGGTGTTTTACATAACTGTTACAGGCCCCGTTAAGTGTGTAGTGGTTTGTTTTACATAACTGTTACAGTGTTTTACATAACTGTTACAGGCCCCGTTAAGTGTGTAGTGGTGTTTTACATAACTGTTACAGGCCCCGTTAAGTGTGTAGTGGTGTAGTGGTGTGGTTTTACATAACTGTTACAGGCCCCGTTAATTTTGTAGTGGTGTTTTACATAACTGTTACAGGCCCCGTTAAGTGTGTAGTGGTGTTTTACATAACTGTTACAGGCCCCGTTAAGTGTGTAGTGGTGTGTTTACATAACTGTTACAGGCCCAGGCCCCTGTTACAGGCCCCGTTAAGTGTGTAGTGGTGTTTTACATAACTGTTACAGGCCCCGTTAAGTGTGTAGTGGTGTTTTTACATAACTGTTACAGGCCCCGTGTGTAGTGGTGTGTAGTGGTGTTTTACATAACTGTTACAGGCCCGTTAAGTGTGTAGTGGTGTTTTACATAACTGTTACAGGCCCCGTTAAGTGTGTAGTGGTGTTTTACATAACTGTTACAGGTTAAGTGTGTAGTGGTGTTTTACATAACTGTTACAGGCCCCATTAAGTGTGTAGTGGTGTTTTACATAACTGTTACAGGCCCCCTGTTACAGGTGTGTAGTGGTGTTTTACATAACTGTTACAGGCCCCGTTAAGTGTGTAGTGGTGTTTTACATAACTGTTACAGGCCCCGTTAAGTGTGTAGTGGTGTTTTACATAACTGTTACAGGTTACTGTTATGAGTTTTATGTCTTCATTATCAAGGTCATTTACAGTCTATTTACATGATATAACAACTTTCAACTTTGGTCTGAAGGTCTTGACTGCTGAATATTATTACATTGGACAAGTGTTTTAGGGTTTTTATGTATTTATTATTTCTAAAAGTTGTCATTTTATGTTTTTCCAATCTTTTTCATCTCATTCTTTTTCATGCTGTGCTATTGAGAATCTCAGAGGAATGCCTTTCTGACTTACTGAAATGTTGCAATTCTGAATTTTAAGCAACACCATTAATGACGCATGGTAAAGGTTTCTTTGGAATAAAAAAACATTTTGCTAAAAAAGAGATTTTTCTAATTAATTACCAGTGTTATACTTATCCATTACGGAATAATTTCCCAAGTTGGTGCGACTTTTTTTGGAGCTATTTTTTAATATTTCATGGCTGCCACAATAAATGTACAGTATGTATTCTGGCTTCACTGTTCAATACACCATGATGTGTGAGCTGTCAGGTGGCCAATCAGCAGCGCTATAGTGTGAGCCAAGCTGTTTTAAAGGGATATGTACACTATACAAGCTGTTTTAAAGGGATATGTACACTATACAAGCTGTTTTAAAGGTATATGTACACTATACAAGCTGTTTTAAAGGGATATGTACACTATACTTTAAAGGGCACCTTTTATGTACAATATATAAAGTCCAAAGAACAGTCGGTACACTTTGTACCTCCTTTTTTTATAAGCACACACACTCTCCTCAGTTCATTCCTTGCGGTTGAATTACCCTGCTTGTTATCCAAGTCCTCTTACTGAGGAAACATTTAAAAGCACTTTACAAAGCCTTAATCCAGAGGTATAAATTAGTAATCCAGAGGTATAAATTTTATGGTAATGCCTGAAAAACGACTTTTTGGTGTAGCATGGATGATCTCTGGTTTCCTCGTGCTAGGAAGCTCCTAGTAACCTTTGTTTGAACTGCACTAATATTCTCTAATCTAGCTCTCTCACCTTGGCTGCTGGCTCTAATCACCTCACTCAGAGCAAGAGCGTCGCTTAAACGAGCCGACTTACAGGGTCATTAGGAAAAGGTAAATTATTCATTACAAAACGTGCCGTCCCAGTGGGGCACAGGGCTTCCCGACGAAACAGCAGCTCAGGAGTTTCACTTCTAATGATTGACTGCAGAGATGTGGATCTCTTGAAGGGCATGTAATAAAAACAGTCTGTGTTTGGTCATGTCCTTCTCTTCCTCTCTCACTCTCTCCCACTCTCTCTCCCTCTCCCTCTCTCTCTGTCTCTCTCTCTCTCACGCCGTCTCCCTCGGTGATACTGGTTGCGCATTGAGGATGTGTGTTGATTTCAGATTTATTTATTTCTTTTATTTTTTATTCTTTTATTTTTTTTATCATTTTTTTTTTTTGCTGCATCCGGCATGGAAAAGCACTAATCGCCATTCAAGAACACGGGCTTCGTGAAAACAGCTTTATGAGTGGGACGTGTAGTTTTGCAGCAGACCCTTGTCCCACCCTCGTTTGCCCCAGACTGCTCCCAGGGTACTGGGAACATCTCCTACTGCAGTGAATCACAGTTCAGAAGGATTCACTGTGTTATGGCTGTTAAAGTTGAAGGGGAATTACTTGAACAGCAGACACATGGCAGGAAGGACCCTGTTGCCACGTCACTAGTTCAGCATGCGTGAGCCCTGCTGCCACGTCACTAGTTCAGCAGTGGAGCCCTAGTTCAGCATGCGTTGAGCCCTGCTGCCCACGTCACTAGTTCAGCATGCGTGAGCCCTGCTGCCGTGAGCCCACTTCACTAGTTCAGCATGCGTGAGCCCTGCTGCCACGTCACTAGTTCAGCATGCGTGAGCCCTGCTGCCACGTCACTAGTTCAGCATGCGTGAGCCCTGCTGCCACGTCACTAGTTCAGCATGCGTGAGCCCTGCTGCCACGTCACTAGTTCAGCATGCGTTGAGCCCTGCTGCCACATCGCTAGTTCAGCATGCGTTGAGCCCTGCTGCCACTTCACTAGTTCAGCATGCGTGAGCCCTGCTGCCACTTCACTAGTTCAGCATGCGTGAGCCCTGCTGCCACGTCACTAGTTCAGCATGCGTGAGCCCTGCTGCCTGCCACTAGTTCAGCACTAGTTCAGCATGCGTGAGCCCTGCTGCCACTTCACTAGTTCAGCATGCGTGAGCCCTGCTGCCACGTCACTAGTTCAGCATGCGTGAGCCCTGCTGCCACGTCACTAGTTCAGCATGCGTGAGCCCTGCTGCCACTTCACTAGTTCAGCATGCGTGAGCCCTGCTGCCACGTCACTAGTTCAGCATGCATGAGCCCTCAGCAGCAGGATCACATGACCAACATGGCCACTCTGAACTGATGCAACTGACAGAGCATCACTGTATGTCAGTCTTATAGTTGCTTCAAAAATTCGCATTGTATGAAGACAGGAATGTTCCTGTTGTGTTTGCTACCGTTTCCTCTGACCCTTTGGCCACTAAAGCTCATGATGAACAGAACTTTTGCAAGATTAAAGTAATCTATGCAAACCATATAAAATATCGGATTTTTATTTATTCATTTCGTTAATCTGTTTAATCATCTTTGTAGCTAGTTTTGATGCATAAATAGCTCGAAGTACTAAAGGTTCCGACTGTGATCTGTTTACGCTATTTGCCGTATATCTCCATATATGAACATTCCTCATAACACGTAAAGAGATTAAAATGAACGCTAGCGTCAAAGAGCTTACCCATTTATATATAATTAGCTGCTGAGTAATTATAATGATTTAAATAATATTATATCTTCATATGCACACATCGTGTGTCAAATTAATGGGTAAAACATCGTACTGAAATGTATGATGAGTAGATTAATTGTAGGTGGGGCCTGTGTCCCCCCCCCCCCCCCCCCCCCACAGTGCAGAGACGTCCAACTTCAGCTGTGGCTTCAGGGCTCCCGGATCATGTGGGATGGTGAGATCGTCTCTTTCTCTTTGGTATGATAAACTGAAGAGGAGCAAAATCATTTAAAATCTGTTTCTAAGGCTTGAGATTGTTGTAACTGAGCCAAATAGCCACAGATGTTTGGAGTGTGGCAGATCTTACAACCCACATAGTGTTCAAACCAAAGATTTTTTATAAACTATTATTTTTGTTTTCCTTCTCTGTTATACAAATATGTAATTCAGGCCAGCTCCTGTGGGCTGTTGGAAGGGCGTCCCTTAAAGGCGACGGGCTTTAAACACCAAAGGCCAAATGCACTTAGCCAGAAAAGGAACCTCAAGTGGGATTTCTTTTTACTTCCTGTCACCTGCCCTTTCCACACTTAATGTGGAACAAGTGCTACAGTCGCAGAGCCGTAATGAGCGGCCTGCCTCATCGGGGTCACGGTGGGGTGAGCGAGACCAGCTGCAGTGTGTTCCTGCTGACCTGGCCACTACCTGCCGCTCTAATGACTCATATTTTAGCTCCTGCATCCGTGACAAATGGCTGAGCTCTAAAAGCCCTGTCCATGGTGCTGAAACCCCTCCGGTGATATATGGCCACGTCGGCCTGATAAATCCCCCGCATCATTCGCATTGTGACGGCGATTCATCACCTGTGGGAGTTTGTAGTTTGGGAATCCATATTGGATTTTTAATGAAAAAGAATATAATGCAATTTAAAATCAATCAGTTTTGTGATACCCTCCCCAGTGAGCTAACCCCCCACCCCCACCCACCACCACCACCATCTTACCACCCCAGTCATCAGCCAGACTTGACACTGTGAATAACACAACAATGGGATTGGTGTTGAAGCTGAACTCAAGGGCAGGCACTGTAATTGTGTTTGAACACATAGCACTGTTTATTCTTTGATGTTAATATGGTGGTGGGCAAATATTTGTGATGCTGTGTTTTTTAAGCAAAGTGTGACATTTGTGGTTGTGTTTAAAAAGAGACCAGTGCAACTCAGATCCCAACGTCATTAAAAAATGTTCTTCGCCTTTCTGAGATAAACAAGTTTATTTTTTGCACAGGTTTAGGTAGCAGCAAGATGTTTATGCTGTTTACGATGTTTATGATGTCAGACACCTTTTAATAAGAACGCCAGTTTGTGGTTTTCAGTATCAAAGTCACAAAGTGTAGTACATGTTCTGTATAATTTTGCGATCTATTCTATGAACGTAGTCCATCGTAAAGTTTATTTAGTTTACTTTCCCACTGAAACAGAACAAATAGTATTTAGTATTGCTACAAGCCCACAATAGAAACTAAAGCCACTATGGCTTTGCATTATATGTGAACAGTCGGGCATCTGATGCAGCCTCGTATGCTCTGTGCCTTGATTCTGCCTGAAGAAACAGCCCCCCCCTCCAGAAACAGCCCTCCCCCCTCCAGAAACAGCCCCCTTCTCCAGAAACAGCCTCCCCCCCTCTCCAGGCAGCCCAATCTGGGCCATATTGATTCCCACGTGTGACATTTACACTAAAGGAGGTTTTGAGCGGAGACAACGTCAGTGTCACAGAATGTTCTGGAACTTCACCTGAACATCTCCATTCTGCAGTGGTCTAGCAGTTTCACTGGGATAGCCAGTCACACGTTTTTGTGTCCGTTGCATCCCGTCTCATCGTGTTCCTGGACGTTTGTTATTATTAGATGGCGATGTTTGTGAAGTCTGTTGATGTGGCATCATGCCTGCAGAGTTGCGTGATGTGTGCAGTGGGCCAGGGGCTCAAGCGTAGTGTCGTCCCCGCAGGGTCAGTGTCCAGCGTTCTGTAGAGACCATCACTCCTCAGAGACATGTAGACCAGTGAACAGGCAACAGCAGATGCGATGAACAGCAGACCAATGGCTTTGAGCATCACCACTCCTCTCTTGTCAGACGTCCCCACTGCAGTAGCTTGATCTGTTGTACTGACATTTATACAATTTCTTAAATGCCCTTTTTGCAAATCCATAATTTCTACACATACCTCATACAGTGTCAGTGGGCGCAAATGCGTGAGATTGAACACTTTTACATCAGAAGGCACACTTGCTGTGAACTGTAGGGAAGGGTCATTAGACACAGATTTGATATTTGACCACTTGATGTTTGACACAAAGCTGCTTTTCGGGGGCACCCAGGAAATCTTCACAGAATGTGACTGTATCACGTCTGTTTGTACATGTAAAGATCCGTTTGAAGGTTGTGGAAAGAACCCGTTTACTACCACAGAAACGGACCTCATGTCCGCCCCTATAGGGTTGTGCACGATGCAGGTGTACTGACCCGCCTCAGTCTCTGAAATGCCATATATGTCAAGAGTTCCCTCGGGATGCATGAAATACTTGCTTGAAGCCATTCTTGGAAGGATTTTTTCTCCTGAAGGGTTGATCCAGTAAATCTCTGGATCTGGATCTGCGAATGCCCTGCAGTGGAAGGACACCGTGTGCCCACTACCCACACGGACACGTTCTGGGAGGCTTTCTGGAGCAATGGCTGGGAGGCATGTGTCAACCATTTCACGGAAGTGCACATGTCGGACTTGTCGACCTTCAAACTCTGGAGGCCCCACGCACAGCAGAGCATCAGACTCCATGAAGCGGATCTTGGTTTTGTTCATGTTGATCCAGCGAACTATGCAGTCGCAGTGGATTGGGTTGGAGTGCAGGCTGACCTCCTGCAGGCCGGGCAGGGCGTCCACCGTGGCCCCGTGCAGTGCACGCAGGGCGTTATTGTTCAGCATCAGCGTTTCAAGCCTGGGCAGCTTCATGAAAGCACTGGGGTGAACGTAGGACAGCCGGGGGTTGTTGGTCGCCTCGATCTTTGTTAGCTCAGGAAGGTTGGTGACAGCAAAACCATCGATGGAAATCAGCTCTGGCATACTGTTGATGCCCAACTCCTTCATGTGGTTCATGTCCACAAAGTCACCTCGACGGATTCGCTCAATGGGATTCTTATTGAGATCCAGGAATCTGAGGGAGGGGACTTTTCTGAGAGCCGCTTGGGGTACTTTTGCAAATTTGTTGTCATAAAATGAGATACTCTCCAGTCTATTGAGACCTAGCAAAGCATTATCAGGAATTTCAGTAAGGTTCATTCTGGCTAGTACAAGACTGCGAAGATTGGAAAGTTGCTCAAAATTCATATCTTGTATTTGGGCAATTGGATTTTCCCCAATCATCAAAATTTCCAGTTGGCTGAGATCATGGAACCACTCTTTACTGATCACCCTGAGTTGGTTTGAGTTGAGGTGGAGCCTCAGAAGATTATCGAGTCCTTGAAAAGCCCCAGGACTGATCTGGGAGAGCAGGTTATGGTTGATGTAGAGCTCCTGGAGGTTTGGTACGTGTGCAAGGCAGTTGTCATGAAGAATGCTAATCCAGTTTTCTTCCACATGCAATGACAACAGCTGAGAAAGATGACCAAGATAGATATCACTAAGAGAATATATGTTGTTCTGAGATAGGTCCACTTCAGTTAGGTTGGCCAAGTTAATTAAAGGTTTGTAAATCTTGGCAATGTTGTTGCTCTGTGCCAGTAGCACCTGTGTGTCTGAAGGTAGCTTGTCTGGAAGAGCTTGAAGTCCTAGATCATTACAGTCCACAGTTTGGACTTCCATGTAAATAGATGAAGGAGAGAACCAGGGATGAATTCCACATTTGCACTGCTGGAGGGAAGTTGCAGACCAGTCGGGCGAGTGAGCAGTGCCGCTCAGCGCGAGTCCTGCTAACAAACACACCACAAACAGTGGCTCGTTCATCTTGGCCATCTTCCCCTCAGCAGGTACTTCGTCCTTATTGGAGTTTAGGGTTAGTGCTGCTAACTTCACAAAATCAGTGTCATTTGTTACTGTGACAACAGTTTTTTTCTGCTGACACCAAGTCCCTGAAGCGTTGGTTTCTTTTTGTGTTGTCCTTGGTCGCGAGGAGCAACCTTTCGTTTACCTGGGGTGAGGTTGTCAGGCTGACTGCACATGTGAAGGTCAGTGTGTCCTTTGGGGAGTGGAAGCAGGAGGCAGCTGGGGTTTCTGTAGCGGATGCATCACTCTGTGTCCCACTGTTGTCCTCAATCAGTCACACACATCAATTTCCATCTGCAGAAAATAGAAGACAGGAGAAATGTAATGAACACAGTGTCACATTACAGGGAGGCTGAACAGTATTGGCATTTAAGAATATTGAAAAATATTGATGTCTAGTGAGATTTTTATTGCTTTTTCCCCCCACTTGCAAACAGAAAATAAACTATGGTGGCTTCAGCCTCATACATCACCTCGTCATAGACACTTGTGATAAACTAAAATAACCAGCGTTTCTCATTATCTCTTTGAATCTCTGCTCAATAGGGTTTGTGTCTGGCAGCATTTTCATACTGTTTTTCACTATTTTATACTGTAGCCTATTTATCAAAATGTGTAACCTTTACCCTGCGTGACTGTTAACTATTTATTTGTGAGTCAAATGCCAAATTGTAGTTTATTTAATAACTGTAAGCAGTTGGTCTACTGAGTATCAGAATTGTTTATATATTGCAATATAGTCAAAAGCAGCTGAAAGAACTGAGGCAATTATTTCACACCACTGGTCATAGTAATAAGCACTGTGTCTGCTGTTGGGCGTGACACACTCGCTCCTCTCTGGATGGGACACAAGCAGGCCTTAAACACAACACTCAGGCCTTAAACACAACACTCAGGCCTTAAACACAACATTCAGGCCTTAAACACAACACTCAGGCCTTAAACACACTCTCTGTCTTTACTGATTTTATGTTGCTTTGCACATTACTGTATGGAAGCAGCTTGGCAAAGCATAATAGCGAAACACCTTTTCAAATAGTTGCTGAATATAAAACAATATGTTGCACACACTTATTCCACACACTGTGTTCCACTGCCTGTTCCAGGCCCTCACGGAGGCCCCTAGTGCTTGGTGCAGTTCTGTTGTGCAAAAGCAACTGGAAGAAAGCAGCTCCAGGCTGCAGTGTAGCGCAGCGTAGCCTGTGCTGACGCCACATTCATATTCCGCTAAATTTGTAACCTTGAGAGCAGAAGCCTTACTACTCCACGCCCGTGTTGGATGAAGCTGTCACTTTTACTGCAGGAGCATCTTGCCCCCCCCCATGACAGTAGGCATACATTACACTGCTTATGGCAATGAGTCAACATGGGCAGGTGGGAACGTGGCTTATTTATTTATTTTTCTTTTTTGCTGTATGGCCATCTGTTTAAGGCAGAGACCTGGTTCAGTCTGCACTAAGGCAACGGAGCAGGAACTTTCTGTACTGATTGCGATTATAGTAAAGTGTCACAGGTCATCAAAGAAGTAATGATGGCATATAATATTTCAAAATGCATCTACATATGTTATATACAAGTGAACCTCCCACACTGAGTGCTGTAGACACGCCTCCTCTTTGTTGTCCTTGATAACTGTGATTAAACCTGAAGGCACCACAGCATTGTGATATTTACATCCACGTCCAGTTTGTGCAATTTTCTGTCTTTCTCTTCTGCACAAACCCATTTGCTCCACTGAGGCTCACAAACACAGTAATCAAATTAGTTCCTGCTTGTTTCCTACCTGTGAACAGACCAGCGCGTTGCTGCCTGCTGCACCATGGAGCCTCCGTTTGGCGGGAATGACACCTGAGTGGTGTAAATTCTCTGTAATTCTGCATTGCACATTTCTGAGAAGTTACGTTTTGTCGTTGGGTAAATGTTTTAGTTGGGTATTTGGGTTTTTGTGGTGTTTTTTTACCTGTTGTATTTTTTTTGTATCTTTAAACTGTTTTTTGCATTATGTTAATAAGACTCTTGTTTATGAAGCACTATAAAATCTATAACAATTATGCATTAATACATTTGGAACTCCAGTGATAATTTATGACTCCAGTGATGATCTGCACAGCAGTTTTAGAAATGCCTGCGACATTTCTACATGGAACTTTTATGTCCATCCCCAATTTACAAAGCAACTTCTTCTTTGTTTCGTAGACATTTATAGCCTCTGATATACAGCAATATGTCAAAATCGTAGTTCTACATTTATAGAGAGAAGCACTTATCAGAATCCCAGGCCTGTGCGTCTCTCGGAGGCACTAATTCAGCAGCACATAAAGAGGCTCTGCTTTGCTATGTTTTATTCAGAAGCCTGGAGTGAGAAACTGCTTCACCATAGTCTGTCTACTGCGCACCCGGGGGGACAATATGAAGGAGGACGGAGTGGGGATTAGGGGACTGAAGGTGACACTGCGAAGACGTTTATACCACACATCAAGTTTCTGATCTCGTTCAGCTTTTACAGTAAAGTAAATTGTGGCTAAGGCAGAAAAATGCTACATTCTGGCTTGTGTTAGTGAAGCAACTGATGTCTGACATGATGGGTCTTCTGTAGCGGTAAGCGAAAAATGTATCTAAGATGTCAAACAACTGTTGTTTTATATGGAGGAACCTGAAGGAAACACAAAGTGAATTAAAACAACAACAAAAAACCGACACATGCAGTTTGAGCAAATATCTAAAAATGAACAACAAACTACAAATCCCAGAGTTACTGACAGCATAGTGCAGGACCAAGAGCTTTTTAGTGCCGTTTTAAATGAAGAAACGTCTGAGCAGTCACGTAAATATTGGAACAGGCAGCTCCAGGGTTTATGGGCCACAGCATGGAGACCCGTCACCCCAGAACAGCCTGTAGGGAGGTTTGCTGTGAAACTCAAGCCCGTTCATCCTGAAGTTCTTTGCTCCTATAACGATGCCGCTTCGCCTTAAGGCACTGTAACAACAGATGCGTTAGGATAGGAATTAAACTTCAGGCAAATCTTCATTTCTTCCTAATGATCTGATGTGGGATGCTAGTACGTCTAACCCTCTTGTTTCACCAACACTACAGTAATCCTTTAGCACTGCAGTAATTACCGCTATGCAAATGAACCCCTCCACCTTAACAAGCTACGGGTGCCTTTCTGAGACGTTCAGCAGTGTCCATCATCACCGTAACCTTTTAGTGGGCATTATTATTTTCTACAGTGCTCTAGACAAAAGCTAATTTCCTCCACTGTGCTGATAGAACAGCGTCTTGCTTCATTTTACAAACACTTGTGTTGTGCAGCGTGGCAGATTTATGAGGACTCTTTTTTTATAGAGTTTCGACATGACGTAGCCCAGTATTAGCAAAGCCCCAGTGCTGATAAAGGTACAAATATCGCACCTCTGTTGTCCTCCTGTTCTGCTCAGCTTGCGAATATGCAGTACGGTCGCTATTAATTACGCTTCACTACGGCTGACAGGATCCCTGTGGATATTTCACTCCTGCAGTTCTGATCTCTGTGTTGGGCTTCCTGCTGCTTCCTGCTGTTTTCATGCATATTCGTACTTTAGCTTTTCTCCCCCACCAAACCGCATCTCTCTGTGTTTGAATATGATGAATATATTTCAAAGAAACTAGCTGTCCACCTCTCTCTCCCTTATCCTCACTCTTCCTCCTTCTCTTTCTCTACCTCCCCCTCTTTCTCTCTCTCTTTCTCTCTCTCTCCTGCACCTTCAGTCTCTTGCGTTTCGTGGTTTTGTACTTTTTAGCTTCTTAAGCTGCTCTGCGATTGAGCAAACAGGTGACCAGACGTCCAGAAGTGGTTACACAAGCTGAACCTTTACCATCTTCTTCAGCCCCTGTCTGGTCTGGAGACTCTGGATGGACATGCGTACGCAGCTTTTTATAACGTTTCATCCAAAGATGTTTACGTGCATGTCCAGAATGCTGCGTGACACACATTTAAGCCAGACAGACCGTATCCTGATTAGTAACAGGCTGCTCATAGTCCTGCATATCCAGAATAAGACAAACTCGGCGGCCGTCTGCACTAAACAACGTTCTGACATTGGCATTTTCTCTGAAGCTTCTGAGGTCTGTTAGCCTGTAGCGAGACCCACGAATGAAGCTCTTCGTTGGCGACGCAGTGCCCTGAGCTCCACGCAGAAATGCCCACACTGACCTGAGCGACACGAGGGGCCGTAGTTCTGTGCAAACGTGCGTGTGTGTTCCCGCCTGGCCAGGGAGAACCGGGAGGAGCCACTCAGGCGGGAGGCACCAGGCATGTTCCCCCTGCTGGAGCAGCACGGTCGCCAGAGGCATTAGGGGAGACTGCTGTGTAGTTCAGAGGGGTGTGTGTTAGGTGTGTGTGTGTGTGTGTGTGTGTGTGTGTGTGTGTGTGTGTGTGTGTGTGAATGTATGCGAGTGTGTGCTAAAGTCCCAAAGATTCACAGAGAGAATGAAAGCCTTTCACAGCTGCAGTACAAAACTCAAGTATTAATCCACAGTCGAGGAGATACAAGTCAAATCTAGTTTGATAGGACAGTTTAGAATTTATCATTCACACCCTTTGAAAGTTTCTCTACTTTGTATCTTTGTATTGCTGTATTGAAAGATATGTGACATCTTGTTTACTTTCCACTTGTGCATTTTTTTAGAACAGCTTAAATTGTTCTTGATGTTGGCTCCCATAGAACGTTGTTCTGGTTGCCCTGATGCCGCTACGCTAGTTGTCCTTTAGCACAGGGACACTTGACGTGTCTTCCACGGTTCCCTTCCCACCGTGACACGTCGTTCCCAGCAGTCATCATTCTCCTTCATACCTGTGGAGCGCGTCTGACTGCTAGTCATTATGTCATAGCTTCAAACCACATGCACATGCAGGAGGACATCTAGACCCTGAGGACAAAACAGGGGAGCTGTGATGCTCCCATAGGTTCAAAAAATAACGATGCACCTTTTTTGACGGGGGGGGGGGGGGGTTGTTTGGGGTTTTTTGGGGGGGGGGGGAGGTGCTGTTCAGCTCAGAAGCCTCACCTCCGCATCGCCATGCCACTCGAACCCCCTCATCACACGCAAAAGCCATGACTCATACGAGGAGAGGAGAGGCGAGCTTACCCTCGAGGGCTCCTCCGTGCCTGGAGACGTATTCCAGCCTTCGGCGTGGTCAGCAGCTGCAGCTCAGCTCTCTGTGCCTCTGTGATCAGTGCTGAGGAGACGAAGCACGATCCACCAGCCTGCCTCTGACACGGAGCGGCAGGGTTTGCTGTGAGTGTGCCAACACTCCTCTCCCTCCCTCTCTCCCTCTCTCCCTCTCTCTCTCCCTCCTGCTCTCTCGCTCTGACTAAAACACTGGGGAGTGTACCTGGAGTGTGTGTTCCATCCGCTACTCAAGCGCCACTGTCCGCGTTCTGCTTCTGACAAGACGCGCACATACACACACGCACATGTAAACCAGCCTCCCCGAGGACTGACAAATCACCACCCATCTTCCAAGCATTCACTCAAAGCTGGTTGGATGAGCAAAGCTGTCAATCATGGCAGAGCACTCTGAGAGGTCTAGTGCAGAAATGGGGGGGAGGAATCACGCAGTGTCGCTCTCGTTTGCCCCTCCCTTTCTCCCACTCTGGTTCTTTTTGTCTCTCTTTATCTCTCAGCCCTGATCTCTCTCTCTTTCCCTCTGTGTCATCCTCGGTGTGTAGAAGCTCTGCTGTTCTGCTGAGGCTGTAGTGAGCAGATGACCCTGTTAGGATGCCGTCCGTAAGGTACCGTGCTGCCCTAGACCGATCCAGAGTTCTACTGTTGTGACCCCTAAACGGTTTATCATGTCTTTTCATATCAGATCTTTTTATCCAACCTCTAAATTTTTTACTTGAAGTTCTGTAGAGAAAAAATCTATAAATCTATAAATCTATATCTACAAAAATGACGGGTTGTCCGTACTGGTACTTCAGTATGTCAGTAAGTCACACACAGTCTGTTTCATCCTGCTGTTTCCCTCTCTGTGTGTGACCCTGGCGGTAGGAGTGACAGGTGGCAGTCGCGGTCTTGCTGAGAGCCAGAACTGCCTTGGCAGAGGGGCCTGTGTGGGCAGAGGGGTCTGTGTGGGCAGAGGGGTCTGTGTGGTCAGAGGGGTCTGTGTGGGCAGAGGGGCCCTGTGTGGTCAGAGGGGTCTGTGTGGGCAGAGGGGCCCTAACCCTAACCCTAACCCTAGTCTGCAGTCTGAGCTAAGCCAACCCTAGTCTGCAGTCTGAGCTAACCCTAACCCGAACCCTAGTCTGCAGTCTGAGCTAACCCTAATCCTAACCCTAACCCTAGTCTGCAGTCTGAGCTAACCCTAATCCTAACCCTAACCCTAACCCTAGTCTGCAGTCTGAGCTAACCCTAATCCTAATCCTAAACCTAACCCTAACCCTAGTCTGCAGTCTGAGCTAACCCTAATCCTAATCCTAACCCTAACCCTAGTCTGCAGTCTCGCTGCTACTGTTGCATTGCTGGTGTTCCTGGGTCGTCTGCTCCAACTTCACCTTATGGATTTGCTTACTTAGTTATTTTCAGAGTTTTTTTTCTTGCGACTCTGAAGGACCATCTTGTTGAGCTATTTACCCTGAAATGATGGGCAAATTCTGACAAGACGCCAGATAAGCAGTGTGTTAGGAGGCATATCAAAAGAGCCTTTCAGAATGGGAAGAGCTTCCACTGAGTAGCTAGTAGGATCAATGACGTGAATTCCAAAGTCTTTTTCTGCTTGCGTTTACTAGTAGCTTTTAAGGTCAGATAAAAGATCAAAGAACATATCTAAAAGTGATTTATGAATAAAAACAATTCTATGGAGTTTTCTTTGAAGTCCTTTGAAGTCCACAGCGTGCCTCATGTTTAGACCTCATTTAGCAGAGGTATTTTATCAAAATGCTGAACGTGAATATGTAATTTTCCCTAATGACATATTTAGGCAAATTATGATGGACGTTGTGGTGGACGTTATGGTGGACGTGTTATTCCTCTAAGACCAGTGTTTTTCTTGCAGTTCCCCCAAGAACCCCAAACAGAAGATCATCAAGCGTGTCATTGCACTCGAGGGAGACTTTATCAAGTAAGTCGACTTTATTAATATCATCATTATTCCAAGATATGTTGTCCGTCAGTTGGCCCCGTGTGTGTTCCTGCATTGTAGCACACGGTTGCTTGGTGAGGTTTTCAGTTAGTAAATGACTCAATACTTTAACTGCATTTTATGTCTTTGGGATAATGTCAGGCACTCCTGAGAACAAACGTAACAGCTGTGATCACGTGTAATAACCCTGACACATCCACCGCGAGCTTCACGCCTGCCGCATGCAGATTAATGGCCAAACTTCTCATTAAACTTCCTGTTCTCATCTGTGTCGCAGCTCAAGGTGATCGTTCGATTAGCAGCTAAAACGGAGGCCCTGATGGGTCTATGAAGTTGATTAACGTCACAATGGTTGGGAGATACATGGGGGAGTTTTAATGAAATGGTCTTTAGTGGGGCGCTGTGGGAGCTGAAGGAGCAGTTTCATGGCTCCTCAGACCCCATCAGGTGGATGCAGTGCCGTTTAGTGCACGCTGTGCTGTCAGCACCGTCTGCACACACCAGACACAGTGTGGCATTATTTTAGGGTCCAAGAACAATAATAGGCGTTATTACCTTGTTAACCATTATATAAACCTTTCACACATTCTTATAAACTCATTACATATTTTGTTCTCATTACAAAACATTTTAAAGGTTATAAATTGCTTGCTTGTCAATAATTGTTTGAGACAATTTGATCAGCTTGATTTGAACCTAATATGTCAGCAGTTCACCACATACAGTAGGTTAATGTGGTGTTCTGACCACCAAGTAAAGAGTGGTGGTTTCTGAGTGACCACAGATGATGTGTGTGAGTCTGTTCAGTCCCACAGCACTACAGATATGAGATGGATATGAGACAGATATGAGACAGATATGAGACATCGGCATTCGTCTCAAATTCGCCAAGGGAAGAAAGATCAGATCAGCATCGGTGCATGGATGTTAATTATTCGTCTAATATTAAAGTTGGAGATAAAACTGAGAAGTATATTGCACCTGATCCTTGTCATATATCACACCTGTAATGTGTAAAGCTACATGAACATTCTTCATTTTTATTGTATCATGTCTGGTCACTATACCAGTACTTGGTAGTAAAAGTACGTTGAACTCCAGCGGTTTGCTCTGTTGTTAGGACGCTGGGCTATAAAAACCGCTACGTAAGAGTTCCAGACGGACATCTGTGGATCGAGGGAGATCATCACGGGCGTAGCTTTGACAGCAACACCTTTGGGCCGGTAAATGAGATGTGTGTCTTACATAAAAATGAACATTCCCCTTTAATTGGCAAAGGAATGAACAGCATTTATGGTTCTGCTAGTATAGTTGTGTCTTTTTTTTTTGGCTTGTTTGTGTTAGCAAATGAACCGAAGAATTAATTTGCTGATCCAAGAAATGAACGGAAAATGAGCATTTCAAGAGCATGAGAAGAAGATTATAGCTTCCCAGGGCAGTTGTTGACAGCCCTGCTGTGGGGACCACTGAGATGGGAGGTTGTGGACTGGCTCTCTGCTTAAAATACATTAGTGGACAGTACGCTGCTTTGTTACTCTGCATGTTTCTCTGCTTTAATTCCAACACACTCAGGAGGAGCTACAGCACTTCCTGTATCTGCCAGAGGGTTTTTTTTCCTCCAGAAAAGCTTTTTTGATATTCTGCTGCTTGTAGTGAAGGGGCATCGTTTGGGTTACGACCAGCAGGACAGGATGGAGAGACAAGCCGTCTGGGTTTGTCTGACCTCTGAGGCCTCAGTACCGCGTCTCCCCAGTCCCGCACCTCCCCAGTCCCGCACCTCCCCAGTCCCGCGTCTCCCCAGTCCCGCACCTCCCCAGTCCCGCGTCTCCCCAGTCCCGCGTCTCCCCAGTCCTGCACCTCCCCAGTCCCGCGTCTCCCCAGTCCTGCGTCTCCCCAGTCCAGCGTCTCCCCAGGATCCTGCCGAGGTTGCCCTGTTTATCCTCTGGAATTTTTTTTTAAAATGATGCTTTGTGGAGGCAAACGAGTTTCTCACCACACTCAACACTTCTGGGGTGTCTGTTCCGTGCAGCATGCAGTCGTGCGTGAGGAGCGTTTGCAGAACTGCTGTCGGCTCATGCATCACTAAAGACAGGATGGGTGGGAATGAGAAGAGGAGGGGGGAGGGGAAGAGGAAGAAGGAAGGGGGAGGGGGAAGGGGGAGGGGTTATTTATTTTATCCAAACATAATCTAGAAACACAACAAACACAGAAAAGACTCAGTTGATCATCTTTTAAAGACCCGTCGACCTGCCAGGCTGTTGTACTGGCCTGCGTCCTTCACTTCAGTGGGTAGCGACAGCCACAAGGACGTCAGAGGCTCCACACTTTGTTGTTTTGAGCAGACTTGTCCTTCTCAGAAGAGAAGAGCGTTTATCAGCCTCACATATCCCAGAAGGCTTGTGGGCTCCAGCTCCAAATCTCCTGCAGGGAACCAGTTCTCTGGTGTGCATAAGCATTCAGCCTTTTGACTGCTTACAGGTTGTCTGGCTAAGGCTCTACGCAGTGACTCGGCGTCACACAAAGCCTAGTCAGGGCTTACTGCGACTGCCCATAAAGCATTTAGCAGGCTAGTGCCGGGGACTCGGCTCAGATGCCCCGCCCCCTGGGTCCCAGGATTAGGAGACCCCTGACTGTCTCCAGCTGCCTCCTCAGACCTGGTACTGCCTCCCCTCTGATCCTCTCCATCCCAGCCGGGTATTTGCAAGAAGCCTTGGAGGGGAACTATTTGAGGAGACGCTACACTGGGGAAGCGTTTGCGGCCCTCCTGTGTGGCGGCCACCAGCCAACACAGGGCCTCTCGGTCGCTTTCAGCTGCCAGATTGATAACTTTGTACTGAGTATGTCAGACGGAAACGTTAAAGCCTGAAAGTGTCAAAAACTTGACAATGTTCAAACTTGAAAATGAAAAATGGCAAATGCTTTAAAAAGATTGTGTGGCTGGTTCTTATTTTCTGTCTTGCATTTATGGCTTGTCAGAATTCATGGATCAAGAGCTTTTTTTAATTATTATTATTCATTTTATGGTAGTTGTTTACAGCATCTGTCTCAGAGAGCCATTAAACAGGAGGTCTCTCCTCAGGTGTCCCTCGGCCTTGTCCACGGCAGGGCCTCCCACATCATCTGGCCCCCGAAACGCTGGCAGAGGATCCAGCCGTGTGTCCCAGCCAACCGTGGACCTCTGCTCAGCTGGGGCGGAGCAGACGACGACCACAACGATGACGATGACTGGCAGTAACCGTTCAGACCACCACACGGCTACATACAGGACCCTGGACTACAGATACTTACACACTGGCTGATAGTTCAGTGTTCAAAACTTTCTATAACCTGTTAAGATTGCCAGTTGTGGAAATGTAACTTCTGGAACCCTGTAAAAATGCTTATGAACCTTTAGACTTCCCAACCCCCAATCAAGAGGTGAATTTCAACTGTACCCTGTTCAAAGAAATAAATGACACACAGTCATTTTCCCTGATAACTGAGAACTTATTTTCTCTGGCTTATACAAAATGGTTTTTTTTAACATTTGGCCACCAGCCAGTGTTTTATTAGCTTAATTGTGACTGACAAGTTAATTTATTACATTTAGAAGACACACTGGGACCTCAGCGTCTTCATATTACGTGAACACAGAGATATAACTAACCTAACTCCATCAAGTCTAATTACCCCAAAATATCAAAACAATCTGACTAATGTTTATAGATGCAAAGGCTCTATAGTTAATCACACAGGATTCTGCTTTTCCACCTCAGAGCTGTAATGAATTCTGTTACATATGCAGCTACATCTGCCTTGAGCAGAAAGTTGTTGTGTGCATGAAGGAATCAGATTGAATCAGTGGTCCAGGTTTACTATTGATCTTATGTCCCCTATTACAGACGTGTCCTTAAAAGGCCCAGCTGTGGATTCAGGTCAACTTGTAGAGTTAAGTCCAGTCTCCTTTGGGAACTGGGCCTTTGTGGTTCTAATCTCTTAACGTCAGGGGCCACAGGGCTGTGCAGAATTTTCACACCAGCCTCCGATAACATCAACACCTGCCTGGGCTGAGCCGGCACCGCTGTCCCGGGGTTTAAGCGCACGGGAAGGTGTCAGAAGCGCTGCCAGCAGGACCAGGAGACGCTGAAGCTGCCCGGGTTGAAGAACACGCTCAGGTCCATCTGTCCATTCCAGCTTCTCCTGGATGCTGATGGCGACAGGCAGTTCTGTGTTCCACACGTTGCACAAATGCCAGTTCTGTTTTCAGTGGTCAGTAGTCCAGTTGGGTTTGTTTTGCGGTTCTTTGGTTTGGTTTCTTCGTAACCCCCCCACAGGACAGACCTGTCAAGACAGGTTATTGGTGTAGAGAAGCAGCTCTTCAGAGGGGAAACAATCTCTTATTGAACATGACAACCACATTACCTCAACCGCAGACGAAATTGAATCCTAAATTGAATTTACCTAAGAGAGGCAAAGAAGATGCGTTTCAGTGCTGGACGGACACTGGAGTGGAATCGTGAGTCCGTCTCTCTCTCATGGAGCTGTTCAAACACACACATTCATCAGCTCAGGCACGAGGCGTGGCACGTCTCACACAGCCTCTGGTGCCTTAATGAAATAAAGACGGTTTGGGCTCACAAGACCTAGTAGCAGCATCACCCCAGAGAGAGGGGCCATTTCACAGGCTGCTGTGTGCAAGTAGGAATACAGAGGGTGTTCTGGCTAGTGATTACTAGCTGTTTTATTTCCTGTTTCATTACTACCACAGCATAAGTGCAGTTGCACTGCGCTGTGCCAATTTAAAGGTAATGAAAATGGAAAACGAAGAACAATTTAAACAAAAAACAAGATGTCAACAGAAACACCAAAGTGTCAATTACCTGTTGAACAGACATTACATGGAATGAAGCAATTGATGCATTTTTAAAAAATGATAAAACCTGCTACTGTTGTCACCTACGTGAAATATGAAACACATGAGCCAAAAGGTCGTTAGCATTCATTATTCCAGTCACTGAAAGCACTTAACTCAGAATTCAGATCAAACTCATGAAGTGTCTGAGCTCCAGAACTATCAGTGTAGTGTTGACACTGATTGATATTGTACAGCTAATGTGTTTGGTTTCTGGGATGTGACCTTCCACCTTTAATTCTCAAAATATATGCATGAAACATTCCTAAGCGCTTTTAATGGTTGATGATGCGGTGGATAGACAACCTGCCTTTGAGCCGCCGTGTCCCGTTTTGATGTTCCAAATGCTAATTTCAGAATTCTGGATGAACACTGCAGAATGCAAAGCGTTGCTGTTCCTGCCCAAAGAGCAAGACAGCAAGGACAATAGGGAGGGGGGAATGGGGGGGTTGGGATGGGGGGGCGCTTACTAAATTTAACTGAAAATGTTTCTGCAGCAGCCCAGTTGATTTGCCCCTTGTTGCCAGCCCTGTGTTTGTTCTAGATCTCCTTCCCATCTAAATACCCCATTGTGGTTTGGACTGGGGAAAAACCAATTAAAACCCAGTTTGTGCAGTCCAGGTCCAGGTCCAGGGTGCAGTCGTGTGGCTTCACTTGATAAGCTGCATGTAGGAAGGGAGGCACTGATATTGTTACCTGTTGTCTAGTCGTCCCCTGCAGCCTGTAATAACATACAACTGGATATTTGCAAAGGATACTGGGCAAATTCCATGAATCACGATGTTGTGTGTGTGTGTGTGTGTGTTGAATAAGTATTTTGTTTGTCAGTAAGTATTTCTGTCATAGTCCCTACCACCTCAAGGGCATCTGCGAAAAAGTGTATGTCTTAAATTGGAAAATTGGGGATGAGGTAATGTGATCAAAGAATTGGTGTAATGATTGTGTTTTGGAATGTGATGCAGAATATGATGCACAAAAAACAATGCTGTTAATCCTAATGTCTTAATTCAGACACTAATGATGGTTTACTGAGAACTCAAATAAATTAATGTTGAAACACTTTTTTTTTTTTTTTTTTACATATTTGTGGTTTTTACATATTTGAGATTTAAATGGTGATTTCATAAAAGCTCATTATAATTCTGGGGAACCATTAAAATGTAACTTTAAGTGTTGTATTTAATGAAATATATTTAGGCTTGTCAGAATAGCTTTAATTAGCGAGAATACTAACTATGAGGTCAACCTTGCTCTGTGCTCCAAACAATGCAGACCGTTGGGATACACTGACCTCTGGTGGTTAAACAGCTATATCCTGAAAAAGCATTTAAAGTAACTGCTAAGTGGAACATTGAGTCATTTATAGCATTCTAGAATATAAGGTATGTTTATTTTCCAAATTTGGATATACCACTGGAAAAATATTATTTGAAAGATAACAATCTGATAACGAATGTAGTTTTGCCAGACCATATGCAGAAGGTAAGGGTATCTGTCCACAGTTGTAGTATGTATTGACAGCTTTGTATCAATAGTGAAAAAATTGGCTCGGTTTCTGACTTTGACTACACAAGGCACAGAAAAAGCACGAGCAGCCCTCCTGCAACAGCACCAGCCGAGACGCCCAAGACCACGAGCCCAAATGGACATGTAGCTCATGCACACCGCAGGAGATTAAGCCTGTCAGACAGCCGCCGAATGAGGTAGACGCGACCTTTAACATCACGTTTAATCATTTAAGTGTTAGTATTTGATGGGTTCTGTGGAAAACAAATAATCAAAACAGAATTGTCATTCATATTCTCAGATTAAATACTTAATCTGAACACCTTCATTCTCTTCCATTCTCTTAATATTGTTTCTTTTGCCTGTTTTTGAATACTCAGCTAAGAAACTTCAATCGTCACGGCCCAAATATGTGCTAACACAGACTGAGATAGGTGTGTCGTGCTTAGTGAGAAATGCTTCTGAGCGCAGACGTTCTGTGCCCGCAGGCAGACCATCTGAACCGATCCAAGGACAAACCCTGGAGGACGCGCGATCGGCTGATCCCCGAAAGCCCGAGGAGATGCAGGAAGCTGTGCAGGCGCCTCCGGGCTCGAGCGACTGATCTGTGCAGCCGGTCTCTCCTGATCCACGTGCTCAGCGTTCAGCACTATCGCTCCGTCTGTAGGGCCGCGATGGAGCCCGCAGCGAGCAGACTGGCCGGGAGATTCGCCCACAGGCACGGTAGACACGTCAAGCAGAGGCTCTGGGTGGCCCTGGACAAGCGTAGGTTGAAAGAGGCAGTTCACGAGGATGGGCGAGTGGAGGTCATGGAAACTTTTGGTGCGTCAAGAAGAAGAAACTCGACAGATGGCCGCAGCTCATATTTGAGCCAGGAGACCAAAATGTAACCGAGGAGCGGAGGTTACAGGCTTCTCTCATCGAATAGTATAACTTTGGGAACTTGTACGTAAATTAAACACGCAGAATGTTGAAAGAAAAGATACTTATATGCAATTAATACGTTGTTGAATAAAATAGTCAGTGTGTCCAAAGTTAAATTAAACTTTGTAGAATTACATTAAATTAATCCTACAGTATGCTAATCTTATCCTAAAAGTAAACTATACAGATACGATTTTATCTCGGTGACATTGAGCTGACCGCCTGTTTGAATATAGTGTGTTTGTACACTCCACCACACTAGGTGGCGCTACAGATCTTTCTGAGTCGGCTTTTGACGGGTTTTTCTCTTGAGTCAGAAAACGACGTTTTGAAAACAACCAGCTGGCAGAGATGGAGCAGTACGGAATGAAGGAATAATTCTGGCGAATAGTTCCCGGTGAGCCAAACGAAAACCCAAGCTAACTGCTTTTAGGTAAAATATTTTGTAAGTTTTGTTGAAACCTGGTTTAGTGTGTTAGCTCAATTAGTTGACTTACTTTCAAGGGCTAGCAGGCTAGATTTGAGCACTGTGAGCAGTAAGCTAACCGCTAGCTGCGCGCGTGCGCACTGGCCCGCCGGGCTGCTCACCTGCGTTTCCTCAACTTGTTCTATAAAAACGATAAATAACGCTTAATTAACCGTAGGTCGCAAAATATCGCAAGTTCAAAAAGGGTTTTTCGAAAAGTCTTTATTTCCCTGCAGAATTCCCAAGGTAAACTGTTTAAACAGAAGGAATGTTCTTACTTTTACCAGCTACTACAAATGTACTTCATATCCACTTTGCTTTACGACAGAAAATATAATTTCAAGATGAAATATATTTATAGACAGTTACAGGTGGCTGTTTCAAAGTGTATGCTAAAAGTAGGGACTTGAAATCTCTTGAAAGTAAACAGTCTTAAAATGCTTGAAATATATGACAGGACTTTTTGTTATCCGGTTCTCAGACTGCGTCAGAGCAGCGCTAGCTTTTCTGAATGAGTATGTCCCTGGCGCAGAGAGTCCTCCTCACCTGGATCTTCAGCCTCATCTTCCTCATTATGCTGGTCCTCAAGTTGGATGAGAAGATCCAATGGAGCTGGTTCCTTGTGTTCCTTCCTGTGTGGGCCTTTGACACAATTCTCCTTCTCATGCTCATTGTCAAAATGGCTGGTCGCTGTAAGCCGGGCTTTGACCCACGCAACGGAGCAGAGCACCTAAAGAGACGTGTGTGGTACCTCGTGGCGGTTCTGTTGAAGCTCGCCTTCTGCCTGACGCTGTGTGCCAAGTTGGAACACCTGGCAGACATCTGGTTGAGTTTTGTTTGTGTTCCGCTCTGGGTACTTCTCACTGGAGCTATGGTGGAACTGGGCTACAGCGTCTTCCACTTCCGAAGAGACTGAGCATATATAACGTGAATCACCCATGACCAACAGGAAGACACTTACAATATGTTCTAACTTGTATACTTTCTGAAAGGCTCCTAAATCCGCCTGTCTATCAAGCTAACCCTTGTTGTGTTTTGGGATGGGACGAGCAGGTTTAGGAGACGTTCTGCTATATTACACCCCTCTGTAAGTATCCATTTGTGTTAAAATAGCACAAAAGCTATTGCATAAGAAGTGGAGCAAAGATTTGCTTAAGATCAAACAGAGTGGAATGACCTTTATAATGAATGAAGGTGTGTTATGGGTTTTAGGTCCCAGGTTCTTGTGCTCTCTTTGTGGTTTGTGTTCGGTACCTATTAGGGTGTTTTCTAAGTTTTTCAACACACTAAAAACTGCTCTTCAGTGCAAATATGCTGTCTGTTGTATACTAATCAGTGTTATATTAACTACTGTTAAACTGGTAATTTGTTTTTATGGAGTGGATCTGTTGCTGTTTATGATTCTCATTCAGTTGCCTGTGAAGAGCTGAAAACCGATTGACCGAGTGTTTATCTCCATTGGTGCCTCAGAAAGAGAGAAGTTTCCATTTAACTCACTTGGCATCAAGTGAAATAAGTCGTCCCGGAGGGTGACGGAGGTTTGTGACCTGGGCTGTTGCACTGCTACACGCTGCTGCTCTCTGCTGCAGGCTCCCTGTAATCAATGGTTTATTTTAGATGTCAGGAGTGGAATCTTTTCAGCCTCCCATGGGAATCAAATGCACTGAACTCTGAACGGTTCTGTTCAGGTGATAATTTGTTATTTAAGGGAGTTCTTGAAATGTACTCTCACTTCATGCGGGTGGGGTGGGGTGGGTTAGTAAGTAAGTAATGTACATGTGGATTGATGTCAGTTTGAAGTCTGTGTTTTGTGCAGGTCTGTCATGTTTTCATCACATGTAACTGGAGGGAATTTTGTTTATAAAGGTTCTCTAATCCAGTAAAGACTTTAAGTGTCTTGTTTAAATTGGTTGCGTTCTGGAGTTACACACAAGTACCTTTAACGTCTAATGTGTGATTTGTAAATAAAATTGAATAACCTTGTTGAACGGATGTATGCTCATTTTCTGTGTTCTACTAAAATCAACAGTGTACATTTCTGTCCCTGTAAATATCTTGGAGATAATGAACAGGTTGGTTATTTTTCGTTATTACATCCTTGTAGTTTTGCTCTGAAACGGCTCCAGGGGACGTGATTCTGTCCAGACCTTGCTGACGTTTTAAGTGCCATTTAGGCCAGACGTGTAAACAGTCGTCCACTCATCGTTTTATCTTCACTTGTACTGCATAGAAAGGTATTTGGGCAGTTAGAAGTTAAAACCAGCCATAGTGCTTCAGATTATGAATAATTATGATAACTCAACCCTCAACCTTACCTGAGATTAAAGGCTTCCGCCTTTGGTTTCATAATCTCCCTTTTGGATAAAGCTGCTTATTTTTCAAAGCTGTATAACTTGAGTCTGCCTCATTGTTCAATATAGAAGTTGCATGGTGGCTTGGAGCTTATATAATATTACACTACAACTTCTGTGTAGAGTGCAGAATCTGTCAGACTCATTTTAGAGGCCTTAGCATCAGTTACACCTATCTCACATGCACTGTTTTATAAAAATGTCATCTTTATCTTATTTTAATGGGCGCACATGCAAGTAAAGTGAGAAACTGCAGTGTAATCCTACACAGGCCACATCTCTTCAACCAGGATTAATGTTTAAGAACTCTTAATTTCATGAAATAGCAAAAGAAAATTTAAGACTGATGTTTGGGTTGTTTGATGTTGATTTTATTGGACTTTATTTTGCAATGCCATCTTCTTCTTCCACTTGCCTTTTAGAAGGTGTGAAGGAAACACGTAATCAGAGAAACACATTTTACATGTTCACAAATAATAAACATTTAACATTTAGTAATGCTGGTTTGGATTTGGACCAGATGGTAACAGGAACAAAAAATGTGGGTGTAAAAATTGCAAAAATGTAAAATCATAAAATGTACATGCAAAGTCAAGGTAGAGAACTTGTAATATAAGTTCTTTAATTTTATAAATGTTATACTGAAAATTATTAAGACATTCAAAAATACAGATCAGAATTAAAAGCACTGAATCAAAATGTGCAATACAGTAAAACAGTCTCTGTATCCAGTAAGGTTATCTTATTATGAATGTTTTTGTCATAAATAAATTACTTTTAATTAATATCAAGTATGTGTTTCCTAATCCCAGCTCCTATGGAATAAAGATTTTAAACTTAGTAATACCCAAATTCAAAATAAGCACTTGTCACAATGGAAAATTTAAATTTACATGGAGTGAAAGTTAGATTACTTTCTGAATACTCAAATTCAATAGTTCAAATTTTGTTGCATTGACATTGCATGACCTTACAAAGAAACAGATATTAACAGATATTTTATACTCAGTGTGATCTGGTGCTCAGCATAATAAAACATACATGGAACAAATTCTGAAAAGCAGACATATATTGCATGTATTAACACTAAGAAGTAACAATGTCCTGTTAAAAAAAATAGTGACCCAGAATAGCAATAAAACGTTAACAGTCCACTAGAAGAAAAGAGAATTTAATGGAAACTTATCCAAGTAGATCGACTCTATGTACAAATTCTCTCCTGAAGTGGAAGAGAACAGCTGCCCCTGTAATTCTCTCCAAAATATTTAAAAGTCTGTCACTGAGCTTGTTCTGGGTCTCATCATCATTCTGACGCTTTTAAAGGCTTGTCTGTCGTTGGTCGGGTAGTACTCGTTTGAGATGTTGTGCCAGGTTCCCCAGAAGATGCCGTTGCGCACTCCTTTATATCTCCTCTGGTAATACTTCCCGTTTAGGTTTGCAGCCATGCACGCATCAAACCACCAGCCAGAGCCGTAGTAGCGCGCGCAGCTTCCCGAGGAGTACTGGTCATTGTCCCTGTCTGGCGTGGAGAAGAACTTCTGGTTGTGGTTAAACGTTTTGCTTTGTTGCATAGCATTTCCAGCGGTGCCTGAGTAACCCCCTATAGTCAGCTGGTACTTCAGGCTTTCGTTGGCCACGGAGAAGTCATCGTACTGGGCGTACTCCTTTATCCCATCCAGGTCCTCGAGCTCGAGGCGCAGCACCATCGCTCTAGCTGCTGTTAACCAGTGGATCTGGTCATTTCCTAGCCAGAACTCACCTGTTAAGTGGCCAAAGCCCTTCTTGTAGTCGTCCCAGGTGCGGTTGAAGCTGATACTACCGTCCTGGCGACGCTGAATTAAAGTCCAACCCCCACCAGAGGCCTCCATGTCACAGAAGACGTGGAGCGGGGCACGCGTTGATCCTACTGGTGTCATGCTGTAAACACCAGTCTTCATGTTCTTCTTGAGGTCAGAACAGTCATGAGGTGGTTCATCTGTGGACAATGGAACGACCATTTATTTTAAAACGTTAACATTTGGGAGAAATTGACGTAAAATGCAGCTGCGTTCACGTTTCTCAGTAATAATTACGTTATGTGTAGTTGTTACATTAATGAAGAAATACAATAAAACATCATTAAATGTGCATTAATTCTGTGTCCGTAAAAAAAAAAAACTAAAAGGAGAACAGAAAGTTAAACGTGTAGAGCAGGGAGACATTCCCCAAGCACTGTCTAATACCCCATTTGTAGCAGTTCAACCTGGGGTTAATTACAGGCCTTATCCTGCTGCAACAGCAGACAGGGGACAGCTGGTCTTTCCCATCTCCCTGCTTTCCCAGAGCCACAACATCTGCTGTTCAGAGGAAAGCCTATATCAAGTTCTCCTCGTCAGTTGATCCCTAAACCGATGGGCTGAATCCTCGTACAGTTTAGACCTGGAACGAGGTCATGGGCGGCAGCGGAGCGTGAGGAGCTCATCAGATCTGTGTGCTGTAGTGTTCGCTTATTCATCTAGTTGCTTTCACCTTAATGTTTTCATTTTTGAGAGTATGGATGTCCGCACACAAACTCTAGACTACAGACGCAATCCATCTAATGCGGTCGACGCTCTCAAGGGCTGCAAGCTTTGTGTGAAATAACACGTATGAATCATTTTGCCATCGAACTATAAACATTTTACTGAGCTTCGGCATTTATCACCAGACTTATTATGTAATCTTAAGCATCCAGTATATTTAACTGAAACAGTGAGAATGGTAATTGAAGTATCCATATATTTCATGATGTTTTCATACATTTAATGTATGACTGTTCACAAACATCATCAAATGTGATAAATGTAACCCTTCTATACCTCTGGCACTATGGGATGATCTCCATGTGTCGAGTGGCGGCTGCAGGGTTGGTATTTGGTCACACTGACCCTGACAGGTGTTGAGCAGCTGACTGCTGGAGCGTTCTCTGTCTTCCACGTTGATCACGGTGTCTGCTCCTTTGTTTATGTCCTTGCTGGTTTTTTGTGGCACTGACTCTCTCATTCTTTCAACATTCCCAGTCCTGTCCACTGATACTGGGTATGTGTTCCCACTATTGTACCCATTATTCTTATCTATTGATTTAGAGGTTGTAAATGAAGGTTTCCTGTTTTTATGGTAAATAATTGGAGTGCTCTCTGTAAATAGTTCTGACCCCTTTGCCACTGTACTAGTCTTAATTCTGTCCATAACAGGGTCTGCTCTGTTTTGGACACTGTCCATAGAATTGGGATGTAACAGTTTCTCATTACTGGATCCTCCAGATTTGTCTGTAGTCTGCGATTCAGCATCTGATTGTTTATCTTCTCTGTCATGACCAGATATTTTCTCATTCAAGGTTTTGGACTCTACATCTTGGCTGGAGTTTTTGAGTCTGTAATGAACATGTGTGTCTGAGACCTTCACTTCAGGAGTAGTTTCAACCTTTTCCACATCATCTTGATCCATAAAACGTGATGTTGATGCAGTGGGTGTGGTGAGCTGAGTCACTGGTCCTTGTTTATCTTTAAGCAGTGATGTTCTAGTGTGTGGCGTGTCCACAGCAGGATGGTTTATCTGTTTCCTCTTAATTCCTTCTCTCTTCACTGTCAGCAAAATATTTCCACTGTAGTTTGGTGGTGTTCCTACTTTGAAAGGTTCTTCATCGTTGTCCTGATTGGCGCTTACACTGCTGGCCACCAATGGCTTTGGGCTCTTCCTTCCATCATTGTCTTCAGTCTTGTCCACAGCTGCTTGTGTGTCTCCTCCACTGTTATCATTACTGTCACGGCTCACTGTGTTGTGATTCATTACCGTCTCCACATTGTGGTCCCTGACACCATGTGCAATTGGATCCAGCTCTCTCTTCCCTCCAGGATTTCTGGGTTTTGTCTCTAAGCTCTGTGAGGTGTTTTCAATTTGGAAGAAATTCAATGAATTTGATGCCTCTACTGTAGGAACAGTTTGGGGTTTGTTTTGGTCCACAGTGGCATGTGTTGCTACAGTGGGCCTGATTGACCGAGTCAAGTCAAACTCTGCGCTCCTGATCTGTTGTGTAGGGCTGTATGTGGTAGGGCCAGTCTGGCCATTCAGGTGTCTGTGTCCAGTCTTCGTTATGCCCATCGTATTTTCCGTCTCTCCAACCTTTAAAGGTGTCTCCTCATTTCCATTTTCTGGCCTGTTTTGCAAAACATTTGGTTTTCCCCATTTTGGGTTTTTAGCTAAAATTTCTCTGGTTCTTTCTGGTCGTTCCACATGGTTTGTATTTACTACTGTCACATTTTTCACCGTCCTCAGATTAGGAAGATTCGGTTGTCTTAATCGACTGAAGTTCATTGTACGGTTCAAAGAACGAAGGTTTGCTTGCCTCCTGAGAGGGACTGGTCCACTGGGCCTGGCGCTGCCCGCCCCGTGACCTACAGCAGCTGGTCTTTGTTCATCTCTTATTGCACTCTTGTCTCTTCTGTTCGTTTGCTGGACTGGACCATTACTCACGGGGACAGTGTTGTTTACCCTTAGCACATATTTTCTATCATGTGCATCGATAAGGCTTGAACCTTTAATTTTCCCACTATTTGGCCTAGTCACGGACAATTCTGGTTTAATCTGCAATTGTCCTTTGGGCAGATCATCATTATTGGCCAGACCTTGTGCATTTGTACCACTTTCATATACTGTGGCATCAGACATGTTAATTGGGTTTAAAAGCATTTCAGTGCTACTTGTTGTGAATGTGCTCTCAGAGTTGCTGTCCACACTTTGCAGCTTTGTCTGACGTCTATTAGCTATGGGATCAGCATTGTCTGAAATGGGCATTACTGACTTATCTAGTTCAGAGTTTCTGTTAAATCGGTCTGAATCCATTCTAGTGTTACTCTCTGGATCCATTCTAGTGTTACTCTGTGGATCCATTCTAGTGTTACTCTCTGGATCCATTCTAGTGTTACTCTGTGGATCCATTCTAGTGTTACTCTCTGGATCCATTCTAGTGTTACTCTGTGGATCCATTCTAGTGTTACTCTCTGGATCCATTCTAGTGTTACTCTGTGGATCCATGCTAAGGCTGAATGGACTTTCAGACTTTCTGTCCTGAGTGGGCAGATTTGTATGACGTGCATCAGCAACAGTATCCGTCTCTGGGACTAATAATTGTGGCTTCTCTAGTCCACTGACTGTCTTAATTGGAATAACTGGGTTTAAGTCTCCTATGTGCTTCTCTACAGCTGTGCTTGAGTTAAATGGCTTTTGCTGACGACTGCCACCTCTGTGGTTATTCTGTTTCTTGCTACCTTTATTTTCAGACGTTGGATGGTGTGCAGTAGTGGCAGCACCTCTCACTCTAACATTAGCAGCTTCATCAAGACTAGAAGGTTTAACACCGCCATCACTTACTTTCTCTTTGCTGGTATCCTGTTGTTCCATGATTGTGAGAACCTCAGTCATATTTAGCTTCATTTCTCTGTTAGTTTGACCTTTGATACTGCTTGTTGGATTTCTTTCTCCTGAAAAGTTCTTGCTGACCATTCTGAATGGAGTTTTTATGATTACATCCGGTCTATTTATGTCCCTGTTCAGTCCAGTCCAGTCCAGTCCAGTTCCTCCTCTTCTTTCTGCCATTTGTGGCGTTTTTCCGTTTAGTCGTCCGTTGCCAGTCCTCCCTGGAATTCTACCAGTACTCTGTACTGGTTTGTCCCCAACAGATGAATATACTTTTCTCATTCCACCTGGATTATTAAATCTGTTCTCAGCATTTGTATTCATCTTGCCTTCTTTTCTGTTGATGTCCATTGGTCGTGGAAGTCCACGTAATCTCTTGATCTCTCCGTCCTTATTTGGTGAGTTCACCTGCACTTGCTTTGTTTCATCATCAACATTTTCTGAAACCATAGTAACTACACCGATTTCAGGCGAGCTGCCTGTGCTGCCTGTGCTGCCTGGCACAGTCGGGGTCCTGCGGGTGTCCTGCCCTGTCTCGACTGCGCTGTCTCGTCCGTAGTGTGTAGGTGGTTCCTCATTTTGGTTTTCTGCCAATGGTGATTCAGTCATTTGAGCTGTTGGAGACTCTTTTGCTCGTTCTTCACCTGTAAATGAGTGCAGCTCTCCCACGCCACTCATGTTTTCTGCCGCCGTCTCCGTTTGTGAAAACTTCGATCCTCTTGGCCCGTCGCTGCTCTCAGCCCTCTGGCCAGACCTGTTTGGCCTCGTTTCCCCCTCCTGACTCATGTCCCATCCTGGTATCCCCATAACTCGATTCACTGCCCTTGTGCCGCTGCTGATGAGCATGGCATCTTCCTCTGCAGAGTTCAGAGCGGAGCTCTGGACGATCCTCGCCCTCTTATGTAAGTCCTGCTGTCTCTCTCTGGTGTTCACGGTGCCCCTGAATGCTTGAGTCCTTTCTCCAGCTTCCCCTCCATCATCTGTCCTTACGCTCCACTCTGGTCTCTGCTTCCCTCGGCACTCCCGACATTCCTCCGTCAGCTGGTTCACCATCAGCGTCAGCGCCTGAAGCTCTCTGGCCATTGTCTCCAGCTCCCTGAAGTGCCGGGGCAGCTGGATGGTGAGTGGTGGAAGGGTGATGCTATATGGACACATGGGGTCTCCATCTCTGCAGTGGCCCTGAGGTTTCAGCTTCACCCATGAAGCAGCATCTTTGGACGCTTCCCCACAGCTCTGAGAAGCAGCGAACAGAAACAGGTTTCCCCACGTGAAGAGCACAGCCTGCCACATTCTGCTGTCTTCAGTAAGAGGATCTGGTAGATCTGCTGAGCAGTGTGAGAGGGAGAGAGGGAGACAGTAGAGAACCACCTCCCTGCGCTGAGAGGGGCACTGCTTTGTGCAGGAACGTGTAGGAGATTCCCATTCAGAACTGACAGAATAATTATCAAAGCTTTTGACGAAAATATACAGTATATCGCTTGCTAATGTTATGCAATATATAATATCTATTTTTATCTATATCTACATTTAATATGCATTAGGGTACAATTCAAATTTGCTATACAATTTCTTTCCTGCAGAATAAATTCTTGCGGAATATGTAACCAGCTTTTTTTGTTTTTGGTCCCAAACCACAATTATTATTCAGAATGATTATTTGTAATTATTCTTACGTACCTACGTGCTGGAAAACAAACCTACATGCCTGCACAGAAAACATTTAACTTTTATAACCTCATTTCTCTTTGTTCCACAAAGATTTAAGCAAACAAAGTATATTTGATTCATTTTTAAATCTGTTTGCAGATCAAAAAGTAAAAGCGCTCCCTTGAAGTGGCTTATTTATGGATGTGAAATCTGATGCATCGCTCCTTAATCTGGCACAGTGTGCTCTGAGCATATATCACATCTGCATGAAGGCGTGCACACATGTGGGGACATTCTTACACACATGTGGGGACATTCTTCCTGTCAGCCAAATACTCTACATCCTGTCACTCACACATACCAAGCCTGACTATATGCTTAGCCCTGGGCTGCACTGTTAGGCTGTGGCTAACTGGTTGTGCTCTGTGCTCCCTTATGTAAGTTTGTCCTGTCGAATGTATCGCTACTTCAGTAACCCCCTCTGGCCCAAGACCAGCTGCACAATGGCAACAAGGTTTGGTGCTGAGCCAATGCACCCACCCCTGCGGCCTCCAGGTGGCGCACCTCATGTTTACAAAGAACAAGCTCAGCCAATAATTGCAGTTTTATCTCCAGTATAAACCAGAGCATCATTTTAAGGTCCTATTAAGCACATTAGGCCATTTCAAAACAGTGTTTCCAGTTTTGTTTGTTTTTTATTGGGTAAAAACTTCTGCTACATTTACATTTTGTACGAGAATGTCTGGTGTTTTGTGATGGAGGTTCTAAAGTTAATTAGCCCTGTTTCGTATTCACAAAGACTTGACCATTTATGGCCTGGACTATTTTTGTAAGGTGCCCTAGCAACGTCACAGCTTGAATTCTCTCTGGGACGGTTCGGCCCATCAGTGTCACTGGCTATAAACACTGTGGTTTTCCATAAACCAGCTCACTCAAACATTTGACCAACACTTAGTATGTAGCTTACCAGGGTTAGGGTGTGTGAATAGTCATCCAGGTTTGACTAAATGGTGTCAGCCTTAAACATTATTATGATAATGAGATTGGAAAGACAAAGTCTCATAAGACTCATTGCACAGGTTGGCAATGATCCGCTTGTTTTATAATGAAAACATCTTGGTAAGAACCTTAAAGATTTTTTTTTTCTTTTTCACAGTCTGACTTGCAAAACTGAAAATATAGAAGAGACATCTGGACCTGATTGTCATGCATAAACAAAAGATAATGCCAGGTTAAAATGTTTGGATTTCAAAAACCTTCACTTCATTTAGTCATTGGCCAGTTCTCATTAGGATTCCTTTCCTGCGGCATTAAAACAGTTTGGAACTTGTCCAACACTTACAATCATCCTTTTTATAAGATAGAAGAAGAATGGCGACATTATCACTCCTCGTTGAGTTTGAGAATGGCACAATACAATTATCCATTATTAATTTTCACTTGAAAAACAATCTGTAAAGAATGTGTTACACAACAGTCTCAGGATGTTGCGGTGAAGGATTCATTTCAAGGGTCATTTTGCTTGGTATTGTGGGAGACTGTGCTTCTGTAATGCTTCTGCAGCAAGGTGTTGAAGTCAGTGGAAATAGCACATACAAGTATAGACCTGCAGACATCTAAACTTCCTGACGCATCAAGTAAACCTGAGATAGGCTGAAACCTTCTGTTCAGTTTTGTGGTAAAGCAAAGTAAAACTGAAAATGCATCAAATTCCAGTTGTGAGTTTTATCTTTGGTCCACACTTGAAAAATCACGCATTAAATGGAACTGTAACCTACACTTACCAAATTCTCTGATCCATTTTACATTGATCCATTTTACATTCTCTGTGGAATTGTTTTGAGGACTAGTGATCAAATGTAGAGATTAAAGCTATTAATTAAAAAATAAAACATTTTAAAATTGGTTTATTCTAAATCTTTTATTGTAAGTTGGAGACTGTATTTTGTGAAGTATCAGTATATTGCTGATAAAGGCAGTTTACATTAACTCTCCAGGTTTCACAGGTTTTTATGACAATTCCCAAGTACATACCAACCATGTAGAGTGTGGTGACCACGTGCTTCCTCAGAGACACGTGACCACGTGCTTCCTCAGAGACACGTGACCACGTGCTTCCTCAGAGACACGTGACCACGTGCTTCCTCGGAGACACGTGACCACGTGCTTCCTCGGAGACACGTGACCACGTGCTTCCTCGGAGACACGTGACCACGTGCTTCCTCGGAGACACGTGATCACGTGCTTCCTCGGAGACACGTGACCACGTGCTTCCTCGGAGACACGTGACCCCAGCCACCACACGTGCCCACGCTGCTGCCCCGGGTGGCTGAAGCATCAGCAGTCTGAGCTTTACAAACACGGTTCTGTATCAGTTCCTGATGAGCACTGACTGGGAAAAGCCACAGGAAACCCCAAAAGAGTCATTTCATACACAAGTGCCAGGTCATCTAAAATTTAAAAAGTGTGACACTTGTCATATATCAAAAAGTTGTGATAAATCAGTGACACGTTTTAGCTGGTTCAACTGTTTAAAGTTTGAGTATGAATAAAAACACAGAGAGTGAGAACACAGATAATACATGTTTATATACATCCACATTTATACAAAGTCAGAATGCTCATACCCGTGTCTCTTTTTATATAGTTTATCATCTCTTTTCTTAGTTTGATTTGTAAAGAGAACTATTTTTTCGTTACACAAAGACGATAGGCCACAAATGCAACATTAAAAAATTACTGCAATAGAGAGAGAAAGACTAAATGGAATCTCTGTTTATGAGAACACATAAAACCAGCAACGTGCTCTCATAAACTAGACCTCTAAATATGACATGATGATACTTGGATCCTACTTTTCTGTAAGAGCTCATACAGCAGAGCTCTGTGCATCTTCTGCCAATACAGAGAACAGTAACACTGAAACTCCACTGCCACCTCACAAGAGTCGGATGACGTCGCCATGTGCACTACAAAACACTCACATACATTATATGTCTATTGATTTTAGCAGCTGGGAATAAAGTGACATACGGTACCTGATTTGCACCACTGACGGAACGTCACGCGTGGCGAGGAGACGTATATCTCTTTCAACGCTCGTCTAATACTTAAGGACATGTCAAGGTATCATCAAAGGTCGTGAACAACCAGTAGGGAGGTGCAAGAGGGCAGCTACCTAAAGTCCAAAGAGTTAACATGGGTGTCTCATGTCTGACACCAGGTGCAGATGTCAAACTAGCGTATAACTTTATACAACAGTTTGGCATTCAGTTTACTGAGAAATGTTTACATAGCACCACCCATCAGGTTGTCGGACGTTCTCAGTCTGTAGTCAACCATGATGATGTAACACAGTAATCAAAAGTATAAAATGAAAATTGCATTCACGATTCAACTTACGCTGCTGAGTTTGACAACTGTACCAATACCAAAGCCCCAATGAGGGTGTCTCTTCCACTCTGGGCTCCATTTTGTTATCGAATGTTATAGAATGGACACAATGCCATATTTCATTTGCTTATTCTAAACCTATTTAATTATTCCTTTTGTCTTTTCTTTGCATGGTTTCTTTTATAGATTATTCATCCAGGAGTTGATTTTGAGCTCTTTTCACGACACAGACCTACTGATATGTACAGGTAGTATAATATGAATCGAGTACGGTTATATCAGTGGATTTACATGTATTTTCTGTTATTTCAATTATTAAACCAAAACTCCTGATTGGGGCTTTTAAGACCCAGAAAACGACTCGTTTAGGTTTGAATCTAAAGGGAACAGGCGTGTGGAGAGGGGCGGGTCAGGGGCGGGGCGGGGGCGGGTCAGGGGCGGGTCAGGGGTGGGTCAGGGGCGGGTCAGGGCTACAGGAGGCCACACCCAGTCGCTGCTGGTCTTAAGTCCAGCCCACAGTCACCAGTGTCTGTCTGACTCGCCAACCCAAGCAGCTCTGACCAAACAACGTCAAGAATTAAAGAGACGTGGCAACGCCAACCACAATGCATGATCTGAAATCGCTGTTTTGTAAATTTAGAATAAATGTGTAAAATATATTAAAATATGTCATTGAACCAGGGATTTTACATTTTCACGATAACATATAAGGTAACATCTTAAGCAAACCGATCTGAAGTAGGTGATAGCAAAGAAGATGAATTTTCCTTCATTTATTTCCCGTGACTAAAATTGTTTTTGCAAGGCAAAAGTGGGGCGTTACCATCGCGGGTTTGTAAGCACCGCCTGAGGGTCCTTGGTCTTCGTGGTGAGATGAGTGCAGTGCTGGTTCTACAGAGAATGGGGTGGAGATGGGCTGACTCCTCCATGCTTGTACACTGTAGTCAGTTGGCCAACTTGAAGCTCCTGTACCCTGTAGGTCTCCGCCCAGGTTTCATCTACACAACACATGAGCTGTTATTCACACACACAAGGCAGTCCTGGACAGCGAGCCCCACACCTGAGCCAGACTGTCAGAGCTCTGGTTCGCATGCATCAGTGTAATCGAATGTTTCTAGTGGCGAGAGCATCATTTTCTGCCATTTAAGAGCAGAGAGCTGCAGCTGAAGGCAGACGTCACTACAGAGTGCACCAATCAGCTTGTTCATAAAGACACAAGGCATGTCGACATGCATCTGCGGTTGTAAACATGCTTTTGGAGGCTTGTTTGGGTGGAGATAACAGGCTACTCCATCAGGCTCCCTACAATCCAAAGGCACTTCTATTCTATAGTACTATTGGATGTGTTGTTTATATTTACTTTAAGTACTCTGGAATGTGTTGTTTATATTTACTTTCAGTACTGTTATGTTGTTTTTGGTTTTGTTTACTTTAAGTAATCTTGTGTTGTTTTTGTCAGATTTCTGTTCTTTCTGTCAGTTATATCTTCTAGTTAAAAGCCTTATCTTGCTGAATATTTTCCAATAAGGTAAGGCTTTACACTTCCAAGAGGCTTAATGGTTTATGTCAAAGCATTTCTACACTTCTAATGAAAGCTTCCTGACTATTTACAAGACTCACGATGACCAATCTCTGTCGTCAGAACAGAATCGTTACCACATAATGTTTACAGTACTTACAATTTACAAGGTTACTGCAAGAGTAACATAAACTGTACATTTCATTAAAAGGGGTGAGAAAAAAGTTGTTTTGATGTGAGGTGAAGGCAGAAAGATGGCAAGCAAAGATTTCATGCAATATTAACCCACAAAAATAACAGACTGTCAAAACAAAATAAAGGGTGAGGAGATATAGAGGCCATGTTTTAGCAGCGCTAAGATGGAAATGTGAATCACCAGCACAATATTTATTTCCAAACCACGCTGGGACTTTGAGATACTTTGAAGTGAACAAAAGAGTTGCTGTGTGATATTATCCAATTACAAGGTGGTACTGAACAAGCTAATGTACTAACTGAACTGCAGTGCAGTCTAACTGACCGCTGTGTGGTGCTGGGCGCAGCTATGACGTAGCCTCGGTATCGCCCCCTATAGGCAGAGCCAGGCCGGCTGGACAGGCATGGGGGGGAAAAGGGCAGCTGACACTGGCATTTACACGTCCACCAAACAAGTGCTCACCCTTCTAAAACAACATGGCTGCCAGAGCGGCTATGCCCAAATGCCCTCCTCATCATCCTATTGGTTAAGATGCCAGGGGTTTAGCCAAGTGCAGCATGGGAAAGAAGACCTGGTTAGTAAGCGAACAGATCCAGGTAGAAGTGACCAGGAAGTGCAGACCTAGGGTCAGTTTTGAATGTTTTGACCTCTAAAACATAGTGTAATTGGCTACAGGATAAACAGATCCTAGAGCTGTACTTAGGGGCAACTTCTACTGACATGAAACAGACCAGTAGGGTTGAGTAGTCATGATTCATTGAGAAATGAGTCTGCATTAGAGTTGGGGTCAGTTCCATTTCATTTACACATGGGTAAAGAATCAAATGGGAAATGGTCCATCCCTTCATCAGGCTGCTCATTTCCAATTCTAATCCCAACCCAAGTTCTGTAATAAACAGTATTGCAGAGACGGACTCCAACTCTCATCAGGGTTCTGGGGCCCTAAAGGAGCATCGCCTCAGAGAGTACGCGTATAGAAATGTGAACTATTCGATTTTTAAAAATTATTAACATATTGTGCCATAGTAACAGGTGTCTTAAATACTGAAGAAAAAGAAGCTGATGGCAGTGGTAGAGTATTATGGGTAAATGGAGAGGGAGTGTCAGGCCGCTGAAGTGTGACCTGGTCAGGAGACTTCGGGGGCTTGTGGTTGGTCTGGTCAGGTGGCGTTTTCAGGTGGCTGTCGTCATAACTGTTCGCCATGAGCTTCATCCGATTCTGTGTCTGTGCGTAACAAACAGGCACAGATGGGGGGGCACATGAAGGTTGTGAAGACCTGGAGAAGACAGACTGCACTAGGGAGGGATTTACTGACTAACCTACACATTTGTATTTTTCAGTATTTTCCCTTTCAGCGTATCCAGAGCGACTGCCGGATTGTTATGAATAAGACAGTATATGTGCTACGCGGTAACTGAGCCCCGGTCCTACGTGTTGCCAGAACCACCACTGTAATACTGCAGGTGTGGGGCACTGCCCAGTTCTCCACCTTAGGAGAAGATCTGACCTCAGGTCATATGGAACAAGCAGGTGTGTAAGTGAGAGCCAGAGCCCTGAGTGCCGACACGACCTGCTGCTTGAGCTGCTGCACCAGACGGTCCTTCTCCCTGCGCAGCTGAGCCACCTCCTCCTGCGTCTTCTTCTTTTTTGAAGAGGACAGCTCCAGCAGGGCGATGTTAGCGTCCTTCTCGCTGATTGCTGCCAGCAGAGCCTCCTGTCTGTTGGGGAGAACAGCCGCGGCTTTAAAAGGTCATAGGTCAGAAGTGCGCCTCTTTGTAACCCCACTATGGCTTCAAACGAGTCCTCACTCTGTTATGTGGGACTTCGTTGCTTTTAGAAGATGCTACTAAACAACATTCTGGAATATAAACCTTACATGCACACAATGGTCAATTACTAGCATGTTTACACTCCCTTTTCTAAATATGAGAAGACTAATGGCTTCCCAGAAGTGGAAACAGAAATAGATGATGAGCGTTGTGTGGCACGACTTCTTCTCTGCTTCATGATCTCTGCATAAACATGTGGGGGCATGACGCCCCCTGGGCCACAGGTATGCAGCCTCTGCTATTGTAACACTGGCACCTCTTATACTTGGTGGCAGGAGAATCTGTTTAAGTGCTAAGTTTGCACAGAACAGAATTCCATGTCCCTGTCTTTTTAACAACTTGTTAATGATTTGAATATGTAGAGGAGAAGGAATAGGGACTTGTTTTGATCTTAAACTTGTTTGTGTGTTCGAGAAAAGCATTATCTAAGGCCCCGTGAATGTGCCTCCGCCCAGCTAGCTGGATGGAGCGCTTCTCCGTTTACCAGACCGTCTGCTTTTAATCATCGGCTCCTGTCTTATCCTTGGATGTCGCACAGTGATGTGATGATGGCATGCCGAGGGATTCCAGTGTGCGTGATTCCATGCACCAGTGTCTTTCTCATTTATAGCTGCGACTGTTTTGAATTTGTTTTGTCATTGTTGATGTTAAATGGTTTCACGGTTTTACAGAGCAGCTTGACCTTTGAAATGCATCATGGGAACTCCCTGCCTAAAGAGACTGAAGCAAATCCACAGTCTCAGGGACGAACATCAGTGACAGTAACTTACTTCATCTCCAGGACCTCCTCCAAGTGCCTCCTCCTCTCCGCCCTCAGCGTGGTCAGGTGGGCTTCCTTCTCCGCGAGAGACTGCTGCGTGGACGACATCTTGGCCTTCATAGACTCGAGTTCCAGCTTCACTTTCTCCATTGCTCCAAGCAGCTCCTCCATCTGTTCAAGAGTCAGAACTCGCATGAACTCACTCGTATAGTAGTTCTAATTTTACAGAGTTCAACAATTACAAGGCACTTTAGTGGACTTTAGCAAGACACTGTACCACATCTGTGGCTGTCCACAAAATATATTAACCAATTTTTAGTTGATCGATGGTTCATTTGTGATCACAGGATCGCTGTTGGCTGGATATTTGTGGTTGGTACCAGGCTCAGCAGTAGCAGTGCCACTGTGCCTGAGTCATACCAGCATAACACCCACTACCACATCAGTGCCTCTGCTGTGATGAAAATTCACCGCCCACATAATTATGGTCACTTCAGTTCAGTTCCACTGACCACATATTATTTTGTTGTGTTGTAAATGTTCCACCACCCAAATGGTGGTCAACACAGGTATGATGAATGAAGTAGAAAATATGAGAAATACATATGGTAGAAAATATGAGAAATACATATGGCATCAGGTATCAGGTATATCAGGACATACCAACCTTGTAGACTTTATGAGCACCAATGAGACTGTAGCTTGTTACTGTCTCTGTTTGGATGCTCACAAAGTGAACCTAGTTAAATATACCTAATAAAATACTTAATCACTGTAGGACCAAAGAAGTCATTTCTAATAAAGCGGTCAGTAAATTCTTAGGCAAATGTGTACAACACTGCTAACTTTGACATGACCAAAATCTTATTGTTTTTCACTACTTTATCATATTTATAATTTTCAAATTAAGTCAACGAAACAATCACAAAAAATACTACAGCATCTGCTGAGCTAATGAAAAAAACTCGTGTGGGACTTTTAATTTGCCGCAGCTGCTGTATTTCGGCGCTGCAGGTGTGTGTGGCTCTCGCCTGTTTCTCCTGGTGGTTGCGCGTAGCCTCCTCCTGTGCCAGCACCACCTCCCTCTCGGCCGTCACCTGCACACTCTCCCTCAGCGCCTCCTCCAGCTCCTCGATGCGCTCCGCCTTCTGCCGGAGAGACTCCTGTCATGGGCAGGCGACAGGTCACAGGGTCAGGAGAACCCAAATCCTGAAACTGGCTCCCCGGTTATCATGAAGGACACGTGAAAGCCGTTTATGCTGCGCGAGCAGAGGAAGCCGAGCTGCAGTGTGTGATTCGGCCTGTAGAGGGCGTCACCTGTTGAGGGCCGTCCATGGCGTTCCTGCCCCTGCCGGCCGCATCCCTGTGCTTGCCGGGGGGCTTCCTGCCCTGCTCCCTCATCTGCCTGGAACGGGAGGACGCAGAGTGAAACCAGTGGAAGACGTGTGGCTCCCAGATGGTGAGTAGACCCACAACAGACACAACGGGCTGCGTCCACCATGGCTACAACAAGCGTCTCAGTCAACATTATGGGGATAACGTGGTGGACAGAGAACAGAGAACATGCTCTGGGTCCTACGATGGTTGATATGATGGAAACATTTCGGAAAATGCAGCGTGCCAAAGACTCAGACCAGAGCATGACTTTAATGTAATATGTAATATTATCATAAAAACTAATCATTCAGATTATAGTTTCCATGTGGATTATTAGACCTAAATTGGAAAAAGAGTCAAACTATTAAAAGCAATGTCCTGTTTTTTCTTGAACGATGTCATTGGTTCTGTGCTGGAAGGCCAGGGTTAGTAGGCTGTTCAGATGCACATGTACTGTATCTACTAACCTGGAAGCAACACTAGTGCAGAGTTCCAGGTGGAGAAAGTGCCAAGAAGGGAGACAAAAGCAGAAATTCAAATGCCACTCAGCGAGTGATGAAACTAAAATGTGGTGTGACACAAAACAGCGACATTAAGAACCCAAAAACACAAAAAAACCTTTTCCGACAATAACAAACGCTTTCACGGCACATTCAAAGCAGACAGACGCCATGAACACATGTAGATGGTGTCGGCGGCGCGTTGACATAATCGTGTTTAAATGTCTGTCGGCACGAGCTGATTGGTCCTGAGAGCAGAGCGGACTCACCTCTCAAGCTCGTTTATTTTCCTGTCCTTGTCATTCTTCTCGTTCTCCATCTGCCGTAGGATCTCGAGCAGTCGGTCCACCTCGGCCTGGGCCTTCCCAGAATCCTCCCTGTGCCGGGTCACATCCGATTCCAGAGAGGCAATTCGCTCAGAGAGCTCCGAGTTTGCCTGGGCTTCAGCAGATGCATTCTGTGCCTAAGAAGGTACACAGACACACACATGAACTGCTCAGTTATACACACAACACACATGCAAGAACACTGTGAAGTTGTGAAGGTATTCGTGAACTTATACAGCATCAATGTCCATATGTTGTAATAACGGATGTCACACAATACCCAGATCTCCCTCATTCTCTCACTCTCTCTCACTTTCACTTACTCTCTTCAGCTGGTTTTCCAGCTTGGAACACTCTTCTCTCCGCTGTTCCAGGGCGATCTCCATGGTTTTCAGTTTGGAGTCTTTCTTTAGACCAGATGAGGCTAAAGATGATGCGTGCTCTTTAAGGTCCAGCAGAGAGGTCTGAGACAGCAAACACAGCGCAGGTCTAGCTGAACTTGAGGTCAAGATCAGGTTTGCTGGATACAGTTTGCCAGACATAAATTAGTTCCAGTCTAAGGCTAAAATCAAGGTTCAGTGAAAAATCTCCAACAATAGTCACATTTACAGTGGAGGTATTGCAAAAAAAGGAGTTTTTTCATCTTTGCTGATTTATACCAGTTGTTAATCTGTGTCTGATCAAGGCCCATCCGAGTTGGGTGAGTACTCACCTCTTGATCTGACACTCACCTCTCGGTCTGACACTCACCTCTCGATCAGACACTCACCTCTCGGTCTGACACTCACCTCTCGGTCTGACACACACTCACCTCTCGGTCAGACACACACTCACCTCTCGGTCTGACACTCACTCACCTCTCGGTCTGACACACACTCACCTCTCGGTCTGACACACTCACCTCTTGGTCTGACACACACTCACCTCTCGGTCAGACACACACTCACCTCTCGGTCTGACACACACTCACCTCTCGGTCTGACACTCACCTCTCGGTCTGACACACACTCACCTCTTGGTCTGACACACACTCACCTCTTGGTCTGACACACACTCACCTCTCGGTCTGACACACTCACCTCTCGGTCAGACACACACTCACCTCTCGGTCAGACACACACTCACCTCTCGGTCTGACACACTCACCTCTCGGTCAGACACACACTCACCTCTCGGTCTGACACACACTCACCTCTCGGTCAGACACACACTCACCTCTCGGTCTGACACACTCACCTCTCGGTCTGACACACACTCACCTCTCGGTCAGACACTCACTCACCTCTCGGTCTGACACACTCACCTCTCGGTCTGACACACACTCACCTCTCGGTCTGACACACTCACCTCTCGGTCTGACAGGTCTCCCTGAAGCAAGCTGACTTTCTCCTTCAGCTCCTTCAGCTGTTTCTTGCTGTTGTCCAGCTCCTCAGACTTCTCCCTCTCGTCACGATCCCGCTGCTCTTTCAGACGCTCAATAATTCGCTCCTGTATTGGGCGGCACACAGACTTGGATGGTGGGTGTCAGCACGGCTGGTCTAGTCAGAAAATATGTCTAGAATTTAAAGTGTAATGAGTAATTGCTTAACACGAAAGACTGCATCACAAAAAAAGGTGCTTTTGAGAATTTATACATTTATATTTAGGGACCTTCACGTTTACTCAGTAGTTTAGCTGTGAGTTCTGCGACGGACTGTGGCAGAAGACCTCACCTTCTCAGCCAGTGAGTCCTCCAGGGTGGTGAGAACCGTGTCGGTGTTGGAGGTGTCGGTCTGCAGAGACTTCACTCGTTCTCTCAAGCTGCTCATCTGCTTTTCTTTGTCCCTTAGCTGCTCCTGGAGGTTCTCGATCTGAAAAACATCACGACAACAAAAAACAACAACTCATTCCCACAAGGCCGAGGGGCGACAAGCTGGTGATGATGTGGACCGTGTTAACGCTCGTGACCTTTTTCTGCAGCACGTTGATTTTGCGCTCCTTGACGTCTAACATGTCCTTGAGGTCGTGGATCTCGCCGCTCAGCGTGCTCTTCTCCTCCGACATGTCCTGGATCTGCTTACTCTTCTTGTTCAGCAACGCCTCCTTCTCCTCAAGCCGCAACCTCAGCGCGTCCACCTGAGAGAAGACGTGGATCATCAAACGCAGTAAAACAAGGTGGGAACAGCCGTGGGTTTGATGTATGAAGGAGTTGTGCATTCGAGCAGATCCCACCTCTGTCTGCAAGATGGCGGCGCGTTGCTCTTTGGCAGTCAGTGACTCTTTGAGAACCTCGATGTGCTGTTTGCTGTCTGAGAACTGGTTGGTGAGAGTCTCCAGTTTGGTCTGAAGACCAAGGAGCTGTGTGTCCTTCCTGGAGAGGTCCTGTTTCACCTGGTCCATCTGAATCAAAAGAAGACGTTCAATCTGACACCTGCCCATCCAAAAGTCCTGCTGCGCTTTGCCTGACGCTACACATGGGGGTTTGTGTGTTAGCCTTGTCAAGCACACGGTGGCGGCGATATGACCTACCTTGGTCTTCATGAACTTTGTGTGATTGCGGTAGATCTCCATTTGCTTGACCTCCTCCTGTCGTTCCTCACAGCTGAGCATGTTGCTGGAACGCAGCATCATGACCTGGTCCTCCAGCTCGCGCAGACCTCGCTCCAGAGAGCCGATCTGGGAGTCCTACGGTCACAAAATGGGTGTGGGGGGGGTGGATGTATTTGCTGTACAGTAATGAGGTGCACCGTAAGATTAGATGAAATTTAAGATAATTTTACCAAATATATGAACAGTTTTAACCATTAAATTCATTTTTGAGAGTGGAAATTGTTCATGAACCCACAATACTTTTATTACACTTTTAAAACAAGTTTATCCAGAAGATTTGTAACTAATGCTGCCTAAGGTTGACGTGCACACATGCCCTAGGCATGCTGGACTACCTTCATCTCAATGACGGTTTGTAGAGCTTTGGTCTTCGCTGTCTCTGGTGCACCTTCGAGACGGCGGTGCAACTCCTGGAAGAAGAAGCACATGTTGGCACTTTGCTGCCAGAAATAGAGCTTATGGGGGGGGGCTGTGCTTGGGGGGGGGGGGCTGTGCTTGCGTCTGGGATCTGGCTCAGCGTTCTAGCACTGGGCTGGAGCCAAATGAACAGCATGACGCTGTACGAACATATAAGACCCCCAACAATCTCTTTCCAGTATGTGTTTTACTTTGGCTTAGATGGATGATGGAGGCCCATATACATCACATGAGCGTGGGGTCCTCGCTATCTATTACAGTCCAGTTACGGCTCTATCGTGACGGTCGGGCCGTTTCTCATCGTGGGCTCGCCATGCTAACGGGGTCGTAGAGGTCACTCACTTCTCTCAAAGCCACCATCTCCTTGTCGCGCTGCTCCAGCAGGTTCTCCAGGTGGTGCGCGTGCATCTCGGCGTCGGCCAGGCGGCACGTGAGCTCGTGGTCCTCCTCGCTGGCCTTGCTTGGAGGCCCCTTGCTGTGCAGCATCTCCAGGAGCTTCTTGATGGAGTCATCGCGGGCGGCCAGCGTCTGCCGCTGCGTCTCCAGCCGCAGCTCCATCTCCTCCAGCGTGCGGCGGAGCAGGAAGAGTTCGCGCGCCTGCCTCTCGTGCTCGTCGCCAGGCTCGCACGCAAGCGGCTCACCCGCCGGCTGCAGCAGCTGGTTGAGGTCGCGCTGGATACGCAGTTCAGCCTGCAGGGCCTGCACCGTGGTCTGCAGATGCTGCCGTGGGCAACACGGGAGGAAAACAACAACGGGCGTCAGGGCAGTTCAGAGTTCATGGCAGCCACTACTGGGCACTCGATAAAGATAATTAACCCCAAAGGGAACTGACCATGATGTTGGTAAACCTGAACAAAACAACATCAGGTTAATGTTACGGCTGCATGGGAAAGCAGTGGCCAAGCATTGACTATGACAGGATCATTTGTCCATCTTTCTCTTCACTTGACATATCTTCTTCCTTCTAAGTCTGAACAAAGAACTAACCGACGATCAAGCCAAGCACATGTAGGTGTCAGTAGCAGATGCAGCGTGGTGAGAGCAGAGGGTGTGTGGAGCCCCCATGTGGGCCATCTGGAAACATTGGTTCATTTACAACAGACAGCAGAGAACACGGTCTTCATCTCCATCTACATCAATACGCAGGGAACAGGACATGGTCCTTCTTTAAGAGAATCCATGGGGCACTAACAGGATGTAGCCCTAACGTATCATTACTCATTTAACACGATGGATATTCCCATTACTTATATATTAGTTGTTGGTGCCATCATGTCTTCATGATAGATGCAGGCCATATGTAGGAAAATAACATACCTGGTCATTTAATGTGCGATATAACTTGAGAAATAACTTGTATGCTTTAACATAGCATTAAAATCAGGGAATTCTCAGCAGCAGCTAAAGACCATTTGAACAGCCGTTATTAGGCAATTACATAATGACATACGCATTCCACTGTGGTGTATTAGGTGGGTAAGGTCTAATTAGGCTTAAATAGGAATGTTGCCATTTGCAGCATTACCAAAATACCACATATCACTAATCCATGTTCATATATAATATATCTGATAAGTTCTGCGCAATTGTGACCACATCTGAAGAGTAGCATGACAAGGCCTATTATAGGGAATTACACAGCCATCATTAGCTTACTGCAGCCCTATCGCTGAAATTGTCTCATCCTTAAAACGAGTGGGGTCTGCGTGTTGCATTGGGGTGGGGTGGGGGTAATTATGGCAAGACCTGGCCACAAACCCATCTCACCAGGAGGGTAATTAACACTACACTCGATCTGAAAGATATGCCGGGATAATCTGCATACAGTCATTAGCATTTAGCAGCAACGCAGTGCAATAAGATGCATCGTTGGCCAGACCGCGGTGTTGCGGTGTTGAACGCAGACCTGCTCTAAATGCAGACCTGCTCTAACCGCAGACCTGCTCTACCAAACACTCGTCATCCAGCTCAGCTGAATTTGAACGAAACAGCCATTTCCAGAATGGAGCCCACAAGCGAATCCCCCAGCAGGGTAAAGGGGTCTGGGGGACACGTGGACGACCCCCAGCAGGGTAAAGTGGTCTGGGGACACGTGGACGACCACCCCCAGCAGGGTAAAGGGGTTTGGGGACACGTGGACGACCCCCAGCAGGGTAAAGGGGTTTGGGGACACGTGGACGACCCCCAGCAGGGTAAAGGGGTCTGGGGACACGTGGACGAGACTTTTCCCCACTACATGCTGATGTCTTTTCTTCACTACGTTTTTTAAAACAATGTTCTGAACTTAACACACATGGGATGGTCTAGACAGAAAGTCAGAAAAATAAATACTGCTGGTGTCTCAACACCCTCAAGACTGTGTTGGCCATTTGCACAGCGTTCAGCCGTCCCCTTCAGCAAATTTTCACGTACCAATAAGACTCATATGTCTTATTTGGCTGGGTGTGTGTGGCTAAATAAAGTATATTTTAAGACACTGTAGATATACGAGGTTTGCTGAATTTTACAATCATTGTAATTTACCACATTTAAGAATTAAAGCTATGTTAAATTTCTTATAGTCAGTGCTATTCTGATTAACTGCATTCCTCAATGTAGACTAATTCTGCACATAAATATAGTAGCGTACTAATTAGCAAGAAAACAATATCAGTAATTTCACAGTTCTTTAACATTACATGAAAATGGTGTGACTTGAGGATGTGACACAAATATCACTTAGTGTTGCATGTACAGACTATTCGTAGCATATACATGCCAAAACCACGATCGGGAGCTCCTGTCACTGAATGATGTGTACGTGTACACATTCATGATGATGTAATGATGATGTAATGATGGGCTGGTGTCAGGAGGCCTCTGTCCTTCTCACTCCTGCTGCTCGTAGTCCTACAGCTCCATGCTGGTATCTCCCCTCTGAAACCACCAGCTGACCCAGGGGCTCTTATGCACAGCTCGTTCATTCTATATTTCAGTGCATCGTGGTTAGTGTGAGTGAATAATGGATTTGCTGTCGGGTTTGTTTCCTGCTTGTGTCCCCTACTCACTATAACCTGCCCTTGGCTGCTGTTGGCTGCACTACGTTGATTCTAACGTTGGAGATGGTGCCATCAGCTACACATATTCAACAAACATTTCTGCATATCTTTTTGCACCAACAATGCACCAAAATCACCATTTCATCCATGCCAGTGTTACAACAACCGCACTGATGTATATTAATGGGCACATATTATATAGCATGACTCTACACCAAAGTGACTTGACATTAGCCTAATCCTGCTTCCTTCATGGTGCTTACAGGTAAACTGTGATGAAACCACTCCACCTTGCTCACATCCCCTGTCACCATCACACATCTGTCACCATCACACATCTGTCATTATCTCATTTCTGTGTGTGGGCGTGTGTGTGGGGGGGTGTGTTTGTATGGTTTTTATGTTTAGCTGGAGTGTGTAATGGGTTATTTCTCCTGCTCATTCTCACCAATACGCTGCTTGCCATGAAACTTCTTTCAGTATGTGAAGTCTGTCTATGACCTATGACCCAGCATGTTATACCTAAGATATATGTGATGGCTTAGGGAGCCATTAAACTACAGCATCTGCTCTCCGCACCATAATTATGCCACATTAGAGGACACCATAATGGGCTGCATGTTGGAATATCTTTTCCAGCCCAAAACCAATTCTTCAACTATGCTGACAGAACCTGCAAAGCTGGTGTAAAACCAGGGCAGCCACACGAGCGTTCGCACCTGCGTCTCGTCTTGGATGGAACGGTACTGCTCCTTCCACACGGCGGTCTTGGAGGCTTCGTCCTTGCGCAGAGCCCTCTCCTTCTTCAGCTCGGGGCTCCAGAAGGTCCTGATGGAGCTCATGGAGGAGCTCAGCTTGCTCTCCTTCACCTCCACCTCCTTCTGCAGGAGCTCGTTCTCACGCAGCACCTCCTTCAGCTGCGTCTGCAGCTCCATGATGGTGTTGTCCCTGGCCTGACGTAGCGAGTGCGGCACGGTGGATGCGGCGTGCAGCTCGCTGCCGAAGCCCACGGAGTCGGTGGAGCCGGCGGGCACCATGGCCATGTCGGGCGTGCTCCCCGCGACTGCAGCGCGCACGCCGTAGGGGATGCTGCCCCCGAAGCGCCCCGTCGTGCCGCCGCCCTTGACTACGTCAGAGGAGGCCAGTGCCACCTCGTTGTCGCTCATGTACATGGGGCCGGAGGTGGCGTAGGCGGCGCTGAGCGACTGGATGTTCTCCATGGAGAGGGTCTTGCCCCCTCCGCTGCCCCCCATGCTGCTGGTGCGGCGGTGACCCATGCGGGGGGAGCGGGGGAGCCGCGGCGACCGGCCTGTGTTGCCCTGGCTACTCCGGCCCCCGCCGTGGCCGCCGTCCATTTTGCTCACAGAGCGCGAGCTGCCGTACATCCTGACAGACTATGAGGGGAAGCACGGGGGAGACGAGGCCGATTTACACACTCAGCGCACACCCAGGCAGACATTAACAGACTGGACGCTGTATCTCCACTACAGGCTTGTGCTTGCTAGTCTCTTTGTGCTAGGACAGGTCAGGACAGGTCAGGACAGGTCAGGACAGGACAGGTCAGGTCAGGACAGCCCCTCCGTGGCTTTTACTGTCTAACGAAGCAAAATTACCGTGACCTGCACAGAAAAAGGCAAAGACTCATTATGACAAAATGCCGTTAGTTATCATTAGTTATCAGTGGCTCATAAGACAACGGCCACATACGCTCACGTCGGTCAGGAGAAAAAACACACCTGTGCTCAAGCTAACTGTCAGCTGACGGCTAAATGGCCAATAGATTCACATTAATAATGTTATTATTGATCCTATTAGGCATAAACCGTTTATTACTATTAAATCGTACTCGTCATCATCATCAGCATCATCATCCTTTACACTTCGTGTAACAATTACTTACTAGGGCATATAAAACATATATAAAACAGCTTTCAATAACCTCAGTACATCGTTTTTGCGAATATTGATTCATTTTATTACACATTTTTTTTATTATAATACTAACCAGTAAATGACGGCTCGATAAAAAGGTGGGGTTACTCCGTGTTCATGCTCAAAGTATGTAAGTATTTTTACTACAAGATTAATCAGATATTAATTAACAATGAAACGTTCGACTTTCTATTCACTGCTGTTGTCTGAAATAGCCAGGCACATGGTCAATATGTCAATTTGCTCTACTCGGATTCCATTATGGATTTTCTATCTGGGCATGAGCTATATAGCTCAGCTGTGAACAAACTAACCAGGACCGACGGCACTGCGCTGGACGTGAAGACGCTCAGAATGCGCAAATACAAACACGCGGTCTAGTCTACATTTTCGAGAATACAGAATATTCTTATTTACATAATAGTGTTGTGAATGATCCTGCGCTTATGCCGAGCATCAGCGTTGACGACCCATAGCTGCAGTCCTTCAGCGACAAGGCTTCTCCATCTGCCCTCTTTTCACCATTGCACTACTTTGATATAACATTAAGTCCTATTTAAATAGGGAGGGGGAAACACAACTCGACGTAAAATAAACATGACCCGTCGTTATTAAATCCGTTTAGTCGAAAATACATTCATTCGACGCATGCTAAATTATCATCGCAACCTGCACGATTATTTAATTTATCGCAATGTCTGGCACGTGCAGAACGAGAATTATTTCAAAATCAAATTACCATTTGTGTCTTATTCCATTAATTCAGCTGAAGTGTCGCAGTTCTTTGTCCAAACGGTGTCCGAAAAACAGGACACCCGCCTATTTGTCTCTATATTGCTTTATCATTTTTATTTGCAGACATTACGAGCATCCTTTCACAGGGCTGGAGGACTTCGGTGACGTAACGCCTACGCTGCGCGCTCACGACGTTCGTCTCTACCCTCTCTCAGCGCCATGCTGCGAAGGTCATTTTCACATGGCCTGAATTTGAAATCTTTACAAAAGGAGTAAGTGGGATAGTCCCAGACGGGAACTAGCATGGCTGTTTATGGGTACAAGCAGATGCACATAAGGAGGAATAAAAAATGGCTTATTTATCCATATGTAAAATATGTTTATGCATTTTTTCTAATGATCACCAACCTTTATATTAATGTCATTGATTTGCCACACATTTTTTCTTATGATCGTGCATTTAAATGAAACCTACATCTAAAGTTAAGATGTTGCAGTCAACCGCAGGTATAGGCAGGAGGGGGCGCTCTTGTCTGGGGTTATCGGGATTGTTTCGACTGGAGTGGAGCAGAGAGAATGCAGATTGTAGTTTTAAACGCCATATCGAGTTTTGTGGAGCTGACTGGACATTTTAATGATGTCGAAAATATATGGATAATCTATAAAGTGCCAGTTCTTCGTCTATGAATCTAAATGTAAAATTCGCATGGTGATCGCCTGCATCATGAAGTAATCGTGTTATCATCCGCAATTAGTATCCAGCTACCTAACAAAGCGCTTTGGTAATAATGCAACGAAAACTAGCATTCGTTTAAGACTTTTAACGGCATACGATGGATTTCAAGCGAAGTCAGCTGCAACAAAAGATTATTATTTCTATGTGACCCAGGTAGTCTTTTCTTTAGTTATGCACGGCTAACGGAACAAGGAAACTAAATCGAAGAGGAGCACAACAAAGGACGCGCGCTTGCAGCCTCGCGAGCGCCCATTAGAGGAAGGCGCGCGCGCGTTTGGCAGTTGACGTTCGCACGCGGCGGTTCTGCCGTTTGTTGGGTTCGTTAGCGACGCCGCCACCGTGTCCGGTCCTGCTCGTGTCTACGCTCGCCAGGTTGGCTAGACAGCTAACGAACTGTGTTGTTTAGAACTTTATCTAGCAAAGACGATAACTGTCGTTAAGTGAATGTAAACGCGAGTGACTGAACGGGGTCGTTGTTAGCGTGATTAGCCGGCCCGCTCGTGAAGGGGGTGTGGCCTCCCGCGGCGTCCTCAGCCCTGAGGACCGAAGATGACGACGCGCGCTCCGCAGTAAGTCCGGCTCGGCTTACACATCGTGTCTGTTCTGACGATGTTTTTAAACGCATCTGCTATCCAACTCTGTCACGGTACTTGTGTGGTACGTCTCCCCGAAGACAGTAAAAAAAACTTCGGTCGGTCTGAATTCTGTGTAACTTACATTGGCTAACCTGCTAGCTAGCTAGCTGGCTGGCTGGCTGGCTAACCACAGCTAACTGGCTGGCTAACCACAGCTAGCCTAGCTGTGACTGCCAGACCTGCGGGCGGAAAGGGCGATATTCATTATATAAACTAGCCTACCTAGCTGGTTAGTTATCTATGCTGTTTAGCTACTACGTCTAGCTATGGAGTCGGTAACGGTACTAAATTAACATAACGCTAGTCATTTCCAGTCTATTTGGTCAACCCACAAACTAGCTAGCTAGTAATTTGACTATTGAAGTAATGTTACATAGCTAGTGCTGGGTAGCTAGCTAGCTGGGTTTTATGAAGTTGAGGCGGTTGGATAGAAATGGCTTTAGTCGCCAAGTCCGCCACCAGAAAGTATTGAGAGTGACACGGCTACGCTGGGTCTGTCGGCTACCGGCTGGTTCACGTGGCTGCTTCGCTGAGTGGGGAAACGAATGTCGAATGACCTTAGAGACGGTTGTTCTGTAATTCATAACGACAGGGGACTTCATACATGGTTATTCTTAAATTCCCTAGAATTAAGTTTCGGTAACTTCAAAGCAATACCTAACTTGAAAAATTTCCTTCGCCCTACACCGAGATATGTAGGAAGTCGGACCATAATTGATACTCAATAGTACTTCGCCTATGACTCTTTTTCCTCATTAGTTACCCACTCTACTTTCATATTACTATGATATTACAATAATAACATGTTAACTAATGAAATCTTAAATAATTTGCAGTACTGTTTTTTTTTAATTGGTAATTGGACCGGTGCTTAAAATGTACGTTTTTATTACAGTTGACATAGAAGCCCAGACTACACAGGACGTCACATACCAGCAGTGCAAGTGCACCTCAACTTGTATTACATCACATCAATGGCTAACCACAACCACCTCAACTACCAGCAGTCCCCCAGATGATGGATGTCCTAAGTCTGAAATCCTTTGTGCATGATTGTCATTTCATGCTAGTGTATAAACATCTCCGCCCGGCTTATTCCTCCAGTGCTTTTACATTTTAGTTTGTAAGAGCGTTGACTTTACTGAACTACTCTTGTGGAAGGACCAGAGTCTCTGTACCTCCAAGGTGGAGGGGGAGTATTTAGTCTTTTATTACCTTTATGAGTGTATGGATGTCATATAGGCTTTGAGTGTCTGCTCACTCTGAGTGGGTAGAGAAATGTCTGACAACTTCTTAGGCAAGATGGTGAAGTTCCTGTCACCCCCGTCCAAGAATGCCAACTGCTCCAGCTCGGACTCTCAGCTGGGCGAGCGGATCGGCCCCGAAGTCCGTCGGCGGCACCACACCATGGAGCGCGAGCAGCTGAAAGGGGAGCACCGATTCGTCCGCCGCAGCGTCATCTGCGACTCCAACGCCACGGCTTTGGAGCTTCCCAGCAAAATCTTACCCTTGAGTTTGCCCCCAGACTGCCCCCCATCTGCCCCCGTCTGTGACATTGAGCCGCCTGAAGCCACTGTCTTGGACGACACCTCAGCTAGCACGGAGGAACGTGCGGTAGAGACGGTTCAGTCTGCTGCCAGCAGCCTCCACGCTCACCTGCTCGATGAGAAGAGGCCCGTGTTGCTGGCGAGTTGCTGTACAGAGACAGAGCAGGCGTCTCCTCCAGGGTCCCACGCGAAGGCGTCGGAGCTGCAGCTGGGCAGCGCCGTGGCCTCCACCCCTGAACACGAGGAAGATGAAGAAGGCAAGGAGAAGGCGCGGGCAGAGCTGCAGCGCGAGGCTGAGAAAAAGGAGCAGGAGGACATAGAGGAGGTGGAGACGAAGGCTGTGGGCACTTCTCCCGACGGCCGCTTCTTGAAGTTCGATATCGAGATTGGACGCGGCTCGTTCAAGACGGTGTATAAAGGACTGGACACGGAAACCACCGTGGAGGTGGCGTGGTGTGAACTGCAGGTGAGGTCCTGTGTGTTTGTCATGTTCTGACTGAGGCATTTAATGATTTAGATTTGTAATATTCAAACTGTAATTTAAAAATGGCGCATTTTTGTTGATATTTGAATTTGAAGAATATCAAGTTCAACCTGTGATTCATTACAGCATACGTGATCACTTAAGTGTGATGGGCCTTGGTTAGAGTCTTGGGTTGTGACCTCAAATTGTATGGATCCAATGGGAGCAAAGTTTTGAAAAAGGAAAAAATGTAAATTGTGCATTTTCTAAAATTAACCTCAGGGCTATATCTGCCATGGGGACCAATCAGTAGACAGCAATAATAGTTTCAGTGTATTAATTGATTTTGTAACTGAAATGTGAACAGTGCCTGTGTTTGTGGCTCCTCCTTCAACCCTCGTCTGATAATGACCGAGTAGCTCTGCTGCATGAAGTAGCCTTGATGACACGGACAGACTGCATGTCTGTGTTACTGCCGGAAAAACACTAGCTTGTGACCCACTTCTCTCACGACTCCGTTTGCCTTTACTGGCATCCTGTTTCCCTTCTTGTTTTGTCGGTGGTTAAGGGAGGAAAGCAAGCCGGCACTCGTAAGCAGTTCTGCTCTGTGGATATATCCGTTATCCGTAGCACACGAGTGCAGATTCGCAAAAGTGGGTCAGATTCCATGCTGAAGAATGCTTAATCTGCTGTGTGAGGAGCAGGTCTGTGCTTGCCAACCCCCCCCTGCCCCTCACCCACCACCACAACCACCTCGCACCAACACCTCACACCCCCACCTTCCCTTGCTGCTGCTGGGAGATCACGAGGTGGTGGAGGTCACGTGAGCCTCTGGGTCCAGCCACTTCAGGAACTGCGCAGAAACAAAACCTACAGTATCGCTTCCCTCTCACTTTTCACTTTTTTTTGTTCACGCTTTTCTCTCTTCGGTTTCAGTCGTTTCCAGGTTCTTGTTTCTCGTTCGCTCACCATCCCCCTCCCTCTCCCCTCTCTCCCCCTCTCTCTCCCCTCTCTCTCTCTCTCTCCCTCTCTCTCTCCCCCCTCTCTCTCTCTCTCTCTCTCTCCCCCCCTCCCTCTCCCCCTCTCCCCCCCCTCCCCCCTCTCCCCCCCCTCTCTCTCTCTCTCTCTCCCCTCTCTCTCTCTCTCTCTCTCTCTCTCTCTCCCCCCTCTCCCCCCCCTCTCTCTCTCTCTCTCTCTCCTGCTGTCTCATTCTCTCTCACTCGTCCTTTTTTGTCTTCATCCCATCGTCATCTGTTAGGCAGGTTATTTGTTTCACTTTGCTGCACCATAGCATGTAGAGTGCCAGAGCACCACATCTGCCCCCCACACATGACCAGTGTGTTTTGAATAATATTTGGGTCACTGCACAGGAACATGTTAGTTCCCTTCAGTCCTTTTGGGGAAGTTTTTTTTTGTACTTGTAAAGTTGTTTGTATAACTACTAAAAATCTTCGTTTTAAACACTTTCCCAAATGTAATATTTGGTGTCTTCAGTGCAAATGCCAAGAGGCAAAATGTGTCAGCATGTCATGCTGTCTGTCCACCTTGTTGCATCTCTTGTCTTTTCTAGTCCAGCTAAGCAGCAGTGGCCTTTAATCTTAGAGGGAAGCACGAAGGGTTTTTATGAATGCGGTTGGTTTGTACTTAACTGTAAAAAGTTGGTCATTACCAGGACGTTTTTTTTTAAATCAGGCAGTTCTGTGGGCTTAATGTGTTATAGACCACAGCTGCAGCTGAAGTAAGACATGGGTGATATCTACATGTAGGGTGATATCTACATGTAGGGTGATATCTACATATATATCATGTTGCCTCTACTCACTCTACTCACTCCTCTCACTCTACTCACTCCTCTCACTCTCCTCACTCCCCTGGACGTTTCCTGGGCAGGTCCTGCAGGCCACAGAGGACTGTGGGTGTTTGACATTTTTGTGTGCTTCCTGTGGGAGAGCAGATCAAAACTAGGTCAGTGGGTTAAGGAGGAAATTTGAGCCCTTTCTCCCTCTCACCTACATTACCGTCTCCCAACACCAGGCGTCTGCCTTCTCTTGCTGGATTCGACCCTTTGAAGTTCTGGTAAAGACGGTTAAATGTAGAATTGGTGGGCGTGGGTTTCACTCTGGGGGAGTGGTGCTTTGGAGGACCAGTTGTTGGCTGGATGCTTCTCATTCCAGGAATTGTTGGTAAGCACATGGCAAGAATGTAGATTACGCTAGCGTAGCTTCTAGTGTTCCAGGGTGCTCAGCATTATCTCAGAAGTTTCTTCCATTCAAACTTGTGCAAATAAAAGGTACCTTGAAGGTTTTCAATCTGTGGGGCGTGTGGTTCTAGGGGGCTGTTTTTTAAAAAATATGTGCATATATTTCAACAAACATAATTTCACGTGACAGGTTTGTAAATTATTTGCAAAAATAAAACAAATGTATCAAGCTTGTGATTGGTCTGCTGTAGCACAGTCACATGACCAGCAAAGCTAGCTGGTGGATCAGCAAGCTAATTGTTCATTAGTGTGGGTCTTAGTGACACATTTCCTTTGTCTTACATGTTTTAACCGTCGTGGGTAAATGGATAAAAATAGGAAGCTGAGCCATCTGCAAGTGAAGGTCACCATGTCTGACCAGGGGAACCAAACCTAAACCAAAATGTGTGAAATGTTTGGATTGTAAATGGTTGATTCCAGTTTCGTGTGGGCTGCGTTAGGTTTTGTGGAGGGCCGCAAGTTGCAAACGCCTGGATTTCCTTATTAGCGCATTACACTGGGACATTAATGCTGTGGACAATTTCCTCAATTCAGCAGGGATCCTCTCCTAAGTCTCTGTCCACTCACCAAGGTGGACTCTACATAGGGCTCTTGGTTCAGCAAATCGGACTGTAAATATCTGTGTTTGTCTGTGATCTGTTTGCAGACTGTCGTACTCCCACAGGGAGCTTCATGCCTTCATGGCAGGTCATTTGAGGTTCCGATTGTCTTATTTGCTTCTCAAGAATCAACAACATTTAACATAAATGAGTAAATGTTGGAGTTCCTTATTTATAGAGTTTAGTTTAAATACTTTACATGTTATTCAGTGAAGTAATATTACCACTGCCAAAATGCTTAATGCTCCAACTGAGACAACTGAGACTTGGCTCTACCATTATAGCTCAGGACATTAACCTGGCTACTAATGGCATAATCCCTTTATTAAATATCGAGTTGAAAAATGTATGCGAGTGAATTATTTAGCTTTACCTTGTTTAACATTTGCATTGGCAAGAGAAAGTATTATTTTCATGGCCAGAGATTTCTTACATATCCTGTAACCATTTTGATTACTACACCGCTACTAAAACCCAAACGGTGTCTGTTGAGAGCTGCAGTAATGCAAGATGTGTAGTCACTTAATCATTACTGCACTTTTGGCCTTTGCAATACTGATCTCTCACAACGCAGCTACACACACGTTAGCCTAGCGGTTCTGTGTGCTCTGGGCAGCTGGACTCACACTTCCACCGTGTTCTTGCTGGTTATCGCAGCCATTCCCGTCTTCTGTGGTCGCGTTGCGGAGTTGCAGTATTCACTTGATCCAAACAAAAATCTTTTTGGTTGAAATAATGCAGACCAGTCAGTAAGCCGTGTCACTGCAGGTGTTGAGCAGGGTGGTGTGTCAGGAATATTGGGCCATTTGCCGTGTTGCACATTCGTGTCCTTGAGCTGTACGTGGGCTACGTGGTGCTTCTGACCTCGTGTCTGTTTGAGCATCTGACATTGTGTCCTTGTTTTATTGGGCTACGGTATGCGCAGGGCTACGGTATGCGCAGGGCTACGGTATGCGCAGGGCTACGGTATGCGCAGGGCCTACAAACCCAAGCACCTTATCTTATTAGGTCAAATTTAAAATGCATTTCAGGATCGAAAATTGTCCAAGACGGAGCGTCAGCGCTTCAAGGAGGAAGCAGGAATGCTGAAGGGGCTCCAACACCCCAACATCGTGCGCTTCTACGACTCCTGGGAGGCGCCCTGCAAGGGCAGGAAGTGCATCGTGCTGGTGACGGAGCTCATGACGTCGGGCACCCTAAAGACGTGAGTACAGCGCCTCAAAGGGTCTTCAGACTAGGTTGTTAGATGTTCCTTCTTGTGTGCCAATGGTGTGGCTGTGCGTGGAGACGCTGGTGTGGTGCGTTACTTTGTGCTGCCTCGCAGGTACCTGAAGCGCTTTAAAGAGATGAAGATCAAGGTTCTACGCAGCTGGTGTCGTCAGATCCTGAAGGGCCTCCACTTCCTGCACACCAGGTCTCCTCCCATCATCCACCGGGACCTCAAGTGCGATAACATCTTCATCACCGGACCCACCGGCTCAGTGAAAATCGGAGACCTGGGCCTGGCCACTCTCAAGAGGGCGTCCTTCGCCAAGAGCGTTATAGGTACAGGACTGTAAACACCCACACGCTTTAGTGGCAGCTCTGTCCGTTCGTGTCGGCGCGTGTGATTTCCGGGCAGAGTGAAGAGCGTCCGTGCTCCTCTCACGTGTGTCTTCTGAAAGTGTGACGTGACGGTGGTGTGAAGGCAGACCACAGCGTTTCCTTTAGCCCACTCACCAAACCACACAGGCCCCCTGCTGTTTTCTCTCTCTCCGACGTTCTTCCTCTATCTTCCCCTCCCCTCCCTTCACTCTGGGCTCCAACCTCTCCTCCCTCCTTTAGGTCTAAAATGAGTTTTGGCCTCTTATTGTGTTGTAGTGTCTTGAGGGCCCTTATTTCAGGTGCTCCCAGAGAGTAAGTAGCCCCTAAACTCTCTTTTTGTCAGTGACGTGCGTAGTTGTATTGTGGCTTGTCTGCAGGCAAACCAGATCTGATCATGGCAAAGGGATAGCGCAAAAGCTAGAGGTGAGCGCTTGGCTTTCAGGTATCGTTCTGAATGATCTTCCTCCTGTGGTTTGGAAATTTGTGGTCTGTTTCTTCAATGCAACATCTGCTAATAACGTTGTGATGTTTCCCCTCTGAAGGGTCCTCTGGTGTGCCATGTTTTTTTCCTTTCAGCGTCTTAAAATCCGAGCTTTAATTTGTCTCCTCGTCATCTCGGTTGTAGAACTAGGATCCTTTTTATTATTTTGGGAACCTTTAGATTCTAACCTCAGATCTCCCCTTTATTCTACTTTAAGGATTATTTAGTGTACTGCAGTACAGACAGTAAGTATGCAGGAAATGTGTCTGGTAAGTCCACCAGTACAATGTTACAATCCAAATCCATTCCAAATATGTTAAGTTTTTCTGTGCTGGGTCTTTGTTTAAGGGGCAGTTTTTGTACCAAGTGTTTACGGCTGGTGTGCAGAACCTCACTAATCAGTAACAAGCTATGGAAACTAGTGTGCGTAGGATTTTCACCCTGCTGTTCTTTCTCAAGGCTAAATCACAAAGGTAGGTGTCTGGGGAATGTTCAGATGGTCATAAACGGAGGCCATGACAGGTTATTTCCATAGCTGGAGTTTAGCTTCCCCTGAATAATCAACCTTACGCTATTGACTGGCCATTGACTCCCTTTAGACCTATTTGGCCACCACATCACTCTGCCTTAATCTCGCTTGTGTAAACAGTTTAAATGCATCTCACCTTTGTCTCCCTAGTTCTTCACCCAGATGGAGTTTTATGGTCAGTCCAGGTCTCCCTGTAGGTTCTGTACCCCAGTTCTCCTCCCGTAACTCTGCCCTTTAAAGACCTCACACTGAGAAACTTGGACTTTTTCTCTTTGCATCCTAACTGAGGGCAGTTTCTCCCCCCCCCCCCCCTCTTTTTTCACTCTCTGTCCCTTTTTGTTTTGGCTTCCCCCTCTCTACCTCTCTCTCATCTCACAGGTTCCTGGACCAGACACCTGCGTCACCATCAGGTTCCTCTCCTCTCCACAGAGAGGGTGTTGTAGGGCAGTGCGAGAGAGAGTTCTGAACCATTCTTTTGATTTAAGGTACCCCTGAGTTCATGGCTCCTGAGATGTATGAGGAGAAGTATGACGAGTCAGTGGATGTCTATGCCTTTGGGATGTGTATGCTGGAGATGGCTACCTCTGAGTACCCGTACTCCGAGTGCCAGAATGCGGCACAGATCTATCGCAGAGTGACCAGCGTAAGTCCCCGCCCCTCCGCTGGAGGAGGGGCCACGTGTGCCCCTCCTCCTCCACGCCCCCACCCACTTTGCTCCGCCCCCTTTAATGTTCTTTCCTCTCTCTTTCTCACTGAGTGGTAAGTTGTGTTTTCTAGATTTCCAGTCCAATTTGAAGTGGAAGCCCTGATGGTGGACTTCACTGTGCACTAATCTTTTAGTAAACAGGTCTGAAGTATTAGAGTAGTCTGCTGTGTAGTCTTATTACTTTGGTTGTGCCTGTTACTAATGACTTAATGTACCAGTTTGTGTAGTCCATGATGGCAAAAGTTTAATTTTATGAAAGATCCTTTGTATAATGTTTCCAGTCAAAGCAAGAATAATAAATAATACATTATTTTAATAATTATGTAAAACAGCATTGCTCAAGATGCATGTGTGCGTTGGTGTTCTGTTCCCTCTACAGTGTGTGACTTGGCTGTTTCCTGTGTTTGACTTTAGGGGGTGAAGCCCGGCAGTTTTGACAAAGTTGCCATTCCTGAAGTTAAGGAGATCATAGAAGGGTGCATCCGCCAAAACAAAGACGAGAGGTTCGCACAGTTCGCCACGAACATCACGCCACCATAACGGTTCTTCTGTGTAGTTTTGTGCGTGTCTCCTGATGTACATTTTCCCTCTACTCTGGCGTAGGTACTCCATCAAGGACCTGCTGAACCACGCCTTCTTCCAGGAAGAGACGGGCGTCCGTGTTGAGCTGGCGGAGGAAGATGATGGGGAGGTGGTCGCCATCAAGCTCTGGCTGCGCATTGAGGATGTTAAGAAGCTCAAAGGGAAATACAAGGATAATGAAGCCATTGAGTTTTCCTTTGACCTCCATAAAGATGTTCCAGAGGACGTGGCCCAGGAAATGGTAGCGCAGGATGTTCAGGCTTTAGCTTGTTACTGTAGTTTAGTCTGTTGTTTAGTGGTCATTTACACTTTTGTTTATTTTATTTTCCCTTTCTCACCCCGCACTGTTTTCCCCCCTCTGTGTGTGCGTGTTCCTGTCTGCCTGTGCGTGTTCCTGTCTGCCTGTGCGTGTTCCTGTCTGCCTGTGCGTGTTCCTGTCTGCCTGTGCGTGTTCCTGTCTGCTCCTGTCTGCCTGTACGTGTGTGTGTGTGTGTGTGTTCCTGTCTGCCTGTGCGTGTTCCTGTCTGCCTGTGCGTGTTCCTGTCTGCTCCTGTCTGCCTGTACGTGTGTGTGTGTGTGTGCTCCTGTCTGCCTGTACGTGTGTGTGTGTGCGTGCTCCTGTCTGCCTGTACGTGTGTGTGTGTGCGTGCTCCTGTCTGCCTGTACGTGTGTGTGTGTGCGTGCTCCTGTCTGCCTGTACGTGTGTGTGTGTGTGCTCCTGTCTGCCTGTACGTGTGTGTACGTGTGTGTGTTCCTGTCTGCCTGTACGTGTGTGTACGTGTGTGTGTTCCTGTCTGCCTGTACGTGTGTGTGTGTGTGTGCTCCTGTCTGCCTGTACGTGTGTGTACGTGTGTGTGTTCCTGTCTGCCTGTACGTGTGTGTGTGTGTGCTCCTGTCTGCCTGTACGTGTGTGTGTGTGTGTGTGTGTTCCTGTCTGCCTGTACGTGTGTGTGTGTGTGCTCCTGTCTGCCTGCCTTCTCTCCCCAGGTTGACTCGGGCTACGTGTGTGAGGGGGACCATAAGACTATAGCCAAGGCCATAAAGGACCGCGTAGCTCTGATCTGCAGGAAGCGAGAGCAGCGTCAGCTGGTGCGGGAGGAGCAGGAGAAGAGGAGGCAGGAGGAGGTGGGACAACAGCCCCAGGGTGAGCAGCCTCCCAGCGCCGGGCCGCCCCCCGCCGCTCTAGCGCCGGTTCCCATGGAGACAGAGGATCCAGAGGGGGATCAGCTGCTGCAGGCCGGTGTTGCTGCTTCAGGTCAGCGTTCAGCGTTCACACGCAGTCCTGTCACTCCGCACGGCCTGTAAAACCTACAGGCGATAAACCAGCGTGTACTGATCCTTCCTCAACAGCCCTGTGTGCTGCGGAGTCCCAGTCGTCCGCGTCCGTCTCTGAGCCTCCTGGGCAGACGGCCACGCCCTCCTACAGCTGCCTGCAGCCCGAGCAGCCGACGCAGACGCAGCCGCACCCGGGGGTCCCACCACACGGCCTGGTCAGCCATCTTGTTCATGTTTTTCCTCTGCGTTACCTGTAATCCAAGGGTGACCTTGTGCTTCCTGTGACATACGGATGGTTCCGGCTAGTGCAACATGTACAGAACAGGCTACGCTGCAGGGCTCAGTGTAGTGACTCCTGACGTGATCATCTCCTGTTCATGCTACAGCGCCCCTGTACTGCCTGTATCAGTGCAGCAGCTTCAACAGCATGTCTGTGCTAGGGATGCATTACACACAGATCATTCACAAACCTGTTTTGTCCTGAACGTACTGGTATGTAATGTTAACCAGGAAGGGCCATGTAATGCTTTTGGGGGGGGGGGGGGGTGTCAATGATTATAATGATAAACGAATTTGTTTGATCATTCTGCATATTAGAATTGTAAGTCGTAATGTCCATTATTGCCAGAGCTTAGCTTCTTAGCTTCTTTTAAAGTGATGGGTGGCGTCTGTGTAGCGTCGCTCTAGTCCAGCCCCCTTATTTAGCATCCATATGAATCTCATCATAAGTCATATATTCTGAGTGTGTTGCGTTGCCGTGGTGCTGATGTACCCTTCACATGCGTTTGCCTTGTGCCTGTATCTGCCCCAGGCTGTTACCTCCCTGCCCGCAGGCCCTGCCCCTCATCCCGGAAGCCCCGCCCCACTGCAGGTAGTCTGCACCTCCTCTCATGGGTTCTCCTCTGACTGACCACGATTACTGATAATGGTACTAAGTTGTTTGTCTTGCTGTCTTGCAGGCCTCACTGCCGGCTCAGCCCAGTATCTCCCTACAGCACCATTCGCCACCACTAGATGGCAGTGTTGTGTCCCAGAGCTCAGGGCAGCTCCCACCTCAGGGTTCTCAAGTCCTGCAGGTAGAGCAGCTCTCATCTGTACTGCACCTTCATCTACATAAACACTGCAGTGCTTTTATTTGTGGTTCTATGGGAAGCAGAGTAACATTTTGTTCCTCATTTCACTATTTCACTGCAACCTGGTTTACTAAAGAATTGCTGGTGTTTTCCCACAGTATGAACTTTCACCTAATTATTGGCACTTCAAGCGTATCCTGCTGATCTGTTTTTTTGTTTAGTTCAGAACAAAACTCAAGTTTTTTCCGTTTTTGTTGAGTCCTCACCCCCCACCCTGTTTGGTCCCGCCCCCAGTCCCTTTGGTCCCGCCCCCAGCCCCTTACTCTGGTCTTGCTTTTGTTGTGTTGACATTTAATCACATTAACCTGAAAGGTGTAAATTCTAAGCATATGTTAGACACACTGTACAGCATTTTAGCCCAGCAAACCTTTGTGGTGTGGATGTGGAGTCTGGAATTTAGTTGAAATTTGAGTGCAGTGCATATTTTATGCATGTTTGTTCTTTCAGATTCCAGTCAGCGTGTGTCCGCCTCTACCTGCAGAGCAGACTCCAGTCCAGTCAGTGCAGATTCCACCAGCTGTGGAGAGGTATTTCTCTTACAAACATGCCTGGCGTTGTGTTAAAGGGAAACCTCATCAGCACTGATGATCATGTGTTCCTGAATGACCCCATGTAGCTCCGCCCTCTTCTGGGTTTCCTTCAGCTGATTTAGCATCTTGATTTGTAGTTTTTTGCCGTGTGTGAGGTCATTAGCCCCGCGTAGGTAACACACCTGAGCGAGAGGTATTTCTCATGCTGTGTGTCAGTGGCCTGTCCGACGCTGTGGCTGTGCTGAGTGACGGGGCGGAGGGGCGTCGTGAGGCCCGGCTGGGGAAGCGCCGCCCGCACCACGCGGTGCGCAGCCGCTCACGCCACGGACAAAACGGCCAGGGCCAAGCTGGTTGTGCTCAACGTGAGTCAGCCGCACACACACACACACACACACACACCGCCGCTTAAACGTGCCGTTGCTTATTCTGTAATTATGGTCTGTACGTTTCAGATTTGTAATATTGGTGACAGAGTAGCTGAATGTCAGTTGGAAACCCACAACAGAAAAATGGTGACATTCAAGTTTGATCTGGATGGAGACAACCCTGAGGAAATAGCACAGATCATGGTAGCCAAGACCCCTCGTATCGCCATCTAATTTGGTCCCTGTTTGTATCAGCGGTGATTCTCACCATGGTTGTGGGTAATCTCGTGTTTTGGTGTACTAGGTCCAGAGTGACTTCATCCTGGAGAGTGAGCGTGAGTCCTTCATCGACCAGGTGCGAGAAGTCATAGAAATGGCAGATGAGGAAGGGGAGGGTCTACGCGACGGCTACCCCCAGGTACGCCCCTGCTCATCCGCAGGACTGCAGGGAAACACACATGCACGTGTTGTTAACACTCCGTGTCTTACAGGTGGTCAGTGACCCAGACCAGCCGACACCTGAGATATCCACACCGGTTCTCCCCGGTAAGTGTCACCCGAGGTAACTTTAGAAACTGTTCAAGCTGTTTATTATATAGGAAAAAGCCTTGATGCTTTTCTGAGAACATTGATGGTGCTGTTGTCAGGGATTCCACCCAACGTGGCCGCGCAGGTGGTGCATTCAGCAGGACGGCGTTTCATCGTCAGCCCTGTGCCAGAACCACGACACCGGGACTTGCGGTCTGGTCCTCCCTCAAACAACACGTCGTTCGGAGATGACGTGCCAGGTAGGCCATTGTTTAGTTGGTTTTCCCCCTCCAGCTACAGAAGCAGAAACTCTGGTAACTGAGTGACTTGTAACTTGTGACTTGAATGTTTTCCAGTTGCCGTGTGTGATCCTGGCCCAGTTACTCCACCACAGGAGCAGAGCAGTCAGGCTCCCAACACGATGCAGCTCCCTGTATTGCCTGTTCAGGCTGGAGCCCCCACATCTCAGCCTGTGTACCAGAGCCCGGTGACGGCCACAGCTCCTGCGGGGCCCCAGGGGTCCATCTCACCACCTTCTGCTCAGCTAGTCTCAACAGGCAGGATGTCCCCTTCACCGCCCTCCTCAGAGCGGCCGCCCCCTCAGCGTCGCCCCTCGCTGCCCACCACAAACGCCTCCTGCCAGCAAGCGGAGAACAACGGCCCCGTCGTGCCCTCTGCTGTGGACCAGCCCCCTGCTGCCCCCGGTCACGGGGGGGAAAACGAGGCAGAGATGCAGGGGAAGTCACCGGGCATCGAGGACATCCACGCCCTGGACAAGAAGCTGCGCTCACTGTTCCAGGACCAGGGTTCCTCCTCCAGCCAGCTGCCCCAGCCTGATGCGTGTGGGGACGCAGTTCCCACCTCGTCACCCCCCAACACCATGAGCTCCCCCCCCCCCTGGCCTGGTGTGTGGCCCCAGTCTGTCCCTGACCTCCAGTGGACACTTCCCTTCTGGCGTCTTTGCCTCTCCGGGCCAGTCAGGATCAGCCGCTCTACATGTTCAAAGTCCTCAGATGGATCCTGGGACTCAGAGGCTGCAGGTTGGCACATTTCCTGTCGAGGCCTTTTGCTTGTTTGCTTGATTATTTTGCCTGATTATTTTGCCTGGTCCCTCACAGACACCTGTAGCTGCACATCAGGATGAGCCGCCCACCCCTGAGATCAGGCAGCATGTTGCACCCCCAGATGGTGAAGCGTTCAAACTTGGTCGATTTCAGGTAGTCCACGGTGCTTTTCTCCTGTCTGTGAGATATTGTAATACTTCAGTACTTCAGAACGGTATGTTTTAATTGCTCTGTCTCCAGGTCTCAGTGGCCACTGATCACGTCCTAGACGGTGTTCCTGACCACAAAACTACGGCCTCGTCTTCATCCAGTACCACTTCTGCATTATCTTCCTCATCCTCCTCCACAATCTCAAGCCCTGAAAACACCCTCCATAAATCCCAGATCCTGCACACGTTGCCAGGACACAGTGTGTCAGATTCCCGACCTGCTACTGCCGCCACCATCGGCCGCTTTCAGGTGACCTGCTCCACAGAACTCGCTGTGGGCCATTTCTCAGTTCCTCCAGCCGGACAGGAGGAGGAGGAGGAGGAGGAAGAGGAGGAGGAGAAAGAGGAGGCAGCAACTCCTGGGAGCGCAAAGGAAGGAGCTGACAGGAGTCTGGACCTCACGGTGTCCACAGCCAGTCCAGCCAACTCTCACCACTGCTGCAGCAGCGATAACGACTCCGAGCCAGAGGACGAGGCCTTTGAGAAAGTGATGTGGGAGCTGAGGGAGAGGTGGGTGATGTGGGGGGAGGGGTGGCAGATGGGGGATGATCCATCTCACATGTGCACCGTCTGTGGTGCTGATCTGTAATGTTTCCTGACAACTGATCCTTTTATAGTGTGAATTGTCAGGATGGTCTTATACTGCTACTTTATTCCAGACACAAGAATGAGATTCAGGCCCTGCAGACCAAGCAGAAGAAGGAGCTTGCGGAGCTCCGTGCACGGATGGGCAAAACGCGGCCCAATACAGCCACAGCTGGAGGACGGAGGAAACTCACCAAAGGCAAGAGCAGCAAGTCGGGCCGTAACAGCAGCAATCACAGCAGCCCCCAGCATCAAGGTACTGAGGCGTCTTCTGCAAAGCCCATTTAAACACTTTTGAAACACAGATTATTTAATATAAACACAAATTATTACTGTTTGTAGGGGACAAACATTCCACACAAAGCAGGCAGTCTACAGGTCCATCGACCACCAAGAAAGTTCAAGTTTCACAAACTGCACCTGTTCACGATGTCCAGTCAGAAGGTACCTCAGCCCCACCTGTCCCTGGTGAGGGCAATCAAACTAACAACTGCTCGTCCTTTACCTCACACACATTATTCATCAAACTAACGTTCTGTATTCTAATTATTGTGGTGATCTGATTTATTAGGAACCACTATGATGAATAAAGCAGAGAACGGTTCCAGCCAAGCGAACCTTCCTCGAAAAGGCACATTTACAGATGACCTCCATCAGCTGGTTGACAATTTTGCTCGGGATGCCATGAGTCTGTCTAAGAAGGGTGGCAAACCAAATCCACAAAGCCATGATGTAAGTAGCCAGAGTTTCACTTTCCCTTTAAAATTTTATATAAATATATATAAAGTCATTAGTCTACAATCTAATAATATTGATTAAATTCTACCTAGAGACCGAGGACTTCAGGCTACTATTTACTGTGTTGAGTAATGGGTGTTGCTTTTGTAGATGATGCCCCGCAAGCTCTCAGCACCAGGGCAGCTGTGCTGTGTTCCTGCGCCTGCTCCCTCCAACCCCACTGGAAGGAAAGGCTCCTTGTGTTCCACCTTCCAGCAGTACGGATACCCTTGCACGCCGTACGGCGGCCCACAGTGGACAATGTCAGTGGGTCCTGCGCCGGTGGGCTTGATACAGTCTGCAGGCCCAAACACTCTCCAGCAAGGCTTCAGTGTGAGCGCAGGAGCGCACAAACCTGGGAACAGTGGTGGAGGAACCAACCTGAGGACCACGCAGGCAAGCTAAGGCACACGCGTAGTACCACATCACCTCTAGGAACACCCCAGCCTGAGGGAGCAGATCAGGGCTGCTTGTAGATCCTGGCCTGTGGCACCATATTTAAGCAGAGAACAGGATTTACCCTGCGCAGGAAACTGACCATATTGGAGTCCTGGCAACACAATAGGAAAACAGCTTTCATGTCTCAGAATATGGTGTCCCCCCCCCACAATCTCTCTCCAGTCTAAGGGCAAATGTAAAATCTATTTACAGTTTTCTGTTGTGACTTGTTAAGTTACACACTGACCAAGCCTTAACCGTGAGAGCATTTGAGACGTGGAGGAGAGCAATAAGGGTCTTAAGGTTCAGGGTCTTGTAGGTGGGCGTGTACAGATTGGCATGACTGTGCTGGGATAGTGTAAAAGTTCTTGTAATGGTTAAACTCAAGTTATGGCCTTAAGTGTTGGTCTTGGACACACACAGATGTCAGTATAAGGTTTAGCGGTACATATAAAAATTCCCGAGCAATCTGCAGTTTAGGTAAAACTGTCTATGTACACTGTATGTAGTAATTAAAACAGTTAAACGCTCCCACTACAGTCCATCCACAAGTGAGCAAGACGGCAATAAATGAGAAGGATTCATGTACGTTGGTATGATGGAGTAAGACAGTAAGGAGGCCTGTGGTAGTGTTGGTTTGGGGGTTTTATGTTTAAATTATATGAGCTTATTACATGTTAATCATGTCAAATGGTAGAAGATCTCATTCTTATTGAGACGTCTTTCAAATATGCAGTTTTTAAGGAAAAAGGTTAAACCCCTATTTGAAAAGGACAAAGATGTGCAATATATGAAGGTTAAAAGCAGGATACTGCACTTGACACATTTTTACACTTTTTCCATTGTAAGTATTTAGATTGTGATCTTTTTGTATTTGTGACCTTGTTTTGTCTATATCGTGTAGACCTGTTTCCCGATGTTCCCACAATACTGTCATTTGGTAGAGAACACATGGATGTAATCTGGTATGGCCAAGATGCATCCTGGTAACTTGCAGGCTACACACATATACGGTGCCTTCTGTAAACGCCAGATAGTTTCCAAACTGAAGCACCATTACCTCCCCCCCCCATTCATGTAGCTCCATTAAAGCTTTATGGTCCGTGATGCCATGACTGGCCTGCTGGGATGGGCAGAATCTTTCTGTAAACAGAAATGCTTCCAAAAATGTTCTCTGCAGAGGCTACAGTATTGCACATTAGTACCAATTTGTCTTTTTGCTCTACTACTTTTCTAAGCATTTGTATTACCAAGCCACAAACAGTGCCATCCCTCACAGAAGTGACCGATTCTCACCTCTGAAATGATCATCTTGACTTCTCTAGAGAAGGGAAAAAAATGTTACTGCAATGCAGAATATGCACCATTTTGAAAGGTTAAGCAGGTGCAGAAAGCTCGCGTTACCTTTAATACCCAAGTGCACGACTTTTTCTAAATCTTAATCTGATTTTCCTCAGCCACATTCTCACAATGTTTAACCACAAACCACACCCTGCTATACTCACATTTTCAAAACTGCATGTATTTATAAACCATCTCAGCCATTCAATACTCTGCATTAAATCTGTAGATAAATATTGATGTAATGGTTTGTCATTTTTGTCCCACGTCTCTTTGGTGGCTGTATTGGTGGGTTTTTTTGTGTATATACAAAAATTAAACATTTTGGAAATGATGCTAGTAGTCTTGTTATATCCCATAATAGTTTTCACAATATGCACTGATAGCTTTAAGAAATATTCCAGCCTTTTCCCCATATTCTCCAAACCTCATACCCACTTTTGCACTAGTGAGGAACATGGAGAAGATGGTGTAGTCAGATGGGTTTACTGGCCCAAAAGAATTTATTATTGTCACTCAATTAAAACAACCTGAGCTTCCTCCTGATTATGCATAGATGTAAAATCTATACAAGTAACCACATTAAAATATGACATTTGGCCTAGAACACTTCACAGAAGTTAAATATTACATTAACAATTTATATGCAACTTGGGAAAGCAAGTAATAAAATGGAAACCATAAAATGACAATCTTGCTGCAGTATCTTCAAGTGTCCAGTTTCCTTTTCTTCATGTACTGTCCTCGTCTATATGGGCTCCGTGGACCTACAAATAAAATTAAATTAAGAGCATTTCTGTAGCACATAAAAATATTAATCCTGAAATGGATCATTTTCTCACACAAGATTCCGTATGTTACTTAAGATACTTGGAGATATCAAATTTTAGGGAAGCACATTACAATTATGTGTAGTGAAGTTCCCAGAGAACCAAGTTGTTTTGGACAGAAGTACATTGATACTTTGAGATACGAGCAGCGATTCGGTCTGCATTTTTGTTCAAGATCCAAGCGAAATTCCGAGATACGAGTCGTGATTCGGGACGCTGCTGCTAGTTCATTTTCAGTAAAGAAAGTGCAGTTTTAGTTTTGTTTAAAGTAAAGATAATTTACATAATTTAGTTTACATGTCTACAGTGCCTGTGCACACACACACACACCCCTCCTCCCCCCCCAGCAACACTCATCTGTCTCCAAGGTAAGAATACAGTATTAACACTTTTTTCTTTTATTTCAGATATTTTGTTATGCATTGATAACGTGCAAAGTGCTTGTCGTTTCATTTTTAATATCTCTGTATGCATGTGTGTATATACACACACCCGTAAGTTAATAGATTGTTCCACAAACCACGTGTCCTTTTTGATGTGCCATTATCCGCGTGTCCTTACCCATTCCTGCCGCCGCTGTGTGTTCTGCTGGGCGGTATGGTGCATACCCTCCTGGGGCATCTTGGGGCTGGAGAGGAGGCCTCAAAGCAGCGCTTCTCTGGGGAGTCCTGCTCCGTGTCACCATGGCGTGCTCCCTCGGACTAGCAGGAGGCCCCGAGGTTTCTCTGGCTTGGTCATCGAGCATGTCAATGCCGTCCAGAGTGAAATCCCACAGCTCTGGGTCATCTTGGAAAGGGTTTGGACAAATGCACCTCTTAATTTCACACTAGGGTTGAGCCAATGTTTACCACCAAAATTAGGAAACAGTATTTATGAAAGTGATCTTTACTTTTTTTCTATAACGTGCAGCTCACATAAGATGAATCAAATTGCTTTGCAGACCTCAAATGAACCAGTTGATGGTTGGACCAGTGTCATGGTTTTTCATTGCAAAGGCATAATAAATAATAGTGGGTTCATTGAAGAGTCATTGTGTCATGGTGTAATAGATACATACAAGATTATCACTACTACTACCAAGACAGTACAAGTGCTTTACTCGTACCGCTAGCTCTTACCTGCCATATATTCTTTTTTCGTTATCATCTGGTGTCCATGTGGTGTACTGTGGTCAACTGGTCCTGTGGTCTGGTCTGTCAAGGTATTTGCTTTAAACAAAGATTTATATCCTTTCATATTTTACTGTATTTAGCTGATATTTGTATCCAAGTACAACTCAAGCAAATACAAAACAATTCTTGCTCAGGTGCTCAAAAGTTGTGGCTTGAACATCCTGATTACTAGTCCCTACCCTTAAATGTTGAGCCCTGCCCAAGTAAAGGACACAACACCCAAAACGGTTAGAAAATCTGTACCACTGCCAATCACCACAAAGAATGGAACAGTTTTAATGAAGAGCATAAAGACCAATAAGTGATACCATTTCAAATTTAAGTCTGTTAATGGTTGTTTTGTTTTTTTAAGAGGACTAAATGGAGCACCGATCCACTCTCCCTGCAGAGCGTCAGGAATCTTGTCCACTGCTCCATGCATGTTTTGACTTGCTAGCAAAATTCAATTAATAAATTAATTTTTACCAAGAGAAATTAAAAGCACTGGTCCACATTGAATTAAAGTTTTCACATATAAAAAATTCTATCAATAGTCCTGACAGACACAGTAAACACGTCTTATTTGACCCATCAGCCCCAAGCAGCCGTTAGCTCAGATTGCTCTGCTCTTTGTGAGGATCGTTTTCATGACAGTTGTCGGTCATTGAATGTTACGTTGGATTTGTTTTGTAGTCATTACAGCGCTTGATCATTTTTGTTTGTTTCATTACTCCAAGGCGGACACCCGTGTTTGCTTTCTCCTTCGTTCTTGCACATTCTACACCGAAGACAAAATATTAAGAAAGTTATTTAAAGGTGGACGGAAGCATTTAATCTTTTTTTTATATAGTTGTCTCTAGTGTTATTTGAATTTGGTTGGGTATTCAGGTTTTATTTGCTAAATAAATGAGCGTTTGAAATCAATTCTTCAATCGATTTATTCAGTGAGCATGTTAGCAGCGTACCTGTTGAAGCCAAAAGGCTAATGGAACTGTGGCGTACAGGCGCAACTGCAACAATACTGCAATAAAGCCAAAACCTCCAACAGCTTTGGTCAAAGTTTTTGTTTTAGATCAGTGACGGGGCATTTCCAACCTTTCTGACCCCTGTTCACCACGCCATGTTTCATCTCTCCATCGCACCTGTTTCAGCACGAGGGCCGGTCTCCGCACGCTCGCCCATCCGCTGCTCCTGACCCAGCTGCTGCTTCTTGGCCTCCATCTCCTGCCTGAACTTCTGCTGCAGCAGCTGCTGCCTCAGCTTCCTCTGCTGTTTGGAGTCCAGCGCCGGGTCGCAGGAGGACAGGTCGGCCATGTCTGCTGCTGACCTAACCGGGACGGGGGAGCGTGTCAGGAACAGCTAGCACAGCTAGGCATCGGGAAGACTAGAACGGCTAGGCGTGCGGCCGCATAATTGCGGTGTTTAATGCACATTGTAGCCTTACTGGAAAAATATTTCACACCCAGTGCCAAAAATTGTAAATATGGAACTTTTTGATATGCTGGAAGATGCAAATATGACTTAAGAAAATTTTGAAAAAGAGAAAAGGCTACTAAGAACGCCAACCGCTATGTAGAACATGGATGAGAGAACCTGAGTTTTTAATAATGTCACCTGGAGATGTTTCTGGGCTGGTTTTCGCACTCCTGCTGAGCTGATATGTTGCCAGTGTGTGCTGCTGTGTTTGTCAGAGAGTTCCTGGACTCCTTGGCATTCTGCTGGGCTGCCGGCTCAGTCTGGACCACAGACCGCGCTGAGGAAGGGTTCTGGACCACAGACTGCGCTGTAGAAGGGTTCTGGGCTGCTACTTCAGCGGGAACACTCAGCCTCCTGGAGGCACCTTGGGCCAGGTCGGCATACCGGGCCTTCTCCACAGACGGCTCCTCATCCTTACGCTTCGTCTTGTCTGGGTCTAGAGGTGAGGGCGGCTGCAACAGCAACAAATTAATGAGCTTCTCCCTCTCTACTGTGGCTCCAGCCATCCATGGCAATTCATTGTGGTAGTGAAAAATAACAAATATATGTTATTGCAGCATGAACATGATGATTTGAACAGTCAGTAAAAACAAAACTAACTGCCAACCTTCTTCTGAATCTTGTTTATAGCCATGAGGTATTCCTTATTGAGGATACAGTTTCCAAGGGCATTTCCAAAGCTCCTGCGTGGAGATGTTGGCAGAGTGAAATTCAAACAGTTCTCATGTTAAAGCACCTGATATAATATTAATATTCTTCACTTTAGTCCTTTGTAAGTAATACACCACAACACTGAGGAGGTCGTTACTTCAGTGCTCGTTTCAGTCCGTCTGTAACAGCCTCTTTTCTCGCCTTTTCCAGCGACAGGGCTTTGGACTTGAGACCCTCACTTACTCCATAACCCACATCTTCATGGTATGAGCCATCCTGCGTGAAAAGCATCCTTACTACATCTTAATCCCTGCACATCTGAGACTGGATTGTAAGTGACAAAATAGTTTAGTTTTAACCACTCTTACTTTTAATTGAACTTTCACAAATGCACTGACTCCAACATAAAATTTCCCATTAATCAGGTCGACAAAGTCTGTAGTGAGTGAATAAAAGAGTGAAAAGAGTAAATTAAAAAGTGAATGAAACCTTAATTCAAATTTATGGAGAACAGTATAAAAACTGTTTTACAGAAACAGATGCTTGTAAATACATGAGGTGGCATTTTGTAATATTTTTGCAATAACAATGTTAAATGTAGTTAAAATATGTATGCAAGCTCCACACACAAAATGAACACTACATTTTAAAGGAGCAAAACCCCATTTAAACAAAAAGAACTACTGAACTACATTGATAGATCTGTCCTGATAATCAGTCTTTTAACTCCAATGGCCTCCAATCTTTTAAACTCATCAAGGCTAACATGAACCTACTTACTTTAATACTGTAATAATCCTACTGACAAATTTATAGTGTTGCATCATAAAATATAATACATCACACAAGCTCTACACTGAAATTGAATTTATATTATTCAGGTGGGTCCTTACCTACGTTTTGTTGTGAAATGGAGTGAGACCAGCCATTGTACCCAAACATTTCATTGGCCAAACTGATCACTTTATGACCCTCAATGTAACACACCTGTAAATAAACACAGGCACCATTCTACATGTCTAATGAGGACACATATGTGTTGCAGTTATATTCCTACATATTGCAACATTTCATTCATTCATTATCCGTACCGCTTATTCCCGCTAGTCGGGGTCACGGGGGGGCTGGAGCCAATCCCAGCATCTCCGGGCGAAGGCAGGGTACACCATGGGCAGTTCGCCAGTCCACCACATGGCCAACACGCACACACACACTCACACCTACGGGCAATCTAGAGTGACCAATCAACCTAGGATGCATGTCTTTGGACTGTGGGAGGAAACCGGAGTACCCGGAGAAAACCCACGCAGGCACAGGGAGAACATGCAAACTCCACACAGAGCAGCCCAGACCGAGAATCGAACCCAGACCGCCTTGCTGTGAGGCGACAGTGCTAACCACCACACCACCATGCCGCCCATATTGCAACATGTGTGCCAAATTAAAAACACATCAATGAATTATTCTGTGACCGTTTTACCAACTGTCATGTATTATTGGACCAAGAAATGCAAAGGCTGCACATTTGACATCCACACCCAACACATCTGGAGCGCGTGAGGTTTGGATGTTCACAGAACACAGTGAAAGATTAAAGATGTTATAGGGCTTATTTTGCATATTGCGGTCTACTGCGACAGCCCTACGTATTGCACAGACGAATGCAGCAATAACCAATAACGATACACGGTGCTGCCCTCTACGCTTAGCAAGCAAAGAAGCAGTGCAGACTGGTTTATAGTTAGTGACACCGTAAAGGCAGAAGCTGGACTTGCCCTCTGGCCGCCTCCGGCCTGTCTGGTGCTTATGTACTCGGGTCCGAGCTTCTGTCGAAGGGCCTTCTGGATCGCCTGCTGCTCCTCTGCGGTGTACGGGTACTAAACATGATCCCAACGATTAATTTAGACAGAAGATGGACGTACCGAAATTAAAATACATATATCGATCTGGATACAAATGTGTACGCAAAAAATTTATGATTTAGCCATCTTATCTATCTATTAACTAACTTGGCCATCTAATATACGATGACAGTTCTGATTCCTCGATTGTACCGATATAGTTTCAGCCACGCTGCATTTTTAAACCGTAATGCAGTGCATATTCTCCTTTTGTGAATCGTAGCTGCGCGAGTCACATACCTGTCCGAAACACAGGCGCGAGGAGGGCTGGTCTCGCTCTCGGGTCTCCATGGCAGCTAACGTCAGCCTGCCTGTCTGCTGTATTTGTACGCTAACTAGTAAGCGCTAGCTAACCGGTAATTTCCTCTGAAATAATGTTATCTAGCTAACGCTCGCCCTGGCTAAACTAGGATAGCTTAGCTGGCTGGTCACCTAGCTTCTGTGTAGTTTGGCTCATTTTGTCAGGGTCGACAGATTTCTTGATATTTTAGCACTACAGATAACCTCGATCTTGGTTTTCCTCAACTGCCGGGAATAAATTGTTTAGTATTCGTACGTCTATCCCAGATTTAGACATATAACGTTAAGGCTCAAATGGCATTATTTAAGCGCTCGAGGTTTTTAAACTTCCCGCGTGAAGTAAAACGTCATAACGTAATACGTGCGTAATACGTAATGCGTCTTGGCTGTGCTTAAACATTAAACATGAAGTGGTTTGTGGTTTTCTATCAATACAACTAAACAAAAATGCTATCAATAAAATACTATATATAAAAATAAAATACTATATATATATATATATATATATATATATTGTACTTGTCTACATATATATTGTGGAAGAAATTTTGCTATACCACTGTGTAATGTGTAATCTGCTTGTGCTATTTACTGGGGTCAAAGGGTGAAAAGAAATGTTAGTTGGTGATGGAAAATGATTTTATTTGTGATCTCAGAAGTGAAATAATGTTTGTTCTCGGAAACTAAAAGAATAATCTGTCAAGGGAATAAATATGATCAGAAACGTGAGCAAAATAACATGATGTACGAAGAAGTGTAAAAATGCCAAAGAAAGCACAAAGACTGAAATAGTTAGATGTGTCAGAAAAGGAGAGACAGAAAAACAAAATGTAAACGGGTATAAGAAGACTGTGTAAAGAGCTCGGGGCTCTCGTGGATGCTTGTGGGATGATGGGATGATGTGTGTGCAACTGAAGCTCCACAATAAAGTTTGACCTTGCTATTCGCCTTGATATATATATATATATATATATATATATATATATAATACACATACACAACCCTTAAAAAGACTATAGCGTAAGGCTATATATGTAAATATATGTGTAGTTTAAGTAGTGGTGTAGCGTAAGTATGCGGCGAAAGTCCTGCCTAACCTTCACGACTCCGCCCAGATGGTCGGTCCCTCAGACAATTAGCGTTTGCTATACATGTATAAACCCATTGTTTTAATCCCAAACTTATACTTTACTTGATCTATAGCTTCCGTTCCGTTGCAGGTCATTAACATGTTCTTATAGATGGGACAGACAGGACACATGTTCCGAAATATTCAATATTTAGGTTAAACAATCGTGGGCTCCTTTGTTACAGTATAAATGGTAAACAAGTCTGTTCCATCCGGAAAATCCAGTTTATTTCTAAAGTCTTAGTTTATCTTCACACATTACTAGTTCTCATATTGCCCTAACTGTCGATTATGCATTTTGTCTTAACTAGCTAACACTCGGTCTAGACTATAATATGACAATATTACATTACAGTGAAAATCTGTCTGCATGATCGGTAGCCTATCGTCTTTCTCCGTCTCCTACCGTAATACAGTGCGCGTGCACGTTTAGGCATGAATATCCTAATAGTCTGGACAGCCGTCTGGTCAGACAGTCTGCAACTCGGGAAGCGAATAGGAGGGTCGCGTGGGGATACCACAGGAATGACTGAGTGAACCCGCATACTCCACATCCGCATTTACGGATTAATTTGTGAATGCCGTTGAAGTGGAAAACAATAACGCCTATAGAAACGTGGGCGCATCTGGTCTACATGCTTCGTTTTTTCAAAGTTCCAGGGTCCAGGGTATCCGTGTCTGTTGACATCCAGTTTACACGCGGAGCACATGATGGTGAGTTGACTTGGACGTGTACTGCTCCTTGTTTGGGGCGAGGGGTATATTCTGGTCATTTCAATATGCCATTTGGCGTCCATTACAAATCTGTTTGTCGACTAAAAAACGAATTCATTTCATGTTCACCAGTAGGTACGCAGAGTACTAGGTGCATTCTCTTGTGAATAACTTGCGTTACCGGTTAAATGGATTACAAAGAAAAACATGAGAAGTAACGTCGGTTTTGGCGTGTATCTCAGAATATATGTTTGTGTTATAAGCGAGACCTTTTAATAGTTGTTTACAGCAAAAAAACGCTTATTAGCATGACTGGAAGAACAATTAGACTGTAGTGTTGGGGAAGTAATCTCTCCTCCCAAGTGGACTTAACAGGATATTCATCGTTGGCGTTTTACCTGTACATGTCTAAAACAGAGGCAGACTCCTCCTTTTCCCGAAATATAACGTAGCATGTTTTGGCACGCCAAAAAGAACAAAGAGAAATTAACAGGCTATTTGCTTTAGGGAAAACAGAAATGGGAACAAATAAACTACGATTACAGCCCACAAAGCAACATATTCACATGTAAGAATTTTTATTTAGCACTTGAGAAGTGGCGAGGCTCATGACTGATGCAAGAGTCTTTGTTGTGCCTTATTTTGTGTAACTATGAATGAGCAAACATTCCAGTAGGGGGCGCATTTTGAATGGCTCGTCAAAAGGAGGTTTAGTTACAAGCAAACTTGCGTTTGAATACATTTGAAGTAATCACCATCACTTAGGTGAAAAGGTAATGCATTTGAGAACATTCACGAACTGTACTGTTTACACCTCTAATTTGAAATTTCCCAGTGTAGTCTTTTGTGAAGGTTCAGGATGGCCTATATTTTCCATTTTTGTAGCATTTAAAAACTGCTTTTTAAAATCAAAGTTGTTCACTTTTTTTGTTTCTTAGGAGCTTGAGCGACATTCTAAGTGAAACAGAAGTCTCTCTTCATTCTTAAATAAAGATGCTTGAAGACTTGACTGGGACACACACTAAACCATCTACCCCCAGATCTGCAGCGTTTCGCCTCGGCGCACTAGCGTCGCTACCACACTGCTTACGCATGGACGCGAGGACTCATCCAATCAGGAGGTGAGATTCCTTCTAACCTCTCCCTGCTGAACATTAATAGGGCTTGTTTCTCAGAATGTTATGGTTCTGTTTAATAAGCGTCAAAAAAAGAGATTTCACCAGTAAATTACCACAACTAATTGAAAAACAAACGTTAAATGGAAGTGACTATGCGGTACTTTTAGCCAGAGTTCTTGTTCATTCTGAAGTGCCCAGGGTTACCTGGAGTAATCTGAGTCTAGTATTACAAATGGCACAAGCAACTGACAAAAGACTGTTAAACTGACTTTGAGAAACTTTCAGAAGTCAAATGTTTGTCATTTTGGTTAACATACTCACATTTGAGAGATGGGACATGTTTCCAAATCCCTACACGTTTTGGTGTTTTGAAATTTCATACTATGGCTTTACATTAAGAGCGTCCAAGTGCTAAAATACCCAGGTAGATTTTCCCAGCTCTGTTTATGCAAACCTGTTTATACTTACACCAGCTGTACACCACACTTGTACCTTGGTGTAGTGAAGGATGGATCTTTTGTTGTTGTATTGTAATATACCTGTAGTTGTAGTAGAGGTTGTGGCACAAGAGCATTGACATTTATAATTAAAAGTGAGTTATAATGTAGCTTTAACTTAAACAGCAAGGATGTATATAAACTTTTAACATATTGCAATGTATTCCACCTATTCTTAAGTATAGAATCCTACCCAGAGTCAAGCTAGATGAATTAATATAAATGTAACGGTATAAGTCAGTGAGTGTAGACAGCCATGTTGGGAAGTTATACTCCTCTACTTCATCTGTATGACCACGGACACTGTCATGTCTGTTGTCAACCATGGAAACTGGTGGAAACAAACGCACATAAACAAACGCACATAAATAAACGCACATAAACAAACAGCTACATATAATGACAAAATGTATCACCATACATAAGTCCAGAGGTCAGAGGTCAGGCTTTACTGAACACAATCGGCTCTATAGGTCAGTCACCTCTGACACGTGGTATTTCAAACACACTTTTTTACTTCCTGTCTTGCTAGTGTTGAAGTAAAACTGCGAGCTAGCGAATTCTCTTTTTTGAAAGAGAATGAAGTCTACACTTACCTCCATGAGCTGTGTACTCCTATATCACACTGGCCATATGGCCATACTACATATGGTGGTGCTTACATATGGTGGTGCTTACATATGGTGGTGCTTACACTGATGCCACAGCTCACAATCGGTCTCTCTCAGAAGAATGAGAGGGACAAAACCTGAGAATGTGTGATGTATAGCTGTGCAACCTACAGGCTACAGGATGACTTAGTTTATGCTGCTGTGCGTGTGTGTGTGCGTGTGTGCATGTGCATGTGCACTTGCTTTTTGTGTTAAAGATCTTGCAAGAAGGAATTAGGCGTTAAGAGGAAGGAAATTTGTTTCTCAAGAAAACACAGTAATGGTTTCAGCCCCACACACAACACAACCCCCCCCCGGCCATGTTCACGCCTCCATTTCTCCATGTTCACGCAACTAACTGTGTTGCTGCTGGTGTTTGTCTTTCGGTGACATGAGGACTCTGTACCGGTTGAAGTTGGTGAGCTCACCAAACCTGAGTCAGCTGGGCAAGAGTGAGAAGACGTCCCTGGAGGAGCGAGGATCGGGTCCCAATGCCACATGGAACAGGTGACCTGTTTAGCCTGCTCTCCTTCAGAACGTACTTGCTGATAAACAGCCTAACTAACTAACTCTAACTAACTAACTAACTAACTCTAACTAACTAACTAACTAACTCTAGCATCACGTGTGAGCACTAACTCTGTGCTAAGTCTGCGTGGACTCTGAGGAGAGTGCTAGCATCACGTGTGAGCACTAACTCTGTGCTAAGTCTGCGTGGACTCTGAGGAGAGTGCTAGCATCACGTGTGAGCACTAACTCTGTGCTAAGTCTGCGTGGACTCTGAGGAGAGTGCTAGCATCACGTGTGAGCACTAACTCTGTGCTAAGTCTGGACTCTGAGGGACTGAGCACTAACTCTGTGCTAAGTCTGCGTGGACTCTGAGGAGAGTGCTAGCATCACGTGTGAGCACTAACTCTGTGCTAAGTCTGTGTGGACTCTAGCATCACGTGTGAGCACTAACTCTGTGCTAAGTCTGCGTGGACTGTGAGGAGAGTGCGGTTTGTGTTTTGACATGTCTGTGTGTTTCACTGCAGCATTCACAGTGCTGTTATTGGAGTATTCCAGAATAAAGGCCTGGCGCACAACGAGCTCTACACACTCAACGAAGGTGTCAGGTGGGTCAGGTCGCCTCTACTTGGCTCGTGCCTCTCAGATTATCCTTTTGGTAAACCTGTGGTGACATGGTTTTCACATAAGCCACTTTGATATACATTAGATTATATTATATTAGATTAGATTGACCTTTATTGTCATTGTGCAAAGAACAGGTACATAGACAATAAAATGCAGATAGCATCTAACCAGACGTGCAAAATACAGCATATTTACACACACACACACACACACACACACACACACATATATATATATGAGAAAATATATAGACTAGAGAATAGAGAATGCATAGAGAATGCAGTGATAATACACAGCAGCATGTGTTGGGAGAGAATAGAATTACCATGTCCAACGGTGTTGCAGACAGTATGTGCAACTTGCAGATATAAGATACATCTCAGTTTCACACTCATCTCCATTACATCTGTTTCACACTGGTCTCCATTACATCTGTTTCTCGGTGATCTACATGTCCCGCTGTAGCGTAGCCACTGCTGCTCACTGATAAACAGCTTCAGGCACAACAGTACGTTGTGTTCTGTATGAATCAGTTTTAGTGCACATCTTTTCCCTTCTAATTTTAAAACCATGAATTCACACACACTGGCCTTTTTCTATAGTTGTGGGTGCTGGTCATTCATAAAATACTGCAAATGATCGAATTGAATAAAACAATACTATGTGCAATTCTAACCTAGTAACTATGTCGTATTGCATATTAGATTCCACTGGATCATATTTCATGTTAAAATTACAGAGAAAATATCTAGATTTTTCTATGAATAACATATAAATGATGCAGCTACAAATGAAAGTGAAAATATAATGCAAAATACTATTATAATACTAATACTAAAACTAATGATGTAACTTGAGATTTTCCCTCCAATGATTCAGGCAGCTCCTGAAAACTGAACTAGGCTCCTTTTTCACTGAGTATCTGCAGGTACGTCAGAGTGTTTAAACTTATTCAGATTGAGTCGACATGTTGGTTCAGGCTTTGAACTCTTTCCCTCGTTTCCCTCAGAATCAGCTGCTGACCAAAGGCATGGTCATCCTGAGGGACAAAATCAGATTCTATGAAGGTAAAACGCCAAAACGTTTATGACCAGCTCCACCTCCAGCTCCGTGTTCCAGACGCCTGATGTGCATGTGCAGAAGTCGACAGTGAACAGACGATGTTGTGTGCAGCCGTATTCACACTGAGGCTTGAGCTGTGACCTTACGCCCTCCTGTTCATTGAAAGGTCAGAAATTACTTGACTCGTTGGCTGAGACGTGGGACTTCTTCTTCGGTGATGTTCTCTCCATGCTCCAAGCCATCTTCCACCCAGTACAGGTACTCTACACGGCTTTACCCTGTATATCTACACGCCTTTACCCTGTATACCTGTATACCTGTATATAGCCCACGGACAGCAGTTCTCCAGAACTCGCTGGATCTGCACCACATCTAAACTCATCTGCACCACATCTAAACTCATTGCCTGGCTCATAATTCCTGGGATTTATCAGGATTAGATATTATTATACAGCATTAAAAGGACCAGAAAAGGCAAGAAAAGCTCTAATAAGTCAGAGCAAATAAACCACCTGTGATTTCCCCCATTTCCATATGATATTGTATTCGATTCCGTGTGGCGTCTGGACCAAAACCATTCAGGGTCTTTTGGTCTGTATGTTCTAGTTGAACTGATTCTGTTTGTGTGGGACTCAGGGGAAAGAGCCGTCGGTGCGCCAGTCAGCCCTGCTCCTGTTCCGGGACACCATCGCCCTGAACATGAAGCTGGAGGAGGCCCTGTCCAGACCACGGGCCCGCGTGCCTCCTTCTGTTGTCCAGATGCTCCTGGTACTGCAGGTACAGAACTCCAGGCTGGGCCGTGGGTCTGCGTTTCCTGTCCCGCGAGCGACATGCGTGATTCTGGGTCTGTACACAGGGCGTGCACGAGTCCCGAGGGGTGACTGGAGAATACCTGAAGCTGGAGTCGCTCATTCAGAAGGTGGTGATGCCCTACCTGAGTACACAGGGGCTGTGTTCCCACGACTGTGATGCTACCCAGTGCTCCTGTGTTGGTAAGACAAGTGTTTTAAGATGTGATTGCCCAAAAAGGCTTAAATATTTCCAGTGCAGCATCACGTCTGTATGATTTGATCATAAATATCAATGATGAGTCGTGTCCCATATTCCGTCACTCACACCCGTAGAGAGGTGTTTGGACTGGTGCTGGTCCAAACCTGGGGAGGTGCCTGCCACTAACCCAGTGGTGCGCTCCAAGAGCTACAACATCCCCATGCTGACCCCCCTGGCTGAATACGACGGTGAGGCCAGCTCAGTGGGCAGCGTGGGCATCCGCCGCCACTCCGCCTGCGAAGTCACTTCCTGCCTGGAGCAGCAGGGCTACTCCTCCCTTTCTGTTGGCATAGAGACGAGCTCCACCCCCCGGCTGACTCTGGACCATGAACCCCCCTTGCCTGGGGTGATGCGAGGGGCCGCGGGGCATCCTGCCATCGTCTTGCCTTCCATCTTCGTCCATAACTCGGCAGGTTCCGCCGGTCCTCACACGGCCACCTCGGAACTGGACAAGACCCTGTCCTCTCCCACGAGCTGCTCCTCCAGCCCAGAGACCATCGTTATGCAGGGTGTGGACTCCTTGGAGTCAGATCAGGAGGGGATTTTCATCGACTTCTCTCACTGTCGCTCTGATTCATTTGGAACCAGCAGGAAGACCAGCTGATTACGTCGCCAAGGGGAGTTTTGCTGAATGTCATTTGGTGGCTTCAGCTATGGCCAGAAGTGAATTCTGAATGCAGCAACCGAGCTCAACATTGTATAGGATTCCCTAATGGGGTTGCGGTCATATGTAAATAAAGTTTTTGGAACTGGAATTGGAGACATAATCGTATTCAAATTCTTAGTTTCCAGGACATCAATTTGGCAAATGGAGACTGAATTGGATTTTTTAAACCTGTTTCTTTTATAAGATGTATTATACCTGTGGATGTACTGTATGCTTTTGAGGGATATTTCTTTTTTAGTTTTTTCTTAGGTACACATAGTAACATGGAGAGGTTAAATTGCTTAGACATTTCTCCATTAATGTAGGCAAACTGGAAATGTGAAATCTGTATCAAATTTCTGACTGCTGTGGACTCTTATGACCACAATTTATTTTATTTAAATCATTTTATTAAAACTCATTTTCAGGTGTAGTGCAATCATAGTAGGGTTGGGCACTAGAGTTCAACTGTTGAAGTTGCTTACAGCTTCGGGTAAATTATGCAAAGGCAATGAATATTATGTTTGTAACAGTTTGGACTTCCCTGTCCAAGAGCATATGAAAAGAATTGTGTAATATTCTGATATTTAAAAAATAACTGCTGTTATCAAACCTTTATGGTATTTTTAGCTGTAATATTGTAGAAATTATAAACCATTTTTGTAAAGGAAAATTACACGGTAAAATGTGAGTATAGTATTGTGTTTCATCAATACTTGTGAACTTTGAGTTTAATAAATTAATTTGCACTTCCTATTTTCTGTAGATAATTGGCTTTATCAGTATCTCGCATGACGGATGTAAATACTAACTCCCTTATTACGGTAGCTTTTTGATTTTTTGCAATCTGTTTTTTAAAGCCTCTGTTGTGGGCAGTGCATATATATATATATATATATATATATATATATATATATATATAGAGAGAGAGAGAGAGAGAGAGAGAGAGAGAGATACGTATTTACACGGGGTTGGACAATGAAACTGAAACACCTGGTTTTAGACCACAATACTTTATTAGTATGGTGTAGGGCCTCCTTTTGCGGCCAATACAGCGTCAATTCATCTTGGGAATGACATACAAGTCTTGCACAGTGGTCAGAGGGATTTTCAGCCATTCTTGCAGGATAGTGGCCTGGTCACTACGTGATGCTGGTGGAGGAAAACGTTTCCTGACTCACTCCTCCAAAACACCCCAAAGTGGCTCAATAATATTTAGATCTGGTGACTGTGCAGGCCATGGGAGATGGTGAACTTCACTTTCATGTTCAGCAAACCAACCTTTCACCAGTCTTGCTGTGTGTATTGGTGCATTGTCATCCTGACGCACGGCACCGCCTTCAGGATACAATGTTTGAACCATTGGATGCCCATGGTCCTCCAGAATGGTTCGGTAGTCCTTGGCAGAGATGCGCCCATCTAGCACAAGTATTGGGCCAAGGGAATGGCCTGATATGGCAGCCCAAACCATCACTGACCCACCCCCTGCTTCACTCTGGGCAACAGTCTGGGTGCTGCGCTTCTTTGGGGCTTCTCCACACCGTAACATAGTGAAGGTGGACTCATCAGAGAACAATACATGTTTCACATTGTCCACAGCCCAAGACTTGTGCTCCTTGCACCATTGAAACCGACGTTTGGCTTTGGCACGAGTGACCAAAGGTTTGGCTATAGCAGCCCGGCCGTGTATATGGACCCTGTGGAGCTCCAGACGGACAGTTTTGGTGGAAACAGGAGAGTTGAGGTGCACGTTTAATTCTGCTGTTTTTTTATGTTTTTTGGATACAATCAGGGTTGGCACCTGAACATCCCTCTCAGACAGCTTCCTCTTGCGTCCACAGTTAATCCTGTTGGATGTGGTTCGTCCTTCTTGGTGGTATGCTGACATTACCCTGGATACCGTGGCCACATCACATCCTCTTGATCTCTGGTATGTCACCCATAATGTTGTGTGCATTGCAGTATTTAGAGCAGAACTGTGCTCTTACCCTGCTAATTGGACCTTCACACTCTGCTCTTACTGGTGCAATGTGCAGTTAATGAAGATTGGCCACCAGGCTGGTCCAATTTAGCCATAAAACCTCCCACACTAAAATGACAGAGGTTTCAGTTTCATTGTCCAACCCCTGTGTGTGTGTGTATATATATATATATACTGTCATACTGCCCTATGTACAGCTAACATTCATCCTACAGTGGCCACGTCACTCCAGTACCGTCCCCCACCTTGTCCCACCCCTCATCCTGTCCCCCGTCCCGCCCCTCATCCCGTCCCCCACCTCATCCCGTCCCCTGTCCACCACCTCGTCCCGTCCCCCAGTATTGGCCCCATATAATCCAGCTTCCCTCCCAGCTCTGTGTTGCCTCAAACTGAAAATATGATTTGAACATACAAAATGCCTCATTACTGAATTATCTGCATCAGAACCAATATGGTTGTTTGAAATGTAGGCTAGGTAGATAAAAACTTAAAGAGAATCCAGGTTTAAAGAATCATGATGGATCTGATTATGGATCAGTACTTTGACTCATTTATACTGTTTTAACTTTCCCAAATTGGCATTTCTTCAGATATTTCCATAAATATGATTTCTGCAGTTTTCCACATTAGTTTCACTCAAAATGTATGAGCCTAATATTTAGATGGACTGATCTCAAATGGTGTCTTTACTTCGGCCATTCTTGATTTATTTCATTTAATTTACTCTAAGGTAGTTTTTATTTCGCCTTTATTGTGATAGGCTTGCTTGTTAATCATTCATAAAACATTTTTTTGTACTCAAACGGAAATCCATATGTTAACATTCTGGTGAAGGAATGTTCAAGCTGACTTTGTCTAAGCTGCCCTATCTGCGAACCTCCTCGATTTTACTGTGCGCATGTGCAAACGCATACATTTACGTCCTGAAAAAATGTCTTTAAAAAAAACAACCTCGCCAAGAGGGCCTTAACTTGCTGTTGACGCACTGCTTATTTTTGCGCCTCTATTTAATATACCTAAATCGGTTAAAAACTAACGTCCGTGACATATCTGAGGATATTAACGCCCTGCCCAGCAGTGAAGTTTGAAAAGAAGCCGAGACAAAGGCCACCGGAAGTGGGACCTGCTGGTCTTAATGTCCGGTAGCAGAGCTGGTGATTCCGTGTCTCGCAAAAAATTATTTGTTTCTTTTCTAGTAAAAGTGTGAGTGTGGTTCTATTCATGGGCGTTTAGCGCCGCCGCCGAACCATTTTATGAAAATTAGAAACAGGTTGGACTTTTACGAAACAAAAACGGTCATACAGCCGCGTCGGGACATCCTGTTCCTGTAACACCAGCGCTAGCTCGTTAGCTAGCGCGTTAGCTACAGCGTTCACGGGTAACTTGGACTTCAAATGCAGCACGAAATTTTGATCGGAAGTAAACTTTTAGTTTTATAATGCTGTCTGCAGTCTTTGGGGGCCCCCCCTCCTCACACCTTCGCACTCTCCCCCTGATGACAGCCTGCTAGCTGGACGCTTCAGTCCGGGGATGCTTGGTCTGCAGCAGCCGACTGAACTGGCTGGCTGATTTGAAGGGAAACGCACCGCAAGGACACGCGGCTGAAATGGAGACCCATGTTTCAAGTCTTTTCCCAGAAATTTTAGCGATGATTTTTAGTTATCTAGACGTTAAAGGCAAAGGCAGAGTTGCGCAAGTGTGTGTAGCTTGGAGAGACGCGTCGTACCACAAATCAGTGTGGAGGGGAGTTGAAGCCAAACTTCATTTAAGAAGGGCTAACCCGTCATTATTTCCTAGTCTTCAGACCCGAGGAATAAAAAAAGTACAGATACTTAGTCTTAGGCGTAGCCTGAGCTATGTAATTCAGGGGATGCCTAACATTGAGAGCCTTAATTTGAGTGGATGCTACAACTTGACAGACAGCGGCCTTGGCCATGCTTTTGTGCAGGACATACCGTGTCTGCGGATTCTTAACCTGAGCCTTTGTAAACAGATAACTGACTCCAGTCTTGGAAGAATTGCACAGTATCTCAAGAACCTTGAGTTTATGGACCTGGGTGGGTGTAGCAACATCACTAATACAGGGCTGCTTCTCATCGCGTGGGGCTTACACAGACTGAAGAGCCTGAACCTGCGCAGCTGTCGTCATGTGTCCGACGTGGGAATCGGTCACCTAGCCGGCATGACGCGCAGTGCTGCAGAGGGCTGTCTCAGCTTGGAGCACCTCACCCTACAGGACTGCCAGAAACTGACTGACCTGTCTCTGAAGCACATCTCCAAAGGCTTGAGTAAACTGAAAGTCCTTAATCTCAGCTTCTGCGGCGGGATCTCGGACGCCGGCATGATCCATCTGTCACACATGACGCAGCTCTGGACGCTCAACCTTCGCTCGTGTGACAATATCAGTGACACGGGCATCATGCACCTTTCTATGGGCTCCCTCAGGTTATTCGGGTTGGACGTGTCGTTCTGCGACAAAGTGGGAGACCAGAGCTTGGCGTACGTGGCCCAGGGCCTCTTTCAGCTCAAGTCCCTCTCCTTGTGCTCGTGTCACATCAGCGACGACGGAATCAACAGGATGGTGCGGCAGATGCATGAGCTAAAGACCCTGAACATTGGCCAGTGCGTGCGTATTACAGACAAGGGCCTTGAGCTTATTGCTGACCACCTGACTCAGCTGACCGGGATCGATCTGTATGGATGCACCAAAATCACAAAGAGGGGCCTGGAGCGGATAACGCAGCTCCCCTGCCTGAAGGTGCTGAACTTGGGGCTTTGGCAGATGACTGAGGGCGAGAGAGTTAGGTGACCTTGCTCAGACATCAACCCCGTAAAACTACCTCATACAATACGGTCACCATTGGGTTTGTTTTGCTTTGGTTTGGCTTGGTTTTTGTTTGTTTTGATTTTTTAATATGAAGGAGCTTTGAGTAGTTCATCGCATGCAATAAGCAACATTTTTGAGTATGTTTTTAAAAAAAAAAATCTTAATTAGCAAGTGGATAGTTGAATAATTTTAGGGCCTATTAGGGAGCCATTCTTCAGAAATATTTTTCCATTTCAAGAATCGAGAACTCTTAGATATGGTAGATTGTACACAGCTTTACCATGTTTCTGAATGAAAAATATTTTATCGGTTTATATATATCCTCCTTAGTAAGCTAAACATATGCAATTTAAAACTTGGTTTAAAAAAATATATATTGTTGATTTATTGGTAAGAGAATGTTTGGAATACTTGTTTATTTTCCTAAGCTAAAAAATTAAAATAGTTTGAAATGGATTTTTGCTCATTGTGTCCAGTGTGTGAGATCCTCAGAGAATCGTCCTCAGAGCCTGATGGAACTGAGCTGTTTTGTGATTTATTGTTAACAGTCAAATTGTTGAAGAAACTTTTTTATCCACCCTGATGTGGACTTTTACAGTCATTTTGTAATTTATAAAGCCTGTGTTGTCTGACCCATAGCTGTTAATAATCCACCAAACTGTTTCTGAGTCCAGTACATTCGTCCTGGTTGTGGTTGTTCATAGACTTCAATCACACTTCAAACCACACACACTTTCTATATCAGGTATTAAGAAGCAGTTGTGGTCAGATTTCTTCTAGCAATTCTCTATCAAAAATTAGATGCCAAAAATGTTAAGACCATGTTAACACTAGAGGATGGTGTTATAATTAATTATACATATAAATATAAGTTATATATATATATATATATATATATATATATATATATATATATATATATATATATATGTATGTAAGTTATAAATAATGAGACATCAGCAGTATTGACATGTTTTAGTTTTTGGTTTTTTTTTAATTCAGTTCCTTAGACACTCCTAGATGTGGAGCCAATCTCTGTTCACACCCTGGTTCTGATGTTTCTGGCCCCCCTCCAGCTCACAGACGTCTGCCATCTGTGCTTTGCAATGGCTATAAAACAGCAACCGCTATGCCTTTTGTTCAGGATCCTAACCCTGAACAGCTGGCTAACCGTCAAACACGGTATTATTGTTGATGTACATTTGGGTCATGCATGTGACGTTCTGTAAACGTGGGCACAAGGTCTATAAACCACTCGCACTCACCACTCACTCACAAACGTGAATGTGAACACAGGAAAGATCTGAGCACAAACTCATGCATAAAAAAGTGAAGCATGTAAAGACCGTAAACACCTGCCTGGTTTGGGTCACTGTTCAATTTACATTTTGAGGTGTTTATAAAAACATTCTTAAAATAGTTTGAAACTGAATATTCTGCAAACTGTAATGTTTAAATGTTTTTTCCAAATGAAAGCATTACCTTTACGTCGTACTTTAGTTCTCAGTGTTCTCTGAATGCAACGGATCTCTGACCACTTTATAATTTGGATTATAAAGTGCTCATAGTTTTATTACATGTCCTGCAACCTGTCACACCACTCAGACAACATCCCCCTGTCAGCATGGATAACTCATATAACTCATACATGTAAGGGAACTGACAATATTGTATGAACATATCAGGTCATGGGGCAACACATTCTTCATTAATACAAAAAATTGGTCTTGAGTAAAATGCTGCACTGTATGTGTTGGGTCATGGATGAGTATAAGTGTGTAACAATTTCAGCTAATGTATTTCACAAATCAGGTACTTCTTACTTTCAGGAATGATTTCATTAGTCCAAATGATCAAACATATATTTATTCTTTCTGATTTGAATTGTGTTTTTTTTCCATTCAAACCTGTCAATTCAATTCAAACGTTTCATATTTTCCCACTAGTGCCCTTAAGTAGTAATTATCTCATGTATAACAAACTGTTTTAGCAGCAACCAGCGTCATTCAACATATTTTGAAAATACATTTTAATACATGAAAAAAAATGAATTTTATCAGTCAAAACCCTTTTGATTCATTTGACGGTGCGGATGTTTCTATAATTGCACATCAACAGCCGCTTAAACGTGTTCTTGAAGGTTGCGTTGCACAGGGCGTAGCAGGCTGGGTTCACCGTGCTGTTGATATAACACAACCAGTAGCCAATGTCCCACATGCCACTGGGAATGCAGCGTTCGCAGAAGGTGTTGATTAGCACCATCACATTATATGGGGTCCATGTGATCACGAAGGCCAGCAGAATGGCCATGATGGTCCTCGTAACCTTCCTCTCCCTTGACTCAGTCTTCCTCTTTTTCCTGTGTGCAGGCAAGAGTTTCAGTGATACCAAACTCTGACTATCTTTGCAATGGCTGCTACTTTGATTTGCACCGGCTGGTTTGTAGTTCTCATCTGGGCTCTTTTGGAAGCAAGTTATTTTGGCCCATCTTGCTTTGCCTTGGCAGGGCGTTTTGGTTGGCATGCTCATGACATCACCATTGGTTTCTGGCTCATCATCTCTCTGATTGGACGACGCCAGGACGCTGCCAGATGTGGACTCATTTTCACTCTCTCTGTCCTCACCTGAGCAGAGAGTTAGAATGCTTAAAACAGAAATACCACATCCACACTGTTGCATTTTGTAACATTTTTTAGTGCAGACACTGCAAAGAGACTTAAATAAGTTACTTAGAAGCATTAGAGCAATAAGACGACTCTGATATCCTCTAAGTAAGTGTTTTTGGTAATCTGATCCCTTCACCTGCAGCCGCATCAGAGCCCCTGTGTTGCACCTGCGTCGTGTCTGCCCCTCCCTGGCTATGTGTAGTTCCTCCGTCGCCGCTGGTTGCTGAGGTGACCTGGGCCCTGTTCTCCTGGCAGACCCTGGGTGCAGTGTGACTCGCCCTCCTGATGCGGCTGCGGCTGGCCTTGGAGATCTGCCAGTACAGCACGCTCATGATGCCCACAGGCAGGTAGAAGGCAGCGATGGCTGTACCAAAGGTGACGCCCGCATTGGAGAAGAACTGGATTTTGCATTCACCATCGGGCACCGTGCGCTTGCCCACAATGAACTGCCAGAAGAGGATGGCAGGGGCCCAGAGGACAAAAGATAAGATCCACGCGGCGGCGATCATCATGCCCGCCATCTTGGTGGTCCTCTTTATGGGGTAGCTGAGCGGTCTGGTGACACAGAAGTAGCGATCGAAGCTGATGACGAGCAGGTTCATCACAGAAGCGTTGCTCGCCACATAGTCCAGAGCCAACCAGAGGTCACAGATAACGGGCCCTAAAGGCCAGTAACCAGTTACAATGAACACCGTGTAAAGGTTCATGGAGAAAAGGCCGATGATCACGTCAGCACATGCCAGGCTGAAGAGGAAGTAGTTGTTCACGGTCTGGAGGTTCTTATTGACCTTAATGGACACCATGACCAGAACGTTACCGATAATAGTGACCAGACTCAAAGAACTCAGTGCCAAAATGATGAGCACCATCTCCACTATCTTAAAAGGATATTCCTGATGAGGGCTCGTCTCAGCAGACGTGTTCATCTTTCCAGTTTTGTCTTCACATAAATATCTCATATGCTGTCCACATCATGACCTAAGCACAGAGCATAAAGACACAATCATACAGAGCATCATATTGTAGTAATAGTGTTTTATGAATCCAGAGATATCTTTCTATCAAGCCAAAGTATGTTGTGAGCGTCTGAGGCAGAATGTAAGATTCTCATCTGCATTATTTGCATTACATTCTTTTCAAACAATGACTTAAGAATCTTCTGAATTTCCTGTCTTGTACTACATGGTGTCAGATTGCTCTCATGTGAAGAGTGACTAGGTGTGTGTGTGTGTGTGTGTGTGTGTGTGTGTTAGAGGAAGGAAGCAAGGGAGCACAAAAAGAGTGACATAGATGAACAAAGAAAAAGGTAGTTTTGGTAGTTTTGATAGTTTGATCCATGTTGTCTTTCCCTTTGGTTATTCACTAGTTTTCACTGACCTGCCCGATGCATTTGTGCTCTGCTTCAATGCTCACAATGATTAAACAATGATCAAAACAGAATTAGTTATTTCTGACTATCCTGACAAGTTAATGCAGTGCCATTAGCATGTTTGCATACCACGCTATGCTCTCACCATTATATTTGGTGGTCAATCTTCATTATTTGACGGCCTAAAGAACAGTAGACCAATTTGTATATGTACTAATGTGTAGATATGTGTGTGTGTGTGTGTGTGTGTGTGTGTGAGTGTAAGAAAAAAGACAGTTAGACAGAATACGAGAGCAGTATCAGCTAACATAGACTTCACAAGAATTACATGTTGGGTTTAAGCAGTACCTTTTGGGCCGGTACCAGCTCACAACAAACCAGTTCTGCATTTATGCCTGTGCTTCAGAGCTGTCTGTGTATGATCTGTAAACCTCCACAAAGTAAACACTGAAATGCCAGGCCTGCCGAGACAGGCAGCACTCATGGTGTTATTGTGAGCTACTGTGAAATGCCATTGGTATGTGAATGAGGCTTGTCACCTTACTGGAGTACATAGTGTCTGGCTGCCATTTTAAAGTGCAAGTGATAACACAGCTCCTGCTAAAGCATCGTTTACCCCTTGCCTACATTGGCGCAAAGGTTTTGCGTTTCCCAGGCTGAAGTAGAATATTAAATAGAAAGAAGCCAAAGAAAACAGATGCTCAGATGTTAATATGTTTTTTACGATCTGAACATGTATTGGAAAATGCAACATGTATTGTATATGCTACTGAGTCAGATTCAAATCACAATTAAACATATTTGATTTGTGGCCACATAATCACGTGACCATCTATATAATTTCATACTGATGTGGAAAAATCGCAATTGTGTGGCAAAAAAGACAAAGAACTGCAATATGTAAATTGGCTATTAAATTTGTTCTTTGGTTTACTGGGTGTGTGTGTGTGAACGTGTGTGTGGGTGGGTGAGAGGGCTTTGGATTATTAATTTTAAGTAGTTTCCACATTTTAAAATTTAAACAAATTTTAAACAAATCGACATTTATATCACCATGTATAATTTATATTTACCATTTACGTGGGTAATTGTTATTGTCGAAACTATGACGCCAGCATAACCTGCCCCAGAGAGACGCTATTTTACGACTCACGTCATAGTTCTGTATTGAACCAGACATACAAAAGACATACAAAATCTCCAGGTAACCATACCTTATTCGTCAACTGCAAACTTTTCTGTCATCAAAATCAGTAAAGTTGTATCCATAAGTTCCATCCGCTCTTCGGCACGAGGTGTGTGCGTGTCGCGCGGGCGGTGAATGCTGCGTTCTTGGTGTTCGCGACTGCTGGGGGCGGAGACGCTGGCTGCGTTTCCAGATAATAGGTGTCTGTTTTTCTTTTGTCGCGTTTTCAGGACCACGGATAGCGTAGTAAATTCAGAAAGAGAACAGTTCGTGTAAACGTGGTAAATGTGGGGGGCTCTCTAGCCCTTTAAAAAGTACAAATAACAGTTCCCGTCCCATGGAGCGTTCTCGCTGCGCGCTCTGCCTGGGATTTAAAATCCGTGTCTTCGTCACTTTGACCACCGCTCATCAGACAAGGTTTGAGTGGTCTTGGTGAATGGCCAATTGGAGTGGCTCTGGTATCTCCAGACAAATTTCGATCTGACATTTAATACTTTTTTAATGCAACGTTCTTTGGACTAGCGTCCATGATTGGTCACAGACCTCTTTCGCATAACTGTTCAGTTACGCTTCTGGATGCAGGCTACAAAAGAACATCATGCTTTTATTTTTATATGTCGTTCTTGGCCCATTCTGGCTGTGAGGTTAAACTGTGCGGGAGAGATTACATGAGTTAAAACGTGAGTATGTTGGTATAGCCAAATTAGGATACTTGTCCCAGTACGAACTTCTAAAGATGTTGCGTGTTTATTTCATCCAAAGATACGCTGTCCGTGTTGGTGTGATGTATGAGGGATATTTTGGTGGGGTGACTTATGACTAAGGACAATCCAGCTAGTCTTTAAGACGCTTGCTGTACTGTGGGGTAGGTCTCACCTCAAACAAACATCATCGTACGTGATAATAAGCGAACATCAATACACCAAGATCAAAGTGACCATGATTCGGCATTTGTGCAATGTATTAATTTAAAAGGAAAGAATATTTCAACGGAAAGTTTGGTTGTTTTGTAGAAGATGGGATGAAGTCATGCTGAGAATTACCAGCCGCACAATGGAAAATGTGTCTTAAGTGCGCTGTCCAAACACCTCATTACAAAGCGCGAGACGCAACGCAGGTTGTTACTTTCCATTAATAAATTGTTCAGTGCGGCCTTGCAGTGTCTTCAAGCCTTAGAATTAAAATGCCAAGATACTTAACATTAATGTCGAAGCACTGAGTTATATTCTGTAAGTATGAAGAGTAAAAAGTAGACTGATTATGACTAAAAATATTTAAAATATTTGTGCATCTGGTGCAGCTGATGACATGCCAATTCGAATAAAATACCATGTGTGGACGGATAAAAATAAATAAATAATAAACTAATTAGAGACTGAGCATGTATGAAGCGTTTTAATCGGAAAAAATGCTCCTGTTTTTGTATGAAGAGAAGAACCATAGCACGCAGAGTAGTGTGCTTTGTATATAACCTGGTTACGATCAGGGCTTGGATCATGCTTTGATCTGTCAGTTGTAACCAAGCATGTGAACACTCTAAATATGTCTGCCACACTAGAATGTCGACACTGTATTCTGTCTTGTCTCTTTGTTTATGCTCCAGTGCCACAACCAAGGAGAAAAGTAATTTCTCTGCACTTTTCTCGGGCCTTAAACCAAACCCGTTGGCGTTGAAAGGAACTTCTGCTGATTTTTCGATCGTGGCACGATAAGTGACAGAGTCAACATGGTATCACAAAAAGTAGAGCTATCTTTATTTCTATTAATATCCATAAATGTATTTGCGAATAGAACTTCTCGTCTTAATGGTTGGGTGTGATAGATTAAATATAAGAACAATGGTTTTAGTTGTAAAGAAAAAAGAACAAAACAATACAATGCTTAAACGTTTGGAGTGAGGAGGAATGTTGCACATGTTTGAGACACGTTGGAATTATCAGTGTACGCTGTAAAATCAGGCTGCATTTCGTCATAATGACCACTGTGTGGTGCTGAACAACAATCTGCTATCTCTCCTTCTCTCTCTCTCTCTGTCTCTCTTTCTTTCTCACTCAACTCACACACACACTCTCTCTCTCTCACCTCACACTCTCTCTCTTTCTCACTCACCTCACACACTCTCTCTCTCTCTCTCACCTCATACACTCTCTCTCTCTCACCTCACACTCTCTCTCTTTCTCACTCACCTCACACACTCTCTCTCTCTCTCTCACCTCATACACTCTCTCTCTCTCACCTCACACTCTCTCTCTTTCTCACTCACCTCACACACACTCTCTCTCTCTCTCTCTCACCTCATACACTCTCTCTCTCTCTTTCTCATATATAGGTGGTTTGAGATCATGCTTCCCCGAGATTCTTCATATCTGTATTTGTTAGATTTTTATTTTATTACTGTTGTCTTTATAACATGTAATTATAGCAATTACATTATGTACATAATTCTATAATAATAATAACATGTATTCTTCTAATTGTCACAGATCTTACATCAAAAAGTCACAGACACACACACACTTACTGTCCTTATGATATTGATTTGTTCCAAAAGTTGCACACACTGCCTTCTGTGTGTGTCAGTGCTGAATGGTTGATGAATCCATTTTCCAGATATGTGTGTAATACACACTTAGATAAATATAGACACTGTTTGCTTTGCAAGTTTGCTATGGCTAGTGTGACACACTAAATGTATATTCACATAAATGTTAATATTTGGTTCTATTTGCTGTCTTTTATCTTCCACTTATTTTCAGTTGACTGCATATGAAAGCGTGACCCACTGTGACCTGCAGGAGCGGCAGTACCAGGTTGTAGCTCTGCACTCAAACCCACAAAAGCACGTGAGAGTTTGAGCCAGACGCCCCTGACTCACTGTGTCCTCTTTCACATCCTGTTATACAGGATGCAGGACTGTTCCACAACAGATTACTGAGATCTTGTTGGGGCTCAGCGCCACCTGCTGGTTGGAATACTGATCTTTTGATCCAAAGGCATCTGAGGAGTTAACAGAGTTAACAAGCTGCCTTGGGGGTCCCACCATGGAGAGTGAGCAGGATGCTTTACTTGTACTGCTCAGCTAAACACTACTGGACTGTTGGAAGTGTTGATTACTCTGACAGCTGAGAGACTTTTCCAGATAGTCGAAACTCTGCATGCTTTGAAGACATTCAGGAATTAATTTACAGCATATATTTACTTGAATCTGAAGATGAGGGTATGACTGAACCACTTGTCCTAGAAGATGCTATTGACGCCATAACACACAAATGTAATACTGACTTTTCCCTGTTATGATAATTGGTTTCATAAGACACAGACACAGACCTTCCTGGCAGGGTGTCGAGGAGCTGAGTAGAAACCTCCTCCTCAGTCATCACCTTATTGAAAGGCTGTTGATTGGGTTCAACATCAGTGCGGAGTTAAGGACAGCAAGACCTAACCAATACCAACCGTAATAAGCCCCCTGTGTAGCACAACATGCAGTCCCAAGAGACAGAGACCACAATGTAGTAAATTGTGTGCAGACAAAGAAATTAAGCACACAAGGAGAACTGGCCACCGTGACCTGGTTATTCCAGCTGGGCCGCTGGGTGTGTAGTGTCCTTGGAGACCTTTAGTGATCTGATCCCTTAGTGGCGTTTGTGCCAGACGAAACAGACCAACAGAAGAACTAGATGCTGTTTTCATGCAGCTGCAGTGCTGGATCTCAGGGTCCAGAATAACAATATCTGTAGGAAATCACACACTTAACAACTAACAAAATTCTTAAGACTCACTGGCCTGATAAACAGCAACTTAGACAGAAACAAGACTACAGTTTCACCATTTCACATGCTAGCGTGAAGCTACCACTGTGATGTGATGAGACAGATGTTTTAAGAAAAATCTGCAGTGTTTGCTAAAGACAATAATGACATTTGGAGTATTTCCATCTTGCAGAAACCTTGAGTCCTTTCCAAAGAATTTACCCCTCAAATACCAAAAGCCCTGTTATAGGAAATAAACGACTACAGCCATGAACTTCTGCCCAAAGGGAGGATAGTGAAGTCGAAGTCTCCTTGTTTGGGTCCTGCGGTATGTGTAGCTCTCTTCATGTCTACATAGACTACCTGCTGAACCAGAATCTGTTCCTGACAGGTACCCACTACCCAGAATCCAAGACTTGAATGACACACTGCATGTACAGTCTTGGACATCCTAGACCAAGGTAAAGCCACCAGATTCACTCAGATTAATGTTGCATTCCCCACCTGAATCACGTCCTTTGTTATGCCAGAACCTTCAAAGAACACGTGTTCACATTCCACCATGTCAAAAAATGCTGGTCAAAAAATTAGAATATCAAGAAAAAGTTGATTTATTTCAGTAATTCCGTTCAAAAAGTGAAACTTGTATATTGCACTCATTCATTATACACAGATCGATATATTTAAAATATTTATCTCTTGGTCAAGAGTGGCTTGACACCAGTAATGCGGCAGCTGAAACCCTGGTCTTACATACGTGTGTGTGGTGGGTCTTACATACGTGTGTGTGTGGTGGGTCTTACATATGTGTGTGTGTGTGGTGGGTCTTACACACGTGTGTGTGTGGTGGGTCTTACATACGTGTGTGTGTGTGGTGGGTCTTACACACGTGTGTGTGTGGTGGGTCTTACATACGTGTGTGTGTGTGGTGGGTCTTACACACGTGTGTGTGTGGTGGGTCTTACACACGTGTGTGTGTGTGTGTGTGTGGTGGGTCTTACATACGTGTGTGTGGTGGGTCTTACATACGTGTGTGTGTGGTGGGTCTTACACACGTGTGTGTGGTGGGTCTTACACACGTGTGTGTGTGGTGGGTCTTACATACGTGTGTGTGTGGTGGGTCTTACACACGTGTGTGTGTGGTGGGTCTTACATACGTGTGTGTGTGGTGGGTCTTACATACGTGTGTGTGTGTGGTGGGTCTTACACACGTGTGTGTGTGGTGGGTCTTACATACGTGTGTGTGTGGTGGGTCTTACACACGTGTGTGTGGTGGGTCACTGACTCCAGCTGCAGTCCAGTCTTTGTGAATCTCACACACATTTTTAATGGGTTTTGTTTCATGGTGTCATGAGTGCAGTCCATAGAAATGTTGACCTCTGACCCTGAGAGGATGTCTCTACTGCTCTATTGTGGTCTTTTAGTAAAATACACCTGGCAGTGGGTATATAGGAAAACTTTGTTCCCTGGTTTGCATGCTTATCCCATTTAAAATGGAAATAGCATGTAAAATGTAAGGGCAACGATGATGAAAAAGATGATGAAAATATTTTCACAGCCACTGGGAGAGGGCACCTCTGATTGGGTTTATGGTGTGATAAACCATGAGATTCTTCAGAATATGAATGTATTTCATTAGTGTGAGAACCCTGACCAAGGTGTATGTGTACGATGCTGGTGTCCAATGGAAATCTGCCATTCATAAGTTATTTTTATTCTCGTAAATATTATTTGTAGCTTTTGTGTGCTTAATCACTTTATTGAGCACCTTAAATGTCTACCAAACAAAAATGGGTCTTTATGATAATAACCCATATACACATATACACACACATATACACTTATACACATATACACCTATACACATATATACAACCATACACCTACACACACAGCGCAAACATATACAACATGACCTCACTGCATGACTAGAAGAGCACGCTTCCTTTTGCTTCTCTGCAACACATTAAACTACCGAAACACTGTGGTTGAGAGAACACGAAGTGACGTCAGCGATGACGTTTTCCGTTTCTGCGCGCGCGTGTGCGCGCGTGTCTGCGCGCGACCACAAGGGCGGATTTGTGTGTGAAGAGAACAGGAAGCAGAATTCACTCACAACCTGCGAGAGCAGCGCCGAGTTTCGCTCCAAGTTCTGTGGATTAAAGGCGATTTCGTTGACTCGTTGTTAAATGAACGTGGTCAGAAAAGCTTTAGGTTAATTTATAGCGGGCGTGATCTACATTCGGACACCCTAGCGCACACTTTGGCGTTGAAGCACTTCCGTGCCGTTTTGTCGACGGTACTTGGCGAGAGTTGGGCGTGAGGCTTCTTCCTCGGAACAACTTGTGCATGTTTGATTTTTGAATCTTGAAATCGTTTGAGACGAGACACGCCTGAGAAATGGGGTGCACACTGAGCTCCGAGGATAAAGTGGCGCAAGAGAGAAGTAAAATGATCGATAGAAACCTGCGGGACGACGGAGAAAAAGCCGCAAGAGAGGTGAAGCTGCTTCTCCTGGGTGAGTTCAGAGTCCAGGAGACCCTCATCTCTCTGGAAAACGGAAAGAAACCCTCACACACACACACACACTCACAGACACACACTCTTGGGCCGTGGGCTGCTCTTACTAGCTGGTTTAGTTTAGTGAAATTGGCAGTTCGTTTCAGTTCTTGTGTTGACTGTTTAGCTGATAAATAAGTAATTATCGTCGCCTAATTAATTCATAGCTCACGTTAACGTTCAGAAGGAAGCGGCCTCAGCCGCCTAACGTGCGTCTGCCCGCCAGGTGGTCGAGTTCAGTTATTTTATGTCTGTTTATGGTGATTAGTTTGTTTTAGTTTATGTATATGTTCATGGCGATTAGTTTGTTTTAGTTTATGTATATGTTTATGATTAGTTTGTTTATTCGTTGATGTTTTGAAGCCGTACTAACTAGGAAGCTATGTGGCTACTTTTATACTTTTACACTTAACTGGTTATTATATTGTTACTTTGACAGAAAAGCTGCTCGTTTAGCGTCTGAGGTGGTGTCTAACTAACTATAGCTGTTAACTAAACAGACTGAATAGCTAAAACAGCTGTAGGTTACACAAAGTCCGTAATGGTTTTTGTGTTGTGGTGAGTGAAGCGTCACTAGGGACTCCAGTTAATCCGGAGTCTTGTGTGTGTGTGTGGGGGGGGGTCGACACTTTACTGGCTGCATTTCAATGCAAATTAACTTGGCTAAACCATCTATTATGCGACTTTCCACACAGAGTGCATCTCGATCCTTCTTGCCTCTCTTCGTTTACTAGTGAAGACTAATAATTCGTTTTTAAAAGTTCGGTTATTTTCGAATCATACAACAAGATTTCAAATAACGAGCTAATAACTTGGGATACGGGTGTCGAGCCTGTGCACACATGGGTCTAGTCTTTCTTTATTACGGATTTGTGTTGCACTGTTTTCAGTGAAGCTGAAAAATGACTACTGTATCTTAACCACACTTCCATGTCTCAGTATTTCACCCAAAAGTGATTTCCAGTGTGCTCAATTACACACACACACGACATGGGTAAACTGTATCCTATCTATTAGACTGGTACTGAAGTATTTTTAAAACCTGTTTCTTTGAGCCTGAGAGCTTCACTTTTTAGTTCTGTAGTGTTTTGCTGTGTGTAGTGTTTGCTAACTTAGTTATTGCTTTCACATATTAACAGCCGGAAGCATGATTGACAAGCTTTTGGGAATTAATTAATTTAGGCATAAACACGCACGCACACACCTCATCAGAGCTAATTGGCCAATCACGGTGTAGAATAAGTGCTGCCTTAATGGTTGTTTGTTGAAGGGTTGCGTGTGTAAACACACCCATTTGGTTGTGTGCAATAAAAATCAGAACACTGTGGGTGTCTTGGACCAGCCCAGGTTAATTAATTAACAGGGGTTGAGTCACGTGCCTGTTAACCTGCCTACTTGTCTGTAGTGCTTGAGTTTGACACCCCTACTTTAAAGCTTCATCCATCTGACACTAAACATCTAGACCCCAGCAACCTGTTAAATGTCTGAATCTTTTTTTAAGCCACTGTTACATCAGTAAGCAACCATTACAGAATTAAAGAAAGACGAGGTGAACATTTTGGTTGTGATGTCTCGACAGTTTACCCTTAAAGGTCTGTCTGCATCTCCGAAGCATTGGATGGTTGCCTGGCAACTAAATAGCCCGCTCACGTTACCGTGCTGTAAAAATGGCAGGTAGGACATGCCAAACAAAAGGTAGAAGTATTTCTCAAGGAGGGAAATCACATGGAGACGAGGCTTCCCGTAGTTGTAGGAATAATTGTACTATTTCTATTTAGTATTGGGTGCATGAGGGATTGGGAAACCCCTAATCATAAATACAGGTTTTCTGCCCCCCTGTAGTGTGACAGTAGGAGGACATTAACCACTTCACTCCTGTTTTCCCACACACTTCCAGCCTCAGCAGCAAACGTCAGTTGCTGATTCATGTTAATGGCCTCTGATTTCCCTCGGTCATGTCTTAGTAATGCTGGTAAATCTCAACTATTTTACTTCCTGAAACCTGGAAGTAACTAAAATTAAATAAACACAGGAGCTGTAAAAATACATATTATAGAACTTATTAAAAATCATTGTAGGCTGATATGAAAATGCATTGATAATGAGGCATAATTATGATTATGAGGCATAATTTCCTGGCAGCTGACATGTCCTGGGTTTTTCAGTTGTTGACTTTTCCTAGACTATTGCACCATAAAGGAATGACGTGACGCATGTAGGATTTACCTAGATATCATCTAGACTCGGCAGTGATGGTAAATGTTTAATACTCTAGTTATCATGTGAAATTGAATGAAGACCAGCTGTTTCATTGTCAAGTGAATAATTATTAGAATGATCCAGCTTCAGTTTAAAATGTACTTTAAAAATCAGATCCACTTTTAATTTTCTTCAAAGCACATGTCAGTTCATTACTGTTCACAAAATCATTTGCTTTACTGTAACTTCAGATTTGTTGCCTTCACCCTGAAATGCAGGAAATGAAAAGTCCACAGGGTGTCAGCCAATGGATGTTGTAGATCAATGCTGTGCGAGGGGTACGTTCCCTCAGCTGTGATTGGTGCTTATGAAAGTCCCTCTGAGCCCATGACTTTGGTGCTGGTGTGTTTTGGGCCATACGTGTTCACTGCTGAGTTTGCTTAATTGCTGCTGGTGGTGCTTTGAGACTCTCTGAGAGTTCAGCAAACCCCCCAGTCTGTTGCCACAAAGCGCCATCTAGGGAGGAGCTGCGTGTGCTAATTGAAACATCGTTTGCTCGAAGTTAAACTGGTGGTTCAAACCTGTTCCAAGTAAAGAAGATAAACCTTTCAACAGTTCTTTCTTGTCCATGGTGAGCAGCTGTCTAGCGCATTTCCTCATGAGCAACGTGTTGTCACGTAGGCCCAATCTGAAGCCTCCCGCTGTGGACTCACACTCACTACCTGCTTTGGCCTAAGAATGCAGTTGAAATGGAGACAATTTCAGCTTTTATTGGAGTTTTGTTGTAAAATATCATGAGGTAATGAATGTGAGTGTTTCTCTGGTGTGCGGTTGAAGAACAACCACCTCGTAGTAGAGGAGATGAGGCACTTGCTGCTTTGCCACTTTAAACCAACATGTATGAACTTGTACTGTGAAGTGAAGCTGCAACACCAGGTGGTGGATGCACAGTGGCCAATGAGGCACACAGCAAGTTGGAGTTCAACTGTTTATTCCTCAGTACACATAATGATGCAAAGGGCTTGTGTGTCTGCCACTACCTACAACCTTAAATCGTATGTCGTGATCTGTAATGTTTTGGCAACCAGGATGTGCCGGCGTACCGGACTGCCAGGTACAGGATGAAGGAAGAAGACCTGTGTGTAGACCTGATGCAGCAGGAAGGGCACGAATAATCTGTTCACTGAGATTTTGCTCCAATCCTATTGTAGCGAGACTATGATTAATTAACCCAATGAGGTTCACACCCACTTGGCTTGTGTGCATGAGGGCAGGTGTGGAAGGCTCTGCTATTGTAGCAGCCTGCTGGTTTCAGGTTGTCGGCAAATTGCACTTTATGGAGTCTTGATTTTACAGAGCTGAACTGCCCGTGGGGATTTCCTGTTTGCTTCCACAGAATGTCATCAGATCCCAATTCCCTTTGTATCTTTGCTTCAGTTGCCCATTTATCCCACAAGAGCTGCTTTGCTTTAGCTGTCTGGATTTTCTTGAATGATTAAAGTTTGTCCCTGGTGAAGAGGACATGTGCATTACATTCTTAATGTATCACTATCGCTTTTTTTTCTTCCTCCAAGTTTTGCTGTATTTTAATTTAGCTTTTGTTGTGCTGAGTTTGGTTATGATCTCTGATGTGCAGGGTCAGAATAAAATATTCTTTTATCCAAGAGATAAAGACTTTGTACTGTGTGACTGTGTGGAGAAAGTCCTGCTTTCACTGTTGTCTGCTCTGAGCCAAAGCTTCACATTCTTGGCCCTTGCATGGAGTAAATGGGAGAGTCTGCAGAGGTTTAAGGTGTGTATCATGTTGGCGAACATCTCTAACATTCCTCGTTGGTCTTTTGCTTCCGTCAGGTGCTGGGGAGTCTGGGAAAAGCACAATTGTCAAACAGATGAAGTAAGTGCTTGTTCCTTTCTGCATAGTAATTCTGGGGGCGTTAGGGTGTGTGGGGACATTTGAGGTGTTAAGGCTGCTGTCTCCCCCTCAGGATCATCCATGAGGCAGGCTACTCGGAGGAGGAGTGTAAGCAGTACAAGGCGGTGGTCTACAGCAACACCATCCAGTCCATCATCGCCATCATCAGGGCCATGGGGCGTCTGAAGATCGACTTCTCTGACGCTGCTCGTGCTGTATGTGCCACCGCTGCCCTATTGCACTGGGCGCCTGTTGTCAAGTTTAACAACTGCTGTGGTCTTTCCTCTAGTTCTGCCTGAAGGGATAATAGTGAGCATGATTGCTATCAAAAGCCACATTGAAGACTCCCAGTGACAAGCGTCCTCAGTGGAAAGTAGAATGACTGCTTGTGATGTTGCTTTATTGTGACTGTGTGTGTGTGTGTGTGCAGGATGACGCGAGGCAGCTCTTTGTGCTAGCGGGCTCAGCGGAGGAGGGTTACATGACCCCAGAACTGTCTGGCATCATCCATCGCCTGTGGCAGGATGGGGGGGTCCAGACCTGCTTCAGCCGCTCCAGGGAGTACCAGCTCAACGACTCTGCTCCCTAGTGAGTCTCGCCGCCCGTGTGGACCGGCGCTTTCCACTTTCCTTTCATTATCCTGTTCAACACTTTTACTTTTTAGCGTGTTGCATTGATTTTATTTATAAACATTTTTTTCTTTGCTTTGCGTGTTCAATGATCTCCCTTGAGATTCAAATATATTTTATGCAAATTTTCAAAAATGCAAATAATATGGATCTGTGTTGAGAAATATGATGTAACCAACCCTCACCTTTTGCATGTGATATGCAGATACACACAGTTTCTATCTTTGACGTGCAGTTCCAGCGTTGGGATGTCCTTTCCCTATTCAGGCTGCTCTCTGGTTGACCTGCTCACACCTTGGGCTTAAAACAGCTGCATTATATATATCAAAGACATAAAACTAGTCAGCACAGAAATAAACACAGAGGGATTGTCCCTCATGAGCAGGACCTGACACAAAATGTCCCCCAGCAAAGTGGCAGATCTATGTGAAGATTAACCACCCATTTAATGTCCTTATACGACACTAATGCATCACTGCTGGCCTCTATCCTCAGCTACCTCAACGATCTGGATAGGATATCGAGTGCGGCCTACGTCCCCACCCAGCAGGACGTGCTGAGGACCAGGGTGAAGACCACTGGCATTGTGGAGAGCCACTTCACCTTCAAGGACCTACATTTTAAGTGAGCTCTGTTAAATTATAGAAGTGCTAGTTCTGTTCACAATAGAGCGTCTGTCTCAGACGAGCAGCTCGTACCTCATAGTATTGAAATGCTGTGGCAGAGGGTGTCGTTTGCATATTTTGTGCTCGTGTTCTGTGTTTATGTTCATGCAGTCAGGATGGACGTACAGAGATGATGTCCTGTGTTTTTGTTTTGGAATGTGTCTCCACGAAGGGCTTGTGACTCTGTTTGATTTCCCTTGTATTTACGGTAGTACTTTAGCAGAATGTGTTATTTACGGTCAGACGCAGAGTGCAGGGAAGGGACATGCTCACGTCACTGGGGCTGATGATTAGCATCAGCTGGCCCAAAACCCGACACTGGCCAAAGCTGTAGACCTTTAGTTGACTTTGAACCTTTCTGATCACGAGGCCACACTAGAACACATTTAACTGATTGCCATCGGCCTTGTTGTGTTATACAAATATGTGATGGCACAGGCGATTTCTAGTAAATATTTGGAATGTAAATGTTTACTTTCATACTGTGGAATGTAGTGTTGCGGCTGTTAAGGGCCCATACGACGCTGGTCGTTGTCTGGGTCACATGACCCCTGCTGCCCCACGAGGCCAGGCTCACACTGCCACTAATGGGTTTGAGCTCTACAGCGATAGGCTGCATTGTCTCAGAATCGGAGAACAAACATTGTTTAGGTAACGTGATATGGCGGTTAAAACCTGCACTTGTGCAATTTCTCTTGATGGTAACGAATCTCGGCGGGCTTGCGCTGGTCACACACCTCTTGGGTGTTAAGTGCATTTGTGGAATCCCCACACAAAATGTCACTTCCTGTTGTGCTTGTACGAAGCCAGTGTCTTTTCTAGTAAGACCGCTGATGTGCCGAGAGTGGCATCGTGTTGCGGCTTGTTACCATGAAGGCAGACTGAGACCGTTCACACTCTCCTTACAGGATGTTTGATGTGGGAGGCCAGAGGTCGGAGAGGAAGAAGTGGATCCACTGCTTCGAGGGGGTGACTGCCATCATCTTCTGTGTGTCCCTGAGTGACTATGACCTGGTGCTGGCTGAGGATGAGGAAATGGTACGTATGTCACAATGCCTCCGGTCTGCTGCCACAGCAACGGCTCTGTCACGCTGCTCTAGCACGGGGACGCCCATCACCCAACCCCACCCCCACCCCCCGCTAGACTGATTTTTTTTTTCTCTCTTCTTCCTCCGTCAGAACCGCATGCATGAGAGCATGAAGCTCTTTGACAGCATCTGTAACAATAAGTGGTTCACCGAGACCTCCATCATCCTCTTCCTCAACAAGAAGGACCTGTTTGAAGAGAAGATTAAGAGAAGCCCTCTCACCATCTGTTACCCTGAGTATACCGGTATGTCGCCATCATTGTTTGCTGTTATTTCTGTACTGTGTCCACATCGTATATTCAGGGAAATGATTAAACGAAGGTATTAGCAGGCAGAAACCCTGAGATGTTGCCAGTCGTCAGGATGTCACCCAAGGCCGTGTGAGTCTGACTGTGCAGTGTTGTCACATCTGACGTGTTTCAGGCTCCAGCACGTTTGAGAATGCAGCAGCTTATATTCAGAGTCAATTTGAGGACCTAAATAAAAGGAAGGACACCAAGGAGATCTACACCCACTTCACCTGCGCCACGGACACCAAGAACGTGCAGTTTGTCTTTGACGCCGTCACCGATGTCATCATCAAGAACAACCTGAAGGATTGTGGGCTGTTCTAGAGCGAGTCGGCGCTTTCTGGGTTAGTGAAGATCAAACGTGACATTTATCCATCAAAAACCAGTCAAAAGTGAACGCACCAAAATAGCAGCGCTCAAAGACAAACATGCAAATACAAATATAGAAGCTTCAGGCTTGTTTGACGAGTTTCTACATCCGATGTGTTTTTACCTCTCACTCTGTGTGTCTGTGTGTGTGTGTCTTCATTTATCTTGCAGGGAGATGAGTGGGCCGCCGTGAAGCGTTGGGAGAAGTTGGTGTGAGGTCAACCACAAACACAATGTAGTGTGTGTTACGTAAACATTCTATTTATGTTTTCGGAACATTTTAAGTGATGTTTTAGGAAAAGAAACCTTTTTGTGTAAAATATTTGTACAACTGTAATTGTTGCTGGAATTTTTTCACTGTTTTTGAAATAATTTACAGGTCATTTTTTGACACATTTTTTCACTCTAAAGGTTTTTGGGAGCAGCTGTTTCCCTTCTCTCTGTACTCTAGATATGAAGGTACATGTGCCTTGCATGTTGGCAGTTAAGTTGCAGTGCTTTTTGTCATCCTGAGTTGTTGAAACATAGATGTAGTTCTTGATAATCACTCATCTAACATGGTTTTGGTGGCCGCCACCCTGGTTGTGAAGGACAGTTCTGCAAAACCATAGTGACAAATTCCAATCCGCGTGACACCGGACTGATTAGAGTTGGTTGGGGAGAATCCTGTGGGTGCATACCTGTCCGTGCACTGGGATCTTCCACATTTCACAGCAGTTTGCGTGGACGATGTGAAAACAGAGAGTAGCTGGTATGATGTGGTTAGATACCCAATCAGAACGAAAATAGCTTGAGCTAGTTGGAATCTGAAGGAATGAGGAAGTAGTTTCATTTAGGATGGTGAGCACATTTTGAAGAGGGATTTAAATGACCAGAAAGACATTCTGTGTGGAGATGGAGACGGACGTTTATTGATCAAAGGGAGGGTTATTTTTTTAAGGGACCAAAGGGTTTTACTCGCATGTGTTTTCTGCAGTAAATAAGCACCCATATAATTTTCATATCATTTCATTGCAGACTTTTCAACTGCCTGTACATGTTAAATTTGAACAAAGTTTAACATGCTAGACATTCAGACGGCTATTTATGACAAATGTATTAGGTTTATGCATTGTCTTCTCTCTGTTCTCATTGGTTGGGAACAAACAATGACTAATATCCACTATTTTGCTAATAAAATGTGCTGTGTAAATCATGGCATCTTTTAACAAAAGGTCAAGACTTGTTTTTGTTTTTGGTTTGTTTTTACGTCCCCTCTAAATATGATGATTAGTGTCCTTGTCTCGCCTCGTGGAGCTGGTGAACACTAATTGCATTTCATTCAGTTTAAAGTAAAAATAAATGTATAAGTTTTTACAGGGATCAAGCAATATATGGCCAACGAGTTCAGCTTGCAGCATATAAGAAAATTCTTACAGGGTTGAAAATTCACTGTGAATGTCACAGCAGACATATTGGGGCCCAGAGAGTTGGACGGGCATGGAGCCTCGTGCATTTTTTCTAAAGTTCTGCTGAATTCACATTACAAGTCCTGTCTTGATCGCAAAAGAGAAGCGTATATATGTTTTACATATTCCGCCAGTACTGTGAAGTGGTACAGCTGCTTCAGTGGGTGAATATTGCACTTTGCTGTCCCCTTGTGGTAGAAACGGGCACAGACTTTATATGGAGTCTACAAGTTACTGTGAATGCCTACAAGTTGCTTAACCTTAGTTTAGAAAGATTAGCTGCTACTATATATGAATATTTGTGTGTTTTCATGTATATTCCGTGCTAATTTTTTCCGAATTGTAATCTTCAGTGATCATCATGAAAACAATGCAAAGTCATACTGGTGAATGAAATTCTGACTTGCGGTATATTGAATATTACATTTGGGATATCTATATTTATCCTGAGGATATATGCAAATTGAAATCTTTAAAAATCAAAACCTTTTTTAGTTGTTGGAGACACTATTCTCGCGCACACACATATAATTTTATAAATGTAATTTTTTTTAGCTCGATGTGCCAAATGAAGCTTTAACTGCTGAACCTGAACATCCTGCTGCTCTGACCCCATACGAACCACATTAAAACAACCTTTGTAATAGATCCACCAGCTCAGTCAGTTGGGATTAATTATGTCAGCAGTAATGTGAGAGACTGTTTCTTTAAAGTGACTGAGACCAATATCCTGTCCATGAATGTTTTGGCACTAGCAGATAGCCTGCTGTTTTCAGTTTAACAAATGCTCAAATTAATCGGTGTCAGCGCTCACGGTAAACAACATGCCAACATGAAGAACCTCCAGATCTTAATAACCCCAAAAGAATTCACCCCTCCCCAACTGCACCGCATTGACTAAAAAACATTAGAACCATGGACCTGTATTTTGGAAACGCGTTTATTTGAAATAGTTTAAATGAGATATTTTTCATGAAAATCTATATATTTATGCGTTAGTTTTAACATCAGTAATCCTGATTCATCTTTGGCACTAATAACTTTCACGCTACTTTATCTAAACAGCCTAAATCACTGTGCTCTATTACTTTAGTAAAGGGGCTCAGGTCAGCACTGCTGCTGCGGGGTCGCGTGGAGTCAGCATGTCTTCCAGCCTCCGTAATATTCAGTGAAACGTCCGCACATTTCCTGGTGTCGATGTAGGGGTATTTAAAAAGTCAAAGCAAAAAAAACAAACTTTTAAGGGTTTCTCCTATATGAAAACTGGCGGTGTCTAAAGGATTTTCCTCGCGCTGTATTCAATGAGCGTCCGTGCATTTTTTTTTTTCAAATACCTTCGTAACTCGCCAACTCGAGGAGCCTTTTAAGTATTAAATATACCGTAAATCTCACGACAGTGCCGCGGTACGTATCGAGGTCAGTTTTAGCTAAAATCTGCCAATCCTTCTCTGTTTAAGAAATAGTCCCGTTTACACGTTTTTCGTTCTGGCTTTACCGTTAATTCCTCCTCCAGACATCACATCCGGGTCACTCGCCAGTAATCGCGTGTGTGAGACTGGTCCTCCGTTGCGTACTGCTGCAGCTCTTGGTGAACCGTGTGCTGCGCGGACGCCACAGCTGACGTCCGGCACATTTGGAATTAGGAGCGCCGTGTCCTGGCGCGAGACCGAGCCGCCGCACGCAGGCAGGTATGACGTGCCGCCCAGTAGACACGTGCTGGTAGGCTAGTAATTTATCAGCGATGTCAAAGAGCCTGAAAAAGAAGAACCATTGGACCAGCAAAGTCCACGAAGCGGTCCTCACCAGGAATAAAGAGCGCGAGCTGGGGTTTGACTTGAAAGGCGGAGCCGAGAATGGCAATTTTCCCTATTTTGGGGAGGTGAGACAAGGGAAGGTAGCCATCCAAAGCGGCAAGCTGTCCCAGGACGAGCTTCTCCTGGAGGTCAACGACACGCCAGTGGCAGGGCTTACTACGAGGGATGTGCTGGCCGTTATCAAGCACTGCAAAGATCCGTTCCGGCTGAAGTGTGTGAAGCAAGGTGAGGTGGCGTTACAGTGTCTGTAAGCTAGAGCGTAAACACCAGTGCATGAGTGTGTCTGTGGATGCGACCCCACCGTGCACTCCCGTGGTCTGCGTTTGACTGGGTCGGCTATTATATTCCAGCGTGTCTGTATTATGTCATGTTACACGTAGAAATGATCCCGACTCGTATACAGCCCGTAATTCTTGCAGTAGGCGGAGCTGGTAGCAACAGTGGGCTATTGCGTTGTTTTATTTGATGTCATTGTTGGGACAGCGGGCCCGCAGGGATGCCGTCGGTCGTGTCAGCGTTAGTATGTTACCACATTACCATACCAACCAGTCGTTTTTGCGTGTTTTGCGTCGGACGTAAGCCTTCGTTAAACGTGGTCTGGAGCGGACGTGTTCCGTTCGTTATGTCGCTTTATTAACGCTCCCGTGTTTTGCCGGAGGCATGGCGCGCGCATAGTTATTGGTGGCACTTTTCACTGAACCGCGTCCGTTTGCCTTTTTAAGGAACAAAGCTGTTTAATTGTGCAAAGAAACGACGAGAAGGGTTGAGCCGTGTGAGTGGTGTGGGAGCAGCTCTCCGCGACCACCCGGCGCATCGCACAGATGTGTTAGTGACGGGAGCGCGGCCTCCAGCTCCGGTCCAGACGCGCCGAGCCCGCGGCTGACTGTATTTCAACATTTTACCATTATTTTGAACTTCTTTTACCTTTGAACACAAGCATTTAAAAATGAACAATATCTCTGTCTCACACTCACACACACAAACACGTCTGTATGCCTGTATATATAGAGGTGTAAACTCAGTGCCGTCCAGTGCTATGTATAGAAATGGGAGGAAACGCAGTCCAGTTCAGCAACATCAGCACCCACAAACAAATACAATGTTAACTGTTAGCAAATAAGACATCTAGCAGTGTGAAAAACATGTTCACAAAGGCTCATAAAATAAATAAAACTCTTGGCCTAATAAAATAATTTTTGCATATCAGCTTGTCGGTCCTGGTATGCTGTGATAAGTAATTGGGCTATGACGTATTGGTGACAAACTCCTGTATCTGTGCTGTGCATGTGCTGTTTGCCCCCAGTTATTGTGGCTTGTTGGTTATTGACAGCTGGAGTTGTTACAATGACCCAGTTATGTGTCTATTTTAATGTGTGAGAATTTGCTCAACTGTGACTGCCTGAATTTACAGTTTACATTTTCATATTCATTGTGTGTATTTATGATCTGAATGCATTGCAACTGCAAACAGAATTGGCATGAGTTAAATTAGCATAATTCATATATATATAAGATGTGTAAGATGATGTAAGATTTTATTCTCATTCTGCTTTTTCTTATTGTTAGCAGGAGAACCTAAAGCAGGTTTCACTTGAATATTTACATTCTCATTAGTATGTTTGTTTTTTGATTATACCACATTCTACCAAAAATATTACTTTGGCTTTGAAGTATAATTTTGCTGTGATGTTTCAGATGATAAGTTTTCTCCTCATTGCAATAATCTTTAATCCATCAATAATCACTTCAGTCTGTGCTGACTCTGTGAGGGCAGGTCTTATCCCCGACACAAGACACGCGTGTGTGAACGGAGCTCTGGGGGTCTGGTGAGCTCCATCCACTTGGACACTTCAGCTCCATGCAGCCACAGTCTCCTCAACGCTTCCTCCATGCAGGACAGATGGGTTAAAGGTCCTTCTATCCTGCAGGCATTGATTCAGGTCCATCTTGTATACTTGAGAAGAACTGATTGTCAAAATATGTTATCAATCCTTTTACTTTACAAAGGAGAAAACAACTGTCATGATATATACAGCTTCCCTTCCTTTATATATTCCAGATCAGGAAAAAACTGCTGTAATCTCGACAACTTTCTATCTTCTTTTTTTAAATTTCATATTGCTGCAAGCTACTTGCGTATGTTATGCTTAACAATTCACATTAAGATTCTTCAAAGCTTTATACTTTAAAGCCAAAGTCATTTTAACGTGATTTAAAGCACTACTTATGATCAACAAACCTCATGCACTTCAACATTAATAACCCTGACTAATGTAGATAAAGTAATTTGTGTGTATTTTCACACTCACAGGGCATTTGTTTTCCTTCTTGTCACCATCTTTCTTTCTTGTTCCACAGTTCTGTGACTCTAGTTGTGTTTTTCTCTTCTCATGTATCTCCAAATGCGCATCATATGCATCACACTGACATGTCTGTGCTCACCACTGACCAGTTTTAGCACAAGCATCAATTACTTTGCTAACACTATTTACGGTTTGGTTTATCAATGTTGAAGTTTATGGATTGTTAATGTTTTCCAATGTTAGTTAGTAATGTTAGTTAATAATAAGTTAAGTTAAGTCAAGCCACATTGTCAATTGTGATTTTCACCCCAATCGAAATTTGTCCTCCGCATTTTACCCATCTGTGCAGTCAGAACACACACACACACACACACTAGTGATCACTAGGGGGCTGTGGTGCACACGTGCCCAGAGCGGTGGGCAGCCCTAGCCCGGCGCCCGGGGAGCAGTTGGGGTTAGGTGCCTTGCTTATAATAATTTCTTAGTGATGTTAATCATGATAGTTAAAGTAACCTTAATGTAAAGTGACTTGTCAGACGTCACTCTAACTGTTGCGCTGATCATATCCTTTGATTAGTGATTGTTCATGCTGTGTGAGATCCGGTGGGAGCTGATTTATGCTGATCCTGTGAGCACCAGCAAAGGTCCTTCAGAGGAAGGAGTGGTATGTTCACACAAGCTGTGCCTCAGCACTGGACCTTCCTCTGATCCATACGTCATATGTAGAACTTCAGGGGAGAGAGGACTTATTTGAAGATCAGAGAAAGTTAAATCTGTAGTGTTTGAACATGCTATTGGACTGTCTGGAGTACCCGCCGTAGCAGTGGGAAGCTCTGCGAATGCAGGATAAGCTCACCATGTTCCGCAGAAGCTGAGGAGCTTCTGACTGTTCTGACCTGTTTGAACACTGATCACGACCTGCTAACAATCTCCAGTGAGCAACTTGGCTAACTGGTTTTGCTGCTCTCGGTGTCTCTTTCCCTCTGCGGTGAGAATGTCGCTCTCAGGCTCCTGAGGAATCATGCAGTCGTACTGCTTGGTGCTTATTCATTCATAAAAATTGAAAGGTTGTCCTGTAGACACCCATTGTTAGGAGAATCACCAATACAGACCTAATCATCAGCATGGACCAGGGAGGAATAGGAGGTTGTCATAAGCTACAATTACGTTCAAAATATTGGTCCTTGGAGGCGAGTGTCTCCCATTCTCTTAAAGAGCTATCAGTCTGACAGCCATTGGTTGCTGTTGGTGTGATGATTATAACCTGCCTACGTGCATAATGGGACAGACTGATTGCAATCAGCCAGACGAGCTTGCAAAGGGCAGTTCAGCCAGCAGAGTAAAGCTTAGATTGATGTTAGTAGCGTGACTCCAATGTTAAAATACTCACAGCCAATCAGGTGTAAGCAGTTTCTCATTGTGGTGCAAAGCAGTCGTGGTTGTGGAGAGAGCAGCTGGGGCGCCGCTCTACAATCACACGACACTTCCCCAGTATTACGACCTGGCTGCTCTACAATCACACGACACTTCCCCAGTATTACGACCTGGCTGCTCTACAATCACACGACACTTCCCCAGTATTACGACCTGGCTGCTCTACAATCACACAACACTTCCCCAGTATTACGACCTGGCTGCTCTACAATCGCACGACACTTCCCCAGTATTACGACCTGGCTGCTCTACAATCACACGACACTTCCCCAGTATTACGACCTGGCTGCTCTACAATCACACGACACTTCCCCAGTATTACGACCTGGCTGCTCTACAATCACACGACACTTCCCCAGTATTACGACCTGGCTGCTCTACAATCACACAACACTTCCCCAGTATTACGACCTGGCCGCTCTACAATCGCACGACACTTCCCCAGTATTACGACCTGGCCGCTCTACAATCGCACGACACTTCCCCAGTATTACGACCTGGCCGCGACACTTCCCACTTCCCCAGTATTACGACCTGGCTGCTCTACAATCACACGACACTTCCCCAGTATTACGACCTGGCTGCTCTACAATCACACGACACTTCCCCAGTATTACGACCTGGCTGCTCTACAATCACACGACACTTCCCCAGTATTACGACCTGGCTGCTCTACAATCACACAACACTTCCCCAGTTGTTGCGACCTGGCTGCTCTACAATCACACAACACTTCCCCAGTATTACGACCTGGCTGCTCTACAATCACACGACACTTCCCCAGTATTACGACCTGGCGCCATTTCTACAACGCACGACACTTCCCCAGTATTACGACCTGGCCGCTCTACAATCGCACGACACTTCCCCAGTATTACGACCTGGGCGCTCTACAATCGCATCGACACTTCCCCAGTATTACGACCTGGCCGCTCTACAATCACGACACTTCCCCAGTATTACGACCTGGCTGCTCTACAATCACACGACACTTCCCCAGTATTACGACCTGGCACGACACTTCCCCAGCTCTACGCTCTACAATCACACGACACTTCCCCAGTATTACGACCTGGCTGCTCTACAATCACACAACACTTCCCCAGTATTACGACCTGGCTGCTCTACAATCGCACGACACTTCCCCAGTATTACGACCTGGCTGCTCTACAATCACACGACACTTCCCCAGTATTACGACCTGGCTGCTCTACAATCACACGACACTTCCCCAGTATTACGACCTGGCTGCTCTACAATCACACGACACTTCCCCAGTATTACGACCTGGCTGCTCTACAATCACACGACACTTCCCCAGTATTACGACCTGGCTGCTCTACAATCACACAACACTTCCCCAGTATTACGACCTGGCCGCTCTACAATCGCACGACACTTCCCCAGTATTACGACCTGGCCGCTCTACAATCGCACGACACTTCCCCAGTATTACGACCTGGCCGCTCTACAATCACGACACTTCCCCAGTATTACGACCTGGCCGCTCTACAATCACACGACACTTCCCCAGTATTACGACCTGGCCGCTCTACAATCGCACGACACTTCCCCAGTATTACGACCTGGCTGCTCTACAATCACACGACACTTCCCCAGTATTACGACCTGGCTGCTCTACAATCACACGACACTTCCCCAGTATTACGACCTGGCTGCTCTACAATCACACGACACTTCCCCAGTATTACGACCTGGCTGCTCTACATCCCCAGTATTACGACCTGGCTGCTCTACAATCACACGACACTTCCCCAGTATTACGACCTGGCTGCTCTACAATCACACGACACTTCCCCAGCATTACGACCTGGCGGGTTCAGTCTGGTGGATCACAGCAAGAATTACTCATTTTTTGAACGTTCTCTGCTACTTTATCTACAGTTAAGCCCATGAGTTTGCAATCCTGTAGAGCAATCAATTATTCAGGGTTTGATGGTGCAATGTGTAGAAAAACACAACTTGTCATCTGTTGTGGAGGTCACCTTTAAGTTCATCTTCATGCAGCTCCGGTTGCCAACCTCCTCCGCCTGCAGACTCGCACCTCGGGGATCCATCTCCCCGCGTTTGGCTCGCAACAAGCGGCCATTTAATTTACCTCAGCGTGCAATCGGGATTGTCACGTGAGAAGAGCTCAAATGGAGCTCTGTTTCAAATGGAGCTACTTTCATTAACTTTAATGCGCAAGTGGAGTGCCGTGTGCACGTCCGTCATTCCACTTTGTCACTCGTCTGGTAATTGGTCGCAGTGCAGGCAAAGCACGGAGCGGCTGCCACATACCAGACATACTCCAATACTCAGCTTTCTCTCTTCAGACCACTGCTAACACCCCACACGGTGACGTTACAGCCACGGATGGAGAACAGAGATTAGTAGCTCTTTCTGTTTTTCCTCTCGGATGACACGGCACATGGGGTCACGGCACATGGCATCACCGTCGTGGTCGGCAGATTTGGGCAGACCCAGTTGCTCTGTGTGCAGCTCTTGACACTCTTGACCTTAACCATCATGCCATCAGCGGGAAACCGCAAGGCGCTTTGGGTTAATGTGTCTACTAAACGGGAAATACACAAGACTTCAGGAGCAGGACCGATTTCTAAAGTTGTCATAATGTCATATGAGCAATTGTTTCTTAACATTGTTCCATTATACAGCACTTGTGCCCAAACCGTCCCTGTGTATCAGTAACTGAAAACCGAAAAATTTCTATTGTGGGAGTAGAGACTTGAGAGGTCTCGCCTGTGATGAACTAGATTTGCCTCGCAGCACGGATAACTGCACCACAACAGTGGTTACCAAGGCGCTGGTTGGCATGGCGGAGACTTGTTTGAGGGTTTAGAATTCAGCTTTGTTCAATACATGAAAGCAAATGCTTGGTCAGATCCAAAATGGGTTCCTCAAAGCACCTTCACCTCGAGAACATTTACCTGGTTGTGTGGTGTGTGTTGTTCCCCAAAGCACCTTCACCTCGAGAACATTTACCTGGTTGTGTGGTGTGTGTTGTTCCCCAAAGCACCTTCACCTCGAGAACATTTACCTGGTTGTGTGGTGTGTGTTGTTCCCCAAAGCACCTTCACCTCGAGAACATTTACCTGGTTGTGTGGTGTGTGTTGTTCCCCAAAGCACCTTCACCTCGAGAACATTTACCTGGTTTCGTGTGGTGTGTGTTGGTTGACTGTGTTGTTTCTTTGGCCTTGTGCCTGCGTGCGTTACTCAAAGTGAGCTGGATGTCCAGTACAGTGTGTAGTTCCACAGTCACCTCGCTGGTTATTGAAATTGAAACGAAAGTGATAACGAAAATTATAACCTGACCACTGTGCTCTTAATCTGGTTTAATCTGTGTGGCCTCGTTCAGACATCTGACCACTGTGCTCTTTATCTGGTTTAATCTGTGTGGCCTGGTTCAGCCATCTGACCAGCGCATATGATCGGACGCCTGCAATACGAGGCGCCTGCTGCAATTTCTGTCAGAGTGGTAAAACTTTGGTAGTTTTGCAGACATGTGCAGTAAAGAAATCGGGCCTGTGGTTGTACTGAAGGGAGGATCATTTTAAGGATCATTAGTCAGTCCATGGTTCAATGTGTTGAAATTTCAAGCCTATAGTTCATATAGACATGCAGTGTGCATGCAAGCACAGCACTTCCTGTGGCACGGGGCTTGGAAAAAGTGATTTTTTATACCAAATCGACTTGATTTGATCTCCTTGGTAAATCATCTAAGTTGATCATTAGACCAGTAAGATTTAATTTCAGCCAGCTCCCCTGCATAAATCAAACAAGATGTCACACTGATCAATGTAGATGGACTGATCTGTTTCTTCCTGATAGGCATTGACCTGAATACGTTATTGTGTTTGGTTTAATCAGAAGAGCATAAATCCCTGTAGTCGTTTGTCTCCAGGAGAGCAGGGCTATTTCAATGCACCCTACGGAAGTGTTGAACATGTCTCCACCAACCCTGTCTAAGTGGGGACACCTTATTCATATCACCGGTTGCTAAAATTGTCCTCCTAGACCGTAGACCTGAATGGAATGTTCACGTCTGTGCTGAGCCACTCCAGCTCCTCACAGATCCTGTTAAGTCCCTGGATCAGTGAAAACATTAAAGCGTTCGCCCCCTTAATCGCATGGACGATGTGCCCCATTCTGCCCCTCACCACCGTCACGGAGTACCTGAGAACAGCCCCATTCTGCCCCTCACCACCGTCACGGAGTACCTGAGAACAGCCCCATTCTGCCCCTCACCACCGTCACGGAGTACCTGAGAACAGCCCCATTCTGCCCCTCACCACCGTCATGGAGTACCTGAGAACAGCCCCATTCTGCCCCTCACCACCTTCACGGAGTACCTGAGAACCGCCCCATTCTGCCCCTCACCACTGTCACAGGGTACCTGAGAACAGCCCCATTCTGCCCCTCACCACCTTCACGGAGTACCTGAGAACAGCCCCATTCTGCCCTTCACCACCGTCACGGAGTACCTGAGAACAGCCCCATTCTGCCCCTCACCACCATCACGGAGTACCTGAGAACAGCCCCATTCTGCCCCTCACCACCGTCACGGAGTACCTGAGAACAGCCCCATTCTGCCCCTCACCACCGTCACGGAGTACCTGAGAACAGCCCCATTCTGCCCCTCACCACCGTCATGGAGTATCTGAGAACAGCCCCATTCTGCCCCTCACCACCATCATGGAGTATCTGAGAACAGCCCCATTCTGCCCCTCACCACCTTCACGGAGTACCTGAGAACAGCCCCATTCTGCCCCTCACCACCGTCACGGAGTACCTGAGAACAGCCCCATTCTGCCCCTCACCACCGTCACGGAGTACCTGAGAACAGCCCCATTCTGCCCCTCACCACCATCACGGAGTACCTGAGAACAGCCCCATTCTGTCCCTCACCACCTTCACGGAGTACCTGAGAACAGCCCCATTCTGCCCCTCACCACCGTCACGGAGTACCTGAGTATAGACAAACATGTGAAACAGGAAGTGTTTCTGTTGAGACGTGTGACCTGGACAAGCTGCAACTCCTAGTTGCAACTAGTGAGATCATAGCAACACGTCAACTCTGGGTGGTTTCTCAGCAGTTATTAAAATTTAAATTGAAATAAAAATGTTCAAAAGCACTTTAGAATTCTGGATATTGTGAATAAAAAAGGACTCTTAAAAAACACTGCGTTGTAGAGCACATTGCTGAAAGGGTTAAAGACTCGACTAACCATTTTTCAGATGACGCCCAAACGCATTAGACACTGTGTTGACACCAAAGCCGCTAGCAGATTCATGCTTAATTATTCAAATTATGCACTACCTCATTAGCCACCTTTTCATTCACCATTAACTTATTACTTATTAATCTACTGCGATACCATATATTAAAACAGATATGGAGATGGTTCCAGCTATGTGTTATTATGATTCATTACATATAGCAGAGAGAATGGGAATGTCACCATTCCAGCTTCAGACCCTGACGTCCAGCTGGGAGCACTGTGGCTTCACAGCGGTTCCATCTAAAACATCTGCATGAGAAGCTCCATTCGTTTTATGGACCAGTTTAGATCATATATATCGACAACGGTTTTCCGGGTTTCCAGGACCCAAGTTGCGCATCCCAGATTGAACATTTCTCTAGCGTTAACGAACCTCAGTCAAGTTGCAGTGCTGAAATATTCAGGAGCTGAATTATGCGCATTAGTGCAGCAGCTGCCCTGGAGTTTGACACCCTGACACGAGTCGTTCTGATGGAAGTGTTCTTCACTCACCTCACTGCAGTCTGTATACCAAGGTATGTTGAGCCTTTCTTGTAGTTTTGGGATAAATGGAGAGAGCCAGACCGTGAGGATGGACTGTGACCGTGAGGATGTCCACCCTCGTTCTGCTCATTACACACACTGTTACACTGGCGTTGGTTAGGAGGAGCACAGTGTGAGAGGTTTTTCTCTGTGGAACTAGAACCTCAAATCAAATGTGTCGCTGCTTTGATCTCAGACGTTGGTGGTCAGGAAGAGACGGAGACGCTGGTGAAACGGTGGTACGCAGGACAAACCTGGGCCTCCAGTCCCTGTAGCCAGCACAAGGGGAGGAGAGGAAAGTGTGTGTGTGTGTGTGTGTGTGTGTGTGTGTGTGGGCATGCATGCAGGCATGTGTCAATTCGTGTGTATATAAAATATTAATCAGATGCATGTTGACCTGCTGTAGGAGTGAGTGGCCGAGAAGGGCTTATCGATTAGGTGACATCACACCTTCCGTCTCCTCCGCATCTGCAACCCTACGTGACGCGTCCCTACAGTCTGGTCCAGCTGCCAACTCTCTCTGTCTAGCAGCTTCCCGAGGGGGAAAAACTTTCAGCAGATCAATAACATGTTTTCCCGTTTGGTCGTCTTCCACAAGGGCAGGAGTGTCAGCCATGATTATGCTGTCACAAAGAGAAGCTTGGAATACCGTGGAAGGTGTTGTTGTTATTATTATTATTATTATTATTCGCCCCTCCACTGTTTACCAACACCAGTATGGAGCCATATTCCAGCATCTTGTGGAAGGTTTGGATACAAACTGTTTTATGGGTAGAATGAAAGTAGGGATTGATTTCTGAGTTTTACATGGCAAATCTTCGTGCCTCTATCTCCTTTCCGATCTAGTGAAGCCTCATAGTGTATGTGTCTGCCTAGTTTCTGCAAAGGATTATGTGTGTGTGTGTGTGTGTGTGTGTGCATTTCACTAGCACTGACGTCAAAACTCTGACTCTTCATTTCCATATTGTGAAATGTTTTCAGAGTCGTTGCCCATTTTTGTTCACGTCCTGTTCTGAGTTACTGCGTTTGTGATATTATGTGACAATTTCTGCTGTGTTTTCATGCTGTGTGTGAGTTCATCATTTTGGTAAAGACTGTTTACAGCCAGTGAGAGATTTTGGATGCACATTCCCTCATGGTTTGTGTTCGTGATCATGTTGTTCACACCATCAGTCACTGTTAACTAGTAGTGAGCTGGGCCTACACTAACCCTACACTAACCCTAACCCTACACTAACCCTAACCCTAACCCTACACTAACCCTAACCCTACACTAACCCTACACTAACCCTAACCCTACACTAACCCTACACTAACCCTAAACCTACACTAACCCTACACTAACACCAACCTTACACTAACCCTACCCTTACACTAACCCTAACCCTACACTAACCCTACACTAACCCTAACCCTACACTAACCCTACACTAACACCAACCTTACACTAACCCTACACTAACCCTAACCCTACACTAACCCTACACTAACACCAACCTTACACTAACCCTACACTAACCTACTAACCCTACACTAACCCTAACCCTACACTAACCCTAACCCTACACTAACCCTACCCTAACCCTAACCCTACACTAACCCTACACTAACACTAACCCTACACTAACCCTAACCCTACACTAACCCTAACCCTAACCCTACTAACCCTACCCTAACCCTACACTAACCCTACACTAACACCAACCTTACACTAACCCTACACCTACACTAACCCTACCCTACACTAACCCTAACCTAACCCTAACCCTACACTAACCCTAACCCTACACTAACCCTACACTAACCCTACACTAACCCTACCCTACACTAACCCTAACCCCCTACAACCCTAACCCTACACTAACCCTAACCCTACACTAACCCTACACTAACCCTACACTAACCCTAACCCTACACTAACCCTAACCCTACACTAACCCTACACTAACCCTAACCCTACACACTAACCCTACCCTAACCCTACACTAACCCTACCCTACACTAACCCTACACTAACCCTACCCTAACCCTACACTAACACTAACCCTACACTAACCCTAACCCTACCCTAACCCTACCCTAACCCTACACTAACACTAACCCTACACTAACCCTACACTAACCCTAACCCTACACTAACCCCTACCCTAACCCTAACCCTAACCCTAACCCTACACTAACCCTACACTAACACTAACCCTACACTAACCCTAACCCTACACTAACCCTAACCCTACACTAACCCTAACCCTACACTAACCCTAACCCTACACTAACCCTAATCCTACCCCTAACCCTACACTAACCCCTTAACCTAACCCTACACTAACCCTACACTAACCCTACACTAACCCTAACCCTACACTAACCCCTAACCCTACCTAACCCTACACCCTAACCCTACCTAACCCTAACCCTAACCTACACTAACCCTACACTAACCCTACACTAACCCCTTAACCTACACTAACCCTAACCCTACACTAACCCCCTAACCCTACACTAACCCTAAACCTACACTAACCCTACACTAACCCTACACTAACCCCTAACCCTACACTAACCCTACCATAACCCCCCCTTAACCTACACTAACCCTACACTAACCCTACACTAACCCTAACACTAACCCTACACTAACCCTAACACTAACTAACACTAACCCTACCTAACCCTACACTAACCCTACACTAACCCTACCCTACACTAACTAACCTACACTAACCCTACCCTAACCCTACACTAACCCTACCCTACCCTACCCTAACCCTACACTAACCCCCTTACCCTACACTAACCACACTAACCCTACACTAACCCTACCCCATAACCCCCCTTAACCTACACTAAACCCTAACCCTACACTAACCCTACCATAACCCCCCTTAACCTACACTATGCCCCTTATGTGACAGCACAGAATATTTTGGTTTAAAAATGGTAAGAAGAAATTTTCAGCATTCCTGCTAAAACTCCCATAACTGCTAGCAGACATGCACAAGCGACCAGAGGCTAACTAATCTGGCCACACTTTCCCAGAAAGCACTGTGGTGTTACACTAATCTCAGTGGTTCAAAGCAATGTTATGGGTATGGAGCCATATTCCAGCATCTTGTGGAAGGTTTGGATACCCATAACATTGTCCTGCACCCACCCATAACATTGTCCTGCACCCACCCACAACATTGTCCTGCACCCACCCACAACATTGTCCTGCACCCACCGCACATCACAGCTGTGATTAGAGTTATAGAGAGAAAAATATAGAGAGATTTTCTGGACACTGTAATGTTTTTCATTTATCAACAGAACTGAGTGTGTGTTGTGAAACATCCAGGTTGTCTTTACCAAATTTGAGACCTTCAGGAGAGCAGACGTTCCTGCTGTAGTCATCTCCCACGAACACCACTGTTGTGCTGTTTTCTAAGATAGACTCAAAAGCAGTTAGCAAGGCCTGCACATCTGAGCTGTCGCCCTGTGATGCTTTGACACTTGTTTGAAGATTCTACAAGTAGAATCACAGTAGGGCAGCTACTGCTAGAGTTACAGTGGTGCTGGATGTGTTCTAGTCGTAATCTGTCTGGCTTTTGTAATCCCGTCTGACCTTAGCAACTACAGCATCTCCTCGTCTGCCCTCTGACGTTTCCTGTGTTGCATTCAGTGAACAATGCTGCTGTGTTTTGTGTTAAAGAGCAGGTAACAAATGTATGTTGTTCATATGGCAGAGCAGGTCAATCCACTTTACCTTATTGATCTATAATAACAAATTACTCATTAGAAATGAGTGCTCATCCCTTCTTTCAACCTGGAGGACACTCTCACACTGGAACAGTCTAACATTTCACCAATGTTTGCTAATCGCTTTAGATATAGTTTAACATTCTAACTATCTTCCTCTCTGTGTGAGATGTACCTTTGGTGACGAGGCACAATGTAATTATTCAGCTAGCATGGTCTGCAAAATGTTTTTTTTACTGTTCAGAACTTGGCAACGTGAACCGCTATTAGCAAACCAGCAGGCGTATATATTCCCTGTCTGTCTAGCTAGTAGTGTAACATAAATTTCAAAATATCAACAATTTCCCTGACAGTGCGGTCAAGCACTGGAGAAATGCCTGTTAGATTCTGTCTCCGTATGGTTATGTAGGAGGTTTTCATATAGGTGGATACCACAGCACTGCCAAAATGCACATGGAGAGGAGCTCCACGCCACTTCACATCTAACACCGATGGTTAATCTCAGCTACAACTAATAAGTGCTGGTGTTGCAGTGCTGGTGTTCCAGTGCTGGTGTTCCAGTGCTGGTGTTCCAGTGCTGGTGTTGCAGTGCTGGTGTTGCAGTGCTGGTGTTCCAGTGCTGGTGTTCCAGTGCAGGGATTGCAGTGCAGGGATTGCAGTGCAGGGATTGCAGTGCAGGGATTGCAGTGCAGGGATTGCAGTGCAGGTGTTGCAGTGCTGGTGTTGCAGTGCAGGGATTGCAGTGCTGGTGTTCCAGTGCTGGTGTTCCAGTGCTGGTGTTGCAGTGCTGGTGTTGCAGTGCTGGTGATGCAGTGCTGGTGTTGCAGTGCAGGGATTGCAGTGCTGGTGTTGCAGTGCTGGTGTTGCAGTGCTGGTGTTGCAGTGCAGGGATTGCAGTGCTGGGATTGCAGTGCAGGGATTGCAGTGCTGGTGTTGCAGTGCAGGGATTGCAGTGCTGGTGTTGCAGTGCTGGTGTTCCAGTGCAGGGATTGCAGTGCTGGTGTTGCAGTGCAGGGATTCCAGTGCTGGTGTCCAGTGCTGGTGTCTAGTGCTGGTCTTCTAGTGCAGCTTAGCTTACCTGGGTGTCTTTTTTAAGCAACGACCTTGATTGTTCAGACATTTTTTTCAGTAAATAAATGGTACATTCAGATGCTGCGGGTTGTTTGTTAAATACATCATTTCATTTTATCATTTGTGACTCGAGTTACCGCACAGACACGATGAGCTCGAATCGACCCCTTTGACCCCGTTGTGTAAGATGTGCAGCAAATGAGATCAACTGTCCCCAATTTCACAGAGAAATTGTGCTAAATTGAGAGGTCACTGCAGAACTTATGACAACAGGGACGTACTGCGACAAGTAAAATATAGGGCCCTTAAAACGCATACATATTGTTCTTATGTTCTGGACATATTGTTATGTTTCATCTTGTATTGCTTATGACAGTGTGGCATAATTATTCTTTTATATTTACTGCTGTATTAAATAACAGGTGACTGTGATATGGTGTTGTAAAGCTATGAAGCGTGTCCCATTCACAGGTCTCCTTTGAGCAGAGCTACTTCTCCCCTCATTTTGTTACAATGTGTTTTTAACATTTTCCTTAGTAAAATACGTTTATGAGGTTAATATAACATGATTGATACAGCAGTTATTTATGTGTTTGACAAAAGTCCCTTTCATATCTGCCTTTTGGAGTTTTCTCTTTGTGTGGGACTGACTACACTGACCATTTAAATGTTTGTGCTGTTCTTACAAGCAGGAAGTTTCATCACAAAATGAAGATACAGATGTGCTACATTTGCTCCTTGCTTGCTTGTGCAGAGTGACGGGTCCTCGGGGTGCTTCTTAAAGATCACTGATCCATCCTGTCTTCAGACCTGACACTGATATCTTAACAAGGTCACTAAGTTCAACTAGTGCCATCTAACAGACATCATCTGGTGTGAACAAACTGGCCTTTTTGGTGGTGTGTCTGAAAGCATCTGTATCACAGGCGCGCACACACACGCACACACACACATGCACGCAAACACACACACAGAGCAGTTTCTTAACCAGCAGACAGGGGGAGCTATAGGACCTTGCTATCTCTTAGGCCAATCAGAATACAGGCATCTTTGTGATAGGGTGCTCGCTGGCGAGCTTTCTCAACACTATTGTCTCCCGACTCTCGACGATTCTCCATCTCCCTCTCCCTCTTTCTTCTTCTCCATCTGTCTGTCTGTCTCTCTCTCTCTCTCTCTCTCTCTCTCTCACGCTCTCTCGCTCCTGTCCTGTCTCGCCGTCTCTCTCTCTCACCCGCGCTCTCTCCCCCTCTGGTTAAATTAAACGCACAGAGGGGGGGAACTCCGCCGCGTCTCCTTCCATTGATACGAGCGGGATTAGATCTCCCTAAACCATAGAGGAAGTGTTCCAGTGAGGGGGAGAAAGGATTTCGGCCGAGGGGAGCGGTGAGTAAAACGCGATCGACAGCAACACAGCAAAAGCAACTGCTGGATGTACAGTGAGCTACAGTAGTTTTTGGGTAGGGGCCGAGGTGGGAGGAGGGGATGATGGCTCTAATTACGGATAAGGATCAGCGGAGGATGGATGTGTAATTTCCATTCAGGAAAACCTGCCCTGGGTGATTCTCTGCGCTCCATTGTCTCCCTCATTGTGTTGGCTTCGTGTGATGGCATGTTGAGTGGCTGTTCCACTGCAACAGCTGTACAAACGTGATCGTTCCCCCCTCCACCCCCAGCACTGTGTGACAGTCACAATGTCAAAGCAGCGCGGGGTGGATAGACCGGGTAGTATCTATTCGCTAATTGTGGGACTTCGGTGACATCGCTGCTGTACTTTGGGAACAAAGCAGATCGTGTGGGGTTGAGTCTGCTGGAGACGGCAGGGATGCCGGCGTTAGCTTTTGTTCACCTGAGTACTGCGTGCGCGCTGGTTACATCTGCGTGATTATTTTCTGGTTAGCAGCAGACGCCGCCACGCTGAGCGATGCTGGGAGATTATCTGCGCTGTCTGTCACTAGCGGGTCATGTTCTGTAAGTGGCGAACGGTCAAGGTTGTGACCGGGAGACAGGATCACGCAGTCCCATCAGCTGTGGTGCTAGACATGGGCAAGAGGCATCTTAGTTCTCCATCCAACATATTAAAAACAGCAGGTGGCATCTCTTTCTCTCTCACTCAGTCTGCCCTTTGCTGAAAATGTAAGACATAAGTAGTAGACATTAGAAGAAGACATGTTATTAGGAACATAGGTGTACATACTTTTGTGCAGTAATGACCCCTTTTTAAGATATTTTACAGCGGAGATATTACTCTCTAGCCACTGCTCAGTTATGGTATTAAAGTTGACTGTACTAAGATCTCTACAACTCACCTAAGTTAGTTAATCTCTTTATCACTAATATTAAAGAACCTCCTTAAGATTTTGCAGATAACACTTTGGGAATGTATGAACTTTATTTGGTGTCTCTCCAGATCAATTTTGTTCCTCATTCTTAAAGATCACTTGAAACTAGACAGACAGAAATACTTTGGCTAAGGACTGGTCTCATTCTGGTCTCATTCTGGTCTCATTCAGACAACTATATATGTATACAATTATATATGTTCTTTTTGCAGGAGGTGTTGTGGATAAGGATCTTCGCCATTATCTTAACCTACGATTTCAAAAAGGATCAGTGGACCACGAGCTCCAGCAGATCATAAGGGATAATCTCTACCTCCGCACTGTGCCCTGTGAGTAACCCTGGGTGATCTGTTGCACTTAAGCCGTCTGCTGTCAGCCAATAGAATAAGTGTCATTTTTATGCATCTTTACATTTTATTGAAATAATTAGGGTTGTGAAATTGGACTAAAATTGGTCTAGTGATCTTGTGTGTGTAACTTTTTTTGGCATTTCATGAGTATTTTGAAGTCTCTTCAGAAAAACCCCAAGACATGCCAGAAACACCATTAGTGTTCTGATGAAACTGATGTTTGGGTTTCACTATAACTGTGTCAGTGCCTGTGTTGGTGAGGATGCCACCGTAATGTTTGGGTGTTGGTGAGGATGCCACCGTAATGTTTGGGTGTTGGTGAGGATGCCACCGTAATGTTTGGGTGTTGGTGAGGATGCCACCGTAATGTTTGGGTGTTGGTGAGGATGCCACCGTAATGTTTGGGTGTTGGTGAGGATGCCACCGTAATGTTTGGGTGTTGGTGAGGATGCCACCGTAATGTTTGGGTTTTGCCTCGATGTGTTGCAAGCTGAGTGAGTCACATATTTTGCGTAGATAAACAAGAACCTTTTGTAAAGGTTTAGGATGTTTGATCTTGAACTTATACCTGCAGGTAGCTCAAATTAATTTAGAGTTGCCCCCATTATGTAGTGATTCATCAGGACAACAGTGGCCATGCGCCTCGCCTGTTTTCTTTGGGTAAGTATATTTGTCACTGGTGACATTAAAGCTGATAATCTGCTCCCTGTTTAGTGCCCCAGGTTGTGTCTTATTTCTTCCCCTGCCTGACCTCAAAAACACAGGACTGCATTCCACCCACGTCCTGGTGTTCAGGCTCTGAGCTGGTCGGTGTCCTGGTCCTGCTCGCCCTGCTGGTCCTGCAGTGACATGATGTGGTGACATGGGGGTTGAAAAACAAACCGTGTATGTTTTCTACCGGTGCCGTGACCCGGATAACATCTGGTGATCCATCTGTGGATGAGAGAGAGAGATGCAGTTTTAAACGTCCTAGCTGCTACTCTGAGAGCGTCAGCGAAGCGTCACGACGGCGATTGTGATCTGGTGCCGTTTCCTTTTGTACGCTGAGTATTGGACATGACGCCCTGCGGTCTTCACCCTCCTGTGCTGTGTCTGCCAGCACTGCGCTCTCGTCTTCCACCCCTTGGCTTCAGTTTACTCGTTTCTTCACTTCTTCCGTCCTCTCCTCCCCTCCCCTCTCTCTCTGTCTCAGCCTGTGGTTTCCAAGGCAACCACCATCTCTTCTCCAGGCCTGCCGACAGATTCCCCTCCCCCCCTCCACGGCACAAAACACATCACAATTACAGAGTGGCTGGCTAAAACGATGCTTTTGATTTATTCTTGCGCCGCGTTGTCATGAGCGCACAGTTCTGGAAGTATTTCTCCTGTACAGAGTCATTAATGTTACTGAACAGCCTGCTAGAGAATATAGAGCAAGAGAGACAGGAGGAGATGGCGCATAGTAACTCTCCAGCTGTGCCTTAGACATAGTGTGCATACTTGGAGAGGAACGAAAAGGCTGATTGGGAGGCGGGTCTTGCTGGGTGATTAAAAACATGTTGGATTAAGGTTTGATTGTGTTATATCACAATCCCAAAGGGAAAAAAGACAAAGAACTGTCGCACTTTCTGTGTCAGCAGTAATTAACGCTGAAGTCTGTGTGGATTTGTAGCAGTATTTCAGGTCACATAACACGTTGCTGGATTGGAACAGACAGGGATTTCTGTTTATTTCAGTGTGTCTTTATAACAGAATCTGGATAAGGGCGTCTGCTAAATGCCGTAAATGTAAATGTAAATGTAATCTGATCTGCCACAGCGTCACCTCTTGTGGTCATACGCCATAATTACATCACATGGCAACTCAGACCTGGGTCAAAACTCATAGGGTGGCCCGTTTCATTAAAAAACCTGTCATCACTGCTCACTATTTAGAGTACTAAAACTTCTGACAGTAGCTTACAGAAAGTGTACAGAACAACTGACACAGAAGCCATTGTGGATTATGCACAAACACAGGCGCGAGGTTGGACTACCTCGTTCACATACATACATGCACATGCATACTGTGTGCACATACATAATGTACATAATGTTCACATGCATGATGTGCACAGACTCACACTCACACACTCAACACTGCAGATCACTGTTTATTTCTCTTTCGTGTCATTTATTTTTAGGTTTATTTAAATATATTTTTCTATAGACCCACAGACATGCACAGACCCAAAAACAAAACATATGTTGCCATTTGGGTATCTTGGATAGAAATGATCACAAAGGCTGGGACAAACTGTATTGCCCAAATGGAGATCCCCCCCCCCCCACACACACACACACACACACCTTGGTCTGTGGAGCTGTCTCCGTCCGTCTGTAGCTTTGATGAGCGGACATGGGGGACACACACCAAGGGTCTGTCCTTCCACAGGTTACAGCCATGATTCACTTGTAGCACAGAGTTCATTTGGACCAGCATGCTGTCCTACTGTCTGTGTCCTAGCTGAGCTGAGGACAAAGACGCTGCATTTACCCACCACGTATCCCAGTAAGCAGCGCCATCGACAGCCCGCTGATGTATTGGTACTGAGACACCTGGGGCTGCTGGGTACTGGAAAACAGGGCAAGATGAAGACGGGAAACACCAACAAGGTGGAAGCAGGCTGATGCAGGATTCTAGAACATCCTCACACACTTGTGTCTCAGGCTGATGCAGGATTCTAGAACATCCTCACACACTTGTGTCTCAGGCTGATGCAGGATTCTAGAACATCCTCACACGCTTGTGTCTCAGGCTGATGCAGGATTCTAGAACATCCTCACACCCTTGTGTCTCAGGCTGATGCAGGATTCTAGAACATCCTCACACGCTTGTGTCTCAGGCTGATGCAGGATTCTAAGAACATCCTCACACCCTTGTGTCTCAGGCTGATGCAGGATTCTAGAACATCCTCACACCCTTGTGTCTCAGGCTGATGCAGGATTCTAGAACATCCTCACACCCTTGTGTCTCAGGCTGATGCAGGATTCTAGAACATCCTCACACCCTTGTGTCTCAGGCTGATGCAGGATTCTAGAACATCCTCACACCCTTGTGTCTCAGGCTGATGCAGGATTCTAGAACATCCTCACACCCTTGTGTCTCAGGCTGATGCAGGATTCTAGAACATCCTCACACCCTTGTGTCTCAGGCTGATGCAGGATTCTAGAACATCCTCACACGCTTGTATCTCAGGCTGATGCAGGATTCTAGAACATCCTCACACGCTTGTGTCTCAGGCTGATGCAGGATTCTAGAACATCCTCACACCCTTGTGTCTCAGGCTGATGCAGGATTCTAGAACATCCTCACACCCTTGTGTCTCAGGCTGATGCAGGATTCTAGAACATCCTCACACCCTTGTGTCTCAGGCTGATGCAGGATTCTAGAACATCCTCACACCCTTGTGTCTCAGGCTGATGCAGGATTCTAGAACATCCTCACACCCTTGTGTCTCAGGCTGATGCAGGATTCTAGAACATCCTCACACCCTTGTGTCTCAGGCTGATGCAGGATTCTAGAACATCCTCACACGCTTGTGTCTCAGGCTGATGCAGGATTCTAGAACATCCTCACACCCTTGTGTCTCAGGCTGATGCAGGATTCTAGAACATCCTCACACACTTGTGTCTCAGGCTGATGCAGGATTCTAGAACATCCTCACACCCTTGTGTCTCAGGCTGATGCAGGATTCTAGAACATCCTCACACCCTTGTGTCTCAGGCTGATGCAGGATTCTAGGACATCCTCAGTGTCTCAGGCTGATGCAGGATTCTAGAACATCCTCACACCCTTGTGTCTCAGGCTGATGCAGGATTCTAGAACATCCTCACACCCTTGTGTCTCAGGCTGATGCAGGATTCTAGAACATCCTCACACCCTTGTGTCTCAGGCTGATGCAGGATTCTAGAACATCCTCACACCCTTGTGTCTCAGGCTGATGCAGGATTCTAGAACATCCTCACACCCTTGTGTCTCAGGCTGATGCAGGATTCTAGAACATCCTCACACCCTTGTGTCTCAGGCTGATGCAGGATTCTAGAACATCCTCACACCCTTGTGTCTCAGGCTGATGCAGGATTCTAGAACATCCTCACACCCCTTGTGTCTCAGGCTGATGCAGGATTCTAGAACATCCTCACACCCTTGTGTCTCAGGCTGATGCAGGATTCTAGAACATCCTCACACCCTTGTGTCTCAGGCTGATGCAGGATTCTAGAACATCCTCACACCCTTGTGTCTCAGGCTGATGCAGGATTCTAGAACATCCTCACACCCTTGTGTCTCAGGCTGATGCAGGATTCTAGAACATCCTCACACCCTTGTGTCTCAGGCTGATGCAGGATTCTAGAACATCCTCACACCCTTGTGTCTCAGGCTGATGCAGGATTCTAGAACATCCTCACACGCTTGTGTCTCAGGCTGATGCAGGATTCTAGAACATCCTCACACGCTTGTGTCTCAGGCTGATGCAGGATTCTAGAACATCCTCACACCCTTGTGTCTCAGGCTGATGCAGGATTCTAGAACATCCTCACACCCTTGTGTCTCAGGCTGATGCAGGATTCTAGAACATCCTCACACCCTTGTGTCTCAGGCTGATGCAGGATTCTAGAACATCCTCACACCCTTGTGTCTCAGGCTGATGCAGGATTCTAGAACATCCTCACACCTTGTGTCTCAGGCTGATGCAGGATTCTAGAACATCCTCACTGACAGGATTGTATCTCAGGCTGATGCAGGATTCTAGAACATCCTCACACGCTTGTGTCTCAGGCTGATGCAGGATTCTAGAACATCCTCACACCCTTGTGTCTCAGGCTGATGCAGGATTCTAGAACATCCTCACACCCTTGTGTCTCAGGCTGATGCAGGATTCTAGAACATCCTCACACGCTTGTGTCTCAGGCTGATGCAGGATTCTAGAACATCCTCACGCGCTTGTATCTCAGGCTGGTTTGCTGCTTCCTTTTGGTTGACGGGGTCATTAGACCCTCCCCCTTGGAGGAGGAGACAGAGTGATTAGACCCTCCCCTTTGGAGGAGGACACGGGGTGATTAGACCCTCCCCTTTTGGGGAGGAGCTGGGGTGATTAGACCCTCCCCATTGGAGGTGGAGCTGGGGTGATTAGACCCTCCCCATTGGAGGAGGAGCCGGGTGATTAGACCCTCCCCATTGGAGGTGGAGCTGGGGTGATTAGACCCTCCCCTTTGGAGGAGGAGCCGGGGTGATTAGACCCTCCCCTTTGGAAAAGGAGCCGGGATGATTCAGTACAGTGGCCGTCGTACCTGCTGCCGAGTGCCGTAACTGCACTGGCAACATGGGACTGTTTGGGGGGTGGAGGAGGTGTGTGTGTGTGGGGGGAGATGTTGGGGGTGTATGTGGGGGGAGGTATGTGTGGGGGAGGTAGAGGAGGAGGTGTGTGTGGGGGGTGTGGGGGAGGAGGTGTGTGTGTGGGGGAGGTAGAGGAGGTGTGTGTGGGGGGGAGGTAGAGGAGGTGTGTGTGTGGGGGAGGTAGAGGAGGTGTGTGTGGGGGGAGATGTTGGGGGTGTGGGGGTGGGGGGAGGTGTGTGTGGGGGGGGAGGTAGGGGAGGTGTGTGTGTGGGGGAGGTAGAGGAGGTGTGTGTGTGGGGGGGGGGGAGGGGGGGGGTGTGGGGGGGGGTTGGGGGGGTGTGGGGGGGAGGTGGGGGGTGTGTGGGGGAGATGTTGGGGGTGTGTGTGGGGGAGGTAGAGGAGGTGTGTGTGGGGGGGTGTGGGGGAGGAGGTGTGTGTGTGGGGGAGGTAGAGGAGGTGTGTGTGGGGGGTGTTGGGGGTGTGGGGGAGGAGGTGTGTGTGTGGGGGGAGATGTTGGGGGTGTATGTGGGGGGAGGTATGTGTGGGGGAGGTAGAGGAGGGTGTGTGGGGGGTGTGGGGGAGGAGGTGTGTGTGGAGGTGTGTGTGTTTGGGGGGGGGGTGTTGGGGGGTGTGAGGGAGATGTTGGGGGTGTATGTGTGAGGGAGGGAGAGGAGGTGTGTGTGGGGGGTGTGGGGCAGGAGGTGTGTGTGTGTTGGGGGTGTTCGGGGTGTGGGGGAGGGGTGTGTGTGTGGGGGGGTGTGGGGGAGGTGTGTGTGGGGGGGGGTTGCAGGCAGGACAAAGCAGGCTGTGGTTTTGTAATAGGAACCTATTCATTTATCCTCCAATTAAGGTAATTTAATCATTTCTTTTGCCAGCTAAGTCATTGTTCACCATTTTATGGCAAACATGTCACTGTGTTTTTATTATAATTAAGTAAACAAAACAAAATAAACAATCAAAAAATGTAAACATGCAAGCTTTTCAAGCCATGGAATAGCCAGCAATAACTCCTCTAGCCATGAACTAGACATGCTCCAAAAGACTCAAAACGGCCGAAGGTTTTCACCACAATAATAATAATAATAGTAATAAACTAAAGATAAATTTAATTTTCTGAGAAACAAAATAAATGTGAAGCTGTGTTTGTAAGTGCAGATGTGCTCAGCATCAACATAACAGCATTATGTCTGTCTATCGCATCATACGCCACTTGGTTTGGTTCGATTGTGAGTGTGAACTAAATAAACCAAGACTAAAATGTAACTATATATCATTTTCGTTGACCAAAAGAACTGAACTACAAGTGTGAACAAGTTTGATCCCTGATACTCGTATTTGGGTGTTTTTATAACGTTCACATGCTGTTACAGGTCTCATTGTTGTCCTGGTGGTTTATTCGATAACGTCCATCCAAGTCTCAACCAACTGTCATTAGAACCTTTAAGAATGTCCGGATTTAGTCCCAAAGCTGATGTTGTGCAGGGAGAAGCAGTCGTGTCAGGCACAGTGGCGATTCTAGAGTCTGCTGGGGTCCTGGGCAAACAGCCACAAACATCCACAAACATCCACAGGGCCCCTTAGGGCCCTCACGCCTCACACCATCTCTGCACACTTTGCTACTGCTGAGGTTTAAAGTTTGTCACCCCTCAGGCCCCCCCACTGGCCTGTTGCCACAAGCATTTGTTTGCCTTGGCTGGTGGCAACAGGCATTTCTGCTCTTGCATACATGTGTTGCCACTCTGCAGTCCTACAGGTGTGTCAGATGAGGCGCATGCAGAAGAATAAGAGAGGAATGGGAGTGAATGGGGGAAATCATTCCTCACCCCTTGTCCTGCATCATCCTGTAATTTGGATGTAGAAAAGAGGAAATATACAGGTACTTTTGTTACTATTTTTACTGTAATACATACATACTTCTACGTTCCAAAATGAAAAAGGTTATGGCCGAGTGGTGAGAAACAAATGTTTAGTTTTTAGAAATTCATTCCATTGAACATGTTGATTGAGGTCTCTCGTGGGCGCCCTCTGGTGGTTCGGAGTTATTGTTTGATATAATGGGAGGAGCAGGAAGTGGCAGGACCCTCAGAAACCACTTTTTAAATGTTAGCGAAATAGCCCTACACAGCTAGCAGTGAAAGAACATATGAAATATTGAGATTAAAGTCATAGAAGTGATTTATTGAAGCCTTTGCCAGGCCAGTGTCATTTTTACAGTGTTTAGTTCTGAAAGACTGAAGATAAATCAAACCATGACATCCATATATGATATGACTATTTCACCTTTTTCACTTTCTCTATTCATTGTCATTGTCATGACAGCATTTCAAAATGCATTTCAGGACTTGATACTGAAACAGAAGGTTAGGGACTCTGCCGGTAGCACCTCTCTTCAAAATAGCAGCAGGGATTTCCTCAGGCCAGATGGGGAGGGGAGTGTGCGACTGAACTGGGGCTAATCAGCTAGCTAAGCAAACCGCCATTAACGCTTCAACTGAAGTTAAAAAGTCAAATTTTTTTACTTTGTTCACCATTGTTTTTTCAACTGAAATGGAAACGGTGTTGATTCACGGTGTTTTTGAGGTTCTTGCAGTAGAAGTGGACGTCTAACACGCTTCAGTCAGTATAGTACAGTTAGCACAGTATAGTACAGTTAGCACAGTATAGTACAGCACTGAAACCCTTCAACCTGCTGCCTACAACCACCACATGGTGCTCCAGCAAAGCCTTAGACACCGTAGATTGATTAGTAGTCCTGCCCATTGTGACGAAAGCCTTAGACACCGTAGATTGATTAGTAGTCCTGCCCATTGTGACGAAAGCCTTAGACACCGTAGATTGATTAGTAGTCCTGCCCATTGTGACCTGAGCTCTGATTTCTAGTTATAGAATTTGACTGTTGATTAAACTCATTCAGTGTGTCGTTTTCTGACACCCAGCTGCTGTGTGGAATTAGCTGAGTGTTTGTAGTGTAGGTGCCAGACATGCTGTAGTGATGGGGCTCCTCACCTGACGTAGCTGGTTCTGCTGTTCTACACAGTGGAGTGTGTGGTAGAGTGAGCTGTTGGCTGTAGGGCACTTGCATTATGCATTTCGTGGTTTGTCCCTGACACTCGGGCAGGGGACACACAGAGCTGCGTCCATCAGGACAGAGACACCCGAGTCACAGATGCAGCACGTCAGGACAGAGCGACCTGTCTTCACAGCTTGAAAATAAGCACGATCTATGCTGCACGTGGTGCTTCTGATGTGCAGTGGCTTGTTAAAACCTTCTCTGATGAATCAATACCACATATGAATATTTCAGTCCAGGCAGTCCACATTGTTTTAAAAGTGAATTATTTGAAACCAGATTTTTGGATTATTTGTACCTGCTGTATTTGCATGAGTGTGTGTGCATCCGTGCGTGAGTGTGCGCGCGTATGTGTGTGTGTGCCTGAGCACCATCACCTGCATCACCCACACTAAGCACGGTGCCTTTCACCTGAGCACCATCACCTGAGCACCATCACCTGCATCACCCACACTAGGCATGGTGCCTTTCACCTGAGCACCATCACCTGAGCACCATCACCTGAGCACCATCACCTGAGCACCATCACCTTCCTCTGCTCTGCTCGTATCGTGCTCAACATTCCTGGTCTGACCAAGCTCACATAATCACAATGCAGCTTATGTTGTTCTCTTGCATGGCACAGTGGAGTTTGGTCTACATACATTGTGACTTATTTGGATACATTTTGAGTGCCAGATTTGCACATTTCATCCACAACATTCAAATACTGAAGCCATGTTTTTTTTCCAGATTTTTGAGACGTTGTTCAAGGGTTAAATATAAAGATTTGACCAAATATTTCAGAGTTGTATGTTGTTTGTGTTTGTATAGTGTCATCTGTCCACATTTCAAGTCAACACCTCACTGCTGCCATAGACCAGAGTTCCTCCGTGTTTGTTTAATGAGAGACTCGTGTTCAGGTTGTGTGCTCAGACATGGTTAGTGATTACGTTAGATGTGTACACTGTCCCACTGCAGCGTGTCTGAGCACAGTAAGGGCTGATCAGACTACACTAGACTTGGTTATGGTACATATGGCCTAATGTGGGCACCCTCATTAGGGCTGATCTGGAGTCAGTGGCCATACTGGAGTGTTTTGGACATCAGAGTAGATCTAAGAGCTTGAAAATGAGCGAGTTGGGGGAACAGGACTGGATCAATACCTGCAGACGGACCCACGTGACAGGAGAGGATTTGTGAGGGCGTCGAGTTCCTCGTGGGATTATGGGCTCGTTTGAGCTGGTCATCCTCCTAATGAGGCGAAGAACACAAAACACACACGTCCTCTAGCTGCCAGTGTTGGGGAACATTCATTCGATTTTTTTTCTTTCTTCAGTTAATTAGGGTACTACACAGTTTGTGTGTTTACAGAAGACAGGGTAAATATTTGTCTTTAGAAGGTTACAGAGCTCATTGCTGGACCAAATATACCAAGGGAAACTCGTACTTCAGTGATAATGAACTGTGCAGAAGTAACAAGTTGTTTTGGTTTTCAGTCATGGGACCATCAACGATCTCTGCATCATTCTGTGAAGACCTCACCTTAGCTCGTCACCTGATCTCCACATGGCCTTTGGTACCAGATCTGCTTCTCCCTCTATGCCCTGCGTTTTGGGAGCCCTTGTGCTCTGCTGTGTGTGTGCAGTGGTTAATTGGTTCTTGCTTGCTTGTTGCCACCGTCTCTGATTAGATGTAGGGGTGCGAGGGGCGAGACGGGGCATCCGTGGCAGTTAGCGGAGCTCCTTCTGCAGAAGAGCTGCTCTGGTGTTTTGGCTCCATCGCAGGTGGATAATCCTGTGTGCTCATTTGTACAACCATCCTGCCATATTTCTGTGCAGAATTCATCTATGTTGCTGCTTTAAATCCTGTAAGTCGCAGATCTCGGCTTAGACTCATCCATGCTCACAGGTTTGGACGTGCAGTGCGCTGGAGGTTTAGTTGTGTTCCTGATTTAAAACCCAGTGTTACTTTTCTGGTAATGTGGAAGCAGCTGGTTTAAGATCACACCAGCATGTTATTAAAGGAATGTTTCATCCAAATAGGCTAACTCAGCTAATAGTGGATGACAGGTACACTCAGTCCGTTAGTATCATCTTGTTTACATGATGCTAACTGCTTCAGATTTGATTCATTTTGCATTTTCAGCATTTGGCAGATGCTCGTATCCAGACTTGCATAATTATCAGTATCACACAGTGTCTGCTATACCAAGTGGGATGAGGGGAGGAGGGGATGAGGGGATGCTACAAGGCCCTAGATCCCATTTATTATTAGTGACACTGGCACTTTGGGGAGACCCCTCCAAGCAGGCGAGCCCTTGCCCATGGGGGGGGGGTTGCCCTGTTGCAAATCAGGCCTCACGTGGTGGCCGTATCATACTGATTCTGTCTTATTGGATGTGTCATTCTGAAATATAAAAATAATGTGTGTCGAGCGCCGTCTCTGCCTCCTGCACGCCTGCCTCTGTGAAGCCTTTAAGGATGGACTTGCTAATTCACTCAAAAGAGCTTCCATTTGCAATGTATGGGATATGATTACGGTATGGGCTACTTGTTGGCCTGTGTCTGTGTTTGAATGGTGCCTGTGTGGCTTGGTAGTTTACTGGAGATCATCAATCCACTTCACGCTAGTTTATTTAAAAGTAGGTATTGTGCTTGGTAGTAACAGCTCCTTGCAGCTTAGTTGTGTTTTCTAAATCATTTTCATGTTATTTTTCTTTCTTTTCTTGTCACCTCACAGTTGTTGTATATGT
>JAGXOD010000001.1:445000-457500 GCA_020368025.1 Brachyhypopomus occidentalis
CTAAATAAATAACAACTTCCAGTGTAGGATAGAGGAGCTGTGGGTTATATCTGTAAAACATCTCATCCATCTCAGATTTGAGGCTTCAGGTTGCAAAAATGAGCCATTTTTCCTGTCCAGAAAACTGTGTGGAGAGCACTTCATGTTAATCCAGCCAATGAATCGCATAAATATTCATGCATCACATGCAAATTAGAGCTCCCATTACATTTCCTGTGTGTCATTTTTGAGCCTGTTTGAGTGCAAGAGCTGCACGTACGCGTGGGGTGAACGTCCTGTCGTCTCAACAGCCCCAGGCCTCTCCACGTGAGAACTGCCTCGTCATAGGCGTGAGATAACTCCAGCGTTGGGCAGGCCCTTCATGGTCCAACGTGATTCACACAGATTTGCATATGCATGTATGTGCTGAGTCAGTGTTGCAGCTGCGCAGACGCAGCCTGAGCTCACAGGCAGGCGGGTTTGGTGCTGCGTTTGCTGTTTGTGTGTGAAATAGTGTCAGTGTGAGCGCAAGACGCTGCAGACTAAAGGAAGCAGCTGTAGCACTAATATGATGAGTCATTACATATTCAAATACCAGCGCATGGATTGTTTTGATATTTCAGTCTATTCACATTTCAGTTTGTCTCTTATTTTGGTATAAAGGCCTGAATCAGTCAACAGAAAAGCTCCCAAGTATTTTGCATAATGCACGATATTAAATGTGTCTTGTCCATGAGTATTTAAGCGTTAACGATGGCTGTATGATATAATGAGCTCACCAAGTTGACATCACTGAGAGGGTTTTGATGCATAAACAGGGTTTAATGCCTCCAGGCATCCTCACCCACAGCAGACACTGAATATTCAGATACGACTCTCCATTTGTAGGTCCGTCTAGAATATGTTACAGGAATACAACACGCACAGAGTAGCAGTTTGTGTTTTCAGGAACAGGATGGCAACAGGATGAATGGCAGGTTTGTAACTCACTGTGTCCTCCTATCTTTGAGCCACAGATGTATTTCTCTTTCACTCAGTCTCTCTTCAGCTCTCTCCCTCTCTTCTGTAGTCAAAACAAACTTATTTGAGTTTTGTGTCTTGCTAATATTATTCAGCCTTGTCTCTGCCTTTTAGAGCTGAACAGAAGCCTGATGCATTTCTAACCCTACAGTCAAAATGGACTTTTCATGTTCAAATTGCACATGATGATAAAAGACCTGTGACCAGCTGTGATTTCTTACAGTGATGTAACACTTATCTGTTTAAAAACCACTATCACCTGTCAGTGCCAAACCACAAAGACCGATCCAACTGTGCCAGAGTCTGTGTAGGACGATGTTACGTAATCATATTTAAAATATGAACATGAACACAACACATCCAGGTTGTAAATATTACATGTGCAGGTACATAAATTGTTCACTTGAGATACGAGTGGATGTTTAGCAGCTGAATGGGTTGATTAGGGACTGTTGTTCTAAAGAAACTTCTGATGTGTGTCCATCATATACTCCATGCTTACTGTGCATCCTAGTGTAACACTAAGACCTGCATCCTTCTGCATCTCATCCTAGTGTAACACTAAGACCTGCATCCTTCTGCATCTCATCCTAGTGTAACACTAAGACCTGCATCCTTCTGCATCTCATCCTAGTGTGACACTAAGACCTGCGTCCTTCTGCATCTCATCCTAGTGTAACACTAAGACCTGCATCCTTCTGCATCTCATCCTAGTGTAACACTAAGACCTGCATCCTTCTGCATCTCATCCTAGTGTAACACTAAGACCTGCATCCTTCTGCATCTCATCCTAGTGTAACACTAAGACCTGCATCCTTCTGCATCTCATCCTAGTGTAACACTAAGACCTGCATCCTTCTGCATCTCATCCTAGTGTAACACTAAGATCTGCATCCTTCTGCATCTCATCCTAGTGTAACACTAAGACCTGCATCCTTCTGCATCTCATCCTAGTGTAACACTAAGATCTGCATCCTTCTGCATCTCATCCTAGTGTAACACTAAGACCTGCATCCTTCTGCATCTCATCCTAGTGTAACACTAAGACCTGCATCCTTCTGCATCTCATCCTAGTGTAACACTAAGACCTGCATCCTTCTGCATCTCATCCTAGTGTAACACTAAGATCTGCATCCTTCTGCATCTCATCCTAGTGTAACACTAAGACCTGCATCCTTCTGCATCTCATCCTAGTGTAACACTAAGATCTGCATCCTTCTGCATCTCATCCTAGTGTAACACTAAGACCTGCATCCTTCTGCATCTCATCCTAGTGTAACACTAAGATCTGCATCCTTCTGCATCTCATCCTAGTGTAACACTAAGATCTGCCTCCGTCTTACGAGTCTCACTTTAGTGTAATAATTCTCTCCTTACTCTGACCAAGTCCTACTTATTTACAAAGACCTATTCATTTGATTAGTTAATTGTAAGAGTGGAGTGTCTATATATACTCAAGCTAATTGCTAATCACAAGCACTTCGGGTTGAGCCGCATTATGGGGTCCAGTCCAGCGTCTCTCATATCCCATAAGGCTCTTTTATCTGTACTGTCATTTGGGTCATTTGGGTTGCTATAGGATACGAGCGCAGATCCGAGGTACCACTAGCGTCCCGGGTGGCCACTGCAGATCCACGGTCCAGGTTCTAGAAGGCGTGGCCACCTGAACCTTCATCCTTCCAATAGGCAGTTTAAAAGTAAATATTGTTGTCAGTTGTGGCGAAATGATCTAATTTCTCATAAGCAGCCCTGACAGGTTTTGCAGGGAATTTATAATGTAATTATGAGAGTTCTGTGACAGAGCACTGTTTCTGATTAAATATTATTAGGGTGTTTATTTGAGGGATCAATCATGCTAGAATTGTTCCTGTCAGAAGCTCAGAGGAGAAACAGGCTGCTTATAGATACAGCAAAGCCAGCCGTAACATCCACGTGTCCTTCAGTCAGGCAAGACACAATCACACACTAGCTGCATTTGTTACATTCCTTATTAGCAGAGGTCATATTTGGAAGCTAAAGCAATATTTAAGAAGAGTTTTACTTCTAAATACATTTTCTACCATTCGGCCCTTTCTGCCGGGGTAATGTTTGGTTTAAGATTGTCCAGATGAGTTACATCTTGCACCCATGATGCAAATCTCATTTCTTGCTCATGATCCAATCTTTTGCCTCGGTCAGAAGCCGTGGGGGCCTAGTGTAATCATGTTTCTCTGATTACAGGATGCCTGTTGTTATTGATTATGATCATCAAGCTTCTCTGAAGTCGTGTAATATCACTGCATTCTCGTGCTGAGAGCTCAGATGAAAACTTAACACTTAATCGTATCACCTGACGAGGCCCTACAGGTGGAATATGGATGCTAAGGTTTCTCGCATCCTGTTTGCAGACCATGTGAGTGTTTCTTTCAGTAGAACTAACTGCCCAGAGGGGCAAGTGTCTGTCTGGTCTGCCCCTCTGACCAGGTCGTCTGTCACTGCCGTGCCACGCTGTGAGAGCAATGCCCTCAGGGGAGGAGTTGGTTGTGAAGCTCTGTCACCCCAAGCAGATCACTACTCTCCACTATTTCAGAACTTATTTCAAGCCGATACGTCCAACTCACACCGCAGGTTCACGGCTTCTGTAGGACTGCAGGAGAAGCTGTGGACCAAAGGTTTTGCAACAATGAAATGTTGCTGCTGCTGTCGTTAAGACGCGTGTCTTACAACTCGGAATATTTACACTCAGGTGTGGTTACAAATGAAACTGTTCCTGTGTTGAAGTGCACAGAGACTCTGTGGATTGTGTCTCCGTTCTGAAATCTGCGTATATTTTCTTTTCTTTTTGTCATCAGGCACCACGCGGCAGCCCAGGGAGGGCGAGGTCCCTGGCGTGGACTACAGCTTCGTGAGTGTTGACCGCTTTATGGAATTGGAGAAAAGTGGGGCATTGCTAGAGAGTGGAACGTATGAAGGTGAGTGGAGAATGTTTCTCTGGTCTGCCAGTAACCCACCTGGGCATCCAGAGAGACCCGGGGAACCAGTTTTTCATATTTTTTACAATTCCATGTTCAACACCTAATATATCTCTCTGTACTGTGTAGAAATACTACCGCCAGGAATAACCTAACTAAAACCCAGTGGTTCTAGGAGTAGATGTGGTGGTGGTAGTAGAAATAAAATTCATATTACTGTTGGACCTTAAAGCTCAAGACAGGCATTGCTACAGTAATAACGAAAGGGTCTGCTTCACTAAATTGTGTTAGCTGAAATGAAAGCTGTTGGTAATTACACATTACTATCTCTGCTTGCAAAACGTCACTCTTGTGTTTCAGAATAAACAACAGGTGTGAACTGGTTACAGTTACCTAAAGCTCACGTGCACACTTATAACATGTGCACACACAGTTAGCCTACCTGTACCCTACCTGTACCCTACCTGTGCCCTGCCGGTGCCCTACCTGTACCCTACCTGTACCCTACCTGTACCCTACCTGTGCCCTACCTGTGCCCTACCTGTGCCCTACCTGTGCCCCCTACCTGTACCCTACCTGTGCCCTACCTGTACCCTACCGGTGCCCTGCCTGTGCCCTACCTGTGCCCTACCTGTGCCCTACCTGTACCCTACCTGTGCCCTACCTGTGCCCTGCCTGTGCCCTACCTGTACCCTACCTGTGCCCTACCTGTACCCTACCTGTGCCCTGCCTGTGCCCTACCTGTGCCCTGCCTGTGCCCTACCTGTGCCCTACCTGTGCCCTACCTGTACCCTACCTGTGCCCTGCCGGTGCCCTACCTGTGCCCTACCTGTGCCCTACCTGTGCCCTGCCTGTGCCCTACCTGTGCCCTACCTGTACCCTACCTGTGCCCTACCTGTGCCCTACCTGTACCCTACCTGTGCCCTACCTGTGCCCTGCCTGTGCCCTGCCTGTGCCCTACCTGTACCCTACCTGTGCCCTACCTGTGCCCTGCCTGTGCCCTACCTGTACCCTACCTGTACCCTACCTGTGCCCTGCCTGTGCCCTACCTGTGCCCTGCCTGTGCCCTACCTGTGCCCTACCGGTGCCCTACCTGTGCCCTACCTGTGCCCTACCTGTGCCCTGCCTGTACCCTACCGGTGCCCTACCTGTGCCCTACTTGTACCCTACCGGTGCCCTACCTGTGCCCTACTTGTACCCTACCTGTGCCCTACCTGTGCCCTACCTGTACCCTACCTGTGCCCTACCTTTACCCTACCTGTGCCCTACCTGTGCCCTCATCTCTCTGTGACATTGAGGAAACATATTCAGAGCGGCACCTCAGGGGCCTGAGGGAACTGATTGTAAGGATAGTGGACTAGTTTCTGAAGCACATTCAGGTTCCTTGTGTCCCTTTATGAGGGGAAAGACCTTCTGTGCCAGCCGATCCTGCTCTTTCAGAACACTGTTTCTTTCTTTTAGAACATCGTTTTTTGATGGAACCTGTGCTTTTCTCCCGAGGTCCAGTTTGAGTGCAGGATTACTCATTGGATGAGTTTTGGGAAGGTCCTGATATGCAATAGAGTTATTATAGAAAATTAGAGAAAATTACTAACAAATATTTAATTACCTAAGTTATTCTTAATTGAGTTTGTGTTGTCATGTTACCAAATTACTTTTTGCATTTTGGATTTAAAAATGACTACAATGCAGGTTGGTTAACTGTGTCTGGAATAGCACTCAAGTCTGTTCACTTCGGTTCTGTGCCAGTGTTCTAGTGTATGTGCAAATCCTGCAGGGAGCCCCTCCCCTCCCTGGGATTACGGGTCACAGTGTGGCCCCTCCCCTCCCTGGGATTACGGGTCACAGTGTGGCCCCTCCCCTCCCTGAGATTACGGGTCACAGTGTGGCCCCTCCCCTCCCTGAGATTACGGGTCACAGTGTGTAATAGAAGTAATTAAGAGATTAATTCCTCCCATTGCTGGACTTCAGCCTCCACTGTCACTCCACAGACCTGCACCTGAAGACCTACTCTGTAGCACGCACGCACGCACGGATACACATGGTTGCTTTCAATCACAGAGGTTTGGGTGTCTTGTGAAACTGGTCACCCTAATAATCATTGCTACACTCACAAAGTTCAAAAGAACTGGCCACAGTTATTGAAAACATGATTGAAAAGTTGCTCTAAAAAGTCACGTCACACGTCATGGCGCATACAAAGTAGCCACCAAAGAGCATCGTGGCTCTTTGCAGAGTTCAATTTACAAAGATTCACCAAATGTGTTCTGTAGTTTGCTGTATTATTTGCAGGGGACCTTTACGTGTCTGACCTTATGAATTCTGAGTTTTCCAATTTTGGGTTTATGAGGTATATAAGTGCAGAGCAATTCTTTTTTTTTAAGAACACTACTGCAAGTTAATCGATAAAAGCTGTGAGCCGTGCAGTGACACAAGGCGTCCTGCGGTTGCAGATAACTTCTATGGCACGCCCAAACCCCCGGCCGAACCGGCACCCATGCTGCTCAACGTGAGCGACCAGCTGTTGCCAGGCGCCCGTCCCAGCTCAGAGGGGAAGAGGAAGAGGAACAAGTCAGTCAGCAACATGGAGAAGGAGAGCATCGAGCCGCCTGAGGAGGAGGAGGAGGAGAGCCCCGTCGTCAACGGCAACGGCATCGCCATCACACCAGGTCAGCGTGAAGCACTTGAAGGTCTCAGCACAGATGTGCGTTTCCCCAAGTCTGTGCCCTGCGGAGGTCTCTGTGCTGCTGAGAGCCTAGTGAGGCGTACCGGGTCAGGGGTCAGGAATGAGGGGTCAGGGGTCAGGAATGAGGGGTCAGGGCGCAGGAATGAGGGGTCAGGGCACAGGAATGAGGGGTCAGGGGTCAGGACACAGGAATGAGGGGTCAGGGCACAGGAATGAGGGGTCGGGGGTCAGGAATGAGGGGTCAGGGCACAGGAATGAGGGCTCAGGGGTCAGGAATGAGGGGTCAGGGCGCAGGAATGAGGGCTCAGGGCACAGGAATGAGGGGTCAGGGCACAGGAATGAGGGGTCAGGGGTCAGGACACAGGAATGAGGGGTCAGGGGTCAGGGCACAGGAATGAGGGGTCAGGGCGCAGGGAACCACTGCAGCTGTGCTACATACGTAGATAAAGAAACTCATTATTGTTTCATTTTGCTGTACTACACAGAATTAGAGGTCAAATGAGACCTTCGGTCAGAAGACCACGTCTCATTCGTGCCTCACACACACACACACAAACAAACACAAACACACACACAGACAAACCTTACTCACAGTCTGTTCCCCCCTGTAGAGTCAAGTGAACATGAAGACAAGAGCACTGATGCCTCTGGTGAGGTTGTCCCCCAGTCGTGCCCCCCTGAGACCCCCACACCGACAGCCACTGATGCCCCCGAGGAGGAGGGGGAGGCTCCCAAATCACCCCCAGACTCACAGGGCAACGATGAGCTTGGGCCCCTGCCCGACAACTGGGAGATGGCCTACACGGAGAAGGGTGAAGTCTACTTCATAGAGTGAGTGAAGATCTCCAGAGCTGGAGGAGATCTGTGTGTCTGTGTGTCTTCTGCTCACCACCAGGAAGTGTGTGGATAAACGTCCTGTTTCCTGTGCTGTCATGGAGACATGAATTATTTACGGGCACATGAGCAAGAACTGGTGTACATTTTTGGTAAATTAAATTACCATTCTTTTTCTTTCAGTGTCCCCGCGTATGTGCATGAATTGACACAACAGATCACATTGAGCTGTAGATGTATCATATGGGTGAATGAATCACCCTTAAATTGAATCAACTTTGTTCTACAGACAAGACGGTAATAATAAACATGGACAGGAGTGGATGTGCCGTCTGGGACAGAGGGTTAGGGGACGGGGCCATGAGGGTTAGGGGGCGGGGCCATGAGGGTTAGGGGGCGGGGGCGGGGCCATGAGGGTTAGGGGGTGGGGCATGAGGGTTAGGGGTGGGGGCGGGGCCATGAGGGTTAGGGGGTGGGGCCATGAGGGTTAGGGGGCGGGGGCATGAGGGTTAGGGGGTGGGGGTGGGGCCATGAGGGTTAGGGGGCGGGGCATGAGGGTTAGGAGGCGGGGCCATGAACACCCTCCCCTCTCCAGTTTCTTTCTGTTTGTTACGGGAGGCAAGGGACTCATTAAAATTATCGATTGCTGTTCTGTTAACTAAAACTCTCCTATCCAGTGTGCCAAAGTCTTGTGGGATATCTGATTGTGAATCTTGCTCACTGTTTACTTAAAGGCACTCTGACAATACTTAATTTAACCAAACATCCTTTGCATCTCTTCACACACTGTTTGCTGATCGAATACTATATGGCCACTTACATACAGAAGGAAAGCAAACAGTTTTATGATGATGGAAATCGTTATAAGTTTTTAAAATGATCCCATCTGCAGCTGCTAAACACTGGACGTAGCAGCCTGTGGATGGGGTCAGCAGGGGGAGTCTGTGCTGCGTACGTCCAACTTTGTTTGTTTGTTCCCCTTAGTCACAACACCAAAACAACATCCTGGCTTGACCCTCGATTAGCAAAGAAGGCCAAACCTCCAGAGGAGTGTGAAGATGATGGTAAGGCTACTTTAGTGTGTGTGTGTGTGTGTGTGTGCATGAATTACTGTGTGCGTGTGTGTACAGGTTTGGGATTCAATTAGGAATGGAGACATTTTGATTAGGTACACACAAGTGTAATGTAGTGTCTCTGCACGTCTGTCAGTGTGTGTGTGTGTGTGTGTGTGTTTGTTTGTGTTTGTGTCTAGTATTAGCACTGTAGTGTCATAACCCCAACTTGTAAGTTTCCCACTGAGACACACTGAGTAGATCCATGTTGAAATGGCAGACAGGATGACACGGGTGCAGGGGGCCCGTGCGCTTTGAGGGCTAATATAACTGTCTGCTGCCTTGGACCAGAGGGGCCCTCAGCTACTTTAGAGATGTTCAGTGTACATTCCGAAACATTGAATCTCTGCTGAGTTTATGTCACAAAAGGCGATTGTTCTCCTGTCGTTCTCATTGGTTGTCGGCTTAAACGCAAATGAGCTGGAATTATTCTGAAGCGTCTCCTGGGCATTGAGTGGTTGTGTTTGCTGATCAACAGTGTGGTTTAACAGAGCGTGGCTGATACTACAGCAGCATTCTGATGTCTGCACGGTGAACTTTGGCATGTAGGCCAGAAAATAAAACAAAATACCAGCAGCAGCTTCCAGACTCGAGGTGAAGAGCGTGAGGTGGTCGCGGGGCTGCCCGGGGTGACACACACCTGTGTAATGAAGTTTTGGTTCACTGCCCCTCTGCACAAAGTTGACATGAAAGAAAATGTGCTTGTTGCAGTGACGGGACACAACGGTGTCTGGGACGCGGCTGTTTCACACAAACGTGCTTGTGGAGCATGAAATAGAAACATCTTAAAATATTGACCTGTCGACCAAATGTTGTTGTTAACACAAAAACACAAACTGCCCCAACAATAACAGGAGTGTCACACGTGCAGGCACCGGCTGTGCTGCCCTCTGGTGGAGTGGAGGAGGAGATGCACGCGTGAGGCACTGGCTGTGCTGGCCTCTGGTGGAGTGGAGCAGGAGATGCACGCGTGAGGCACTGGCTGTGCTGGCCTCTGGTGGAGTGGAGGAGGAGATGCATGCGTGAGGCACTGGCTGTGCTGGCCTCTGGTGGAGTGGAGGAGGAGATGCTGGCGTGTCTACAGGTTCTCGCTCTGCTCTGGAGCAGTGTGGCAGTGCTGCTCTCAACAGCGCTGGGTTTCCCTCACATCAGTGGATCTTCAGGTTGGGTTTTCCTGGTATGAATAAATCAAAGGAATAGTCATCAGTGGAAACGAATCGATAAGACTGGAGAATTATACATTATATTTACATTTAATGCGTTTGGCAGAAGCTCTATTCCATGTGACTAACACTCATGTTTTCAGAGGCAGTTACAGAGGCAGGTGAGTGTAGTGTTTTGCCCAAGGACTCTTACTGGTAGAACACAGAGCAGTTTCCTGAACAGGCATTGAACCGTGGCCCCCCATAAGTGACTCCCCAACACTCCTCCCCATAGTGAGCATCACAGGAGGTGGATGAGACCCTCACAGGAGGAGGATGGGACCCTCACAGGAGGTGGATGGGACCCTCACAGGAGGTGGATGGGACCCTCACAGGAGGTGGATGGGACCCTCACAGGAGGTGGATGGGACCCTCACAGGAGCACAGACCCTGCATGGAGTGTACCACTGGCAAAAAGTGGAAGTCCTGAAATGGAAAAATCCTACCAAAGGCTGAAAAATCGGCGTAAGGACCGCTACAAGCTTTGAATACAAGATGAGTAGCGGCTGGGATACACCACACGAGGCTGGACTCTAAGATGCCCTGAGACAACCCAGCGCATAACAGCAGGATGCAGGTGCGAGCATGCCGAGCGCACACGGAGCGCCTTCACCGAGCAGATGGAATAGTCTACAGACACATCTGTGCCGAGTGCAGGCTGGACGTTCCAAGGTTGTAGGTAGGAAACACCACTGAAGGTGGTGGAGAACAACCAAGCTTAGATCCTGTGGGATGCAAACTGACAAATGGTAATGGCTGTTCAACGGCACATAGCTGTGTTTGACAAACAGCAGATTGGGACCATAGTGATAGATGTAGTAATCCCAAGTGATTGCAATATCAGAAACAAGGAACACAAAAAGCTTGAAGAATGCTGAGAGAAGAGCTGGAGAAGAGCTGGAGAAGATGTGGAACGTGAAGGCAACACTGGTAGTCAGAACACTGGGGGCTGTGACCCCCAAACCAGGAGACTGGCTGCAGGAGATTTGCAGCTATAACAGGTTGGAGATTAATGTGCCTCTTTACAATGATGGTGTGGAAACAATACAGGGCACTTTTGTGTTTCCTGAAAGTCACCATTCCTGAAATTCTCATAAGAATAGTGAATCATTTGAAATGATCATCAGCGTAATAAGAGAGGGCTGCTAGTAGATGGTCAGTCTCTCACCTACACCTTGTCGTCATGGACACTATGCTGAGCAAAGGAACACTCTGCAGCGCCCCTGGGTGGTGCATTAAAATGAGATCAGCTTAAAGACGTTACATTTAATGCCCACAGTAAATTAGCTGTAAGTGTCAGAAAACAGCGAACAGATGTGGAAGCTTTTGTGTTCCCGTCAACCATCGTCGTCTGTAGAGATGGTGGCATCAGTAGAGCTGAACGTTTGCCTCGTGCCTTTATCAGTGTGTTCTACCCCAAACGCACCATGTTTAAAACCCTCTGTTGAGTTGGGATGCAATCTAACGCTACCAGAAAAATCAATATCTCTTCCGCCAGCCTGTTAAGAGTTGCGTGTGATGTGACTGCTAATGTTCCCCTTCCTGTCATACCTCGGAGCTGTTTTCCACCTCTCCGTAGACGCATTAGTTGGTACAAGCCAGCGTTCTGCCGTGTGGAGAATTCCTTCTTTTGTGTTACTATGGTTTTGCACGAGGGTTTCCCACGTCCATTTGAATCCTGTGAGCTCTCAAGGGCAAGAGGCAACCCCCTAACCCTAACCCTAACCCCTAACCCTAACCCCTAACCCCCAACCCCAACCCCAACCCCAACCCCTAACCCCAACCCCAACCCTAACCCTAACCCCAACCCTAACCCTAACCCTAACCCTAACCCTAACCCTAACCCTAACCCTAACCCTAACCCTAACCCCAACCCTAACCCTAACCCCAACCCCAACCCTAACCCCAACCCCAACCCTAACCCTAACCCTAACCCTAACCCTAACCCTAACCCTAACCCTAACCCTAACCCTAACCTTAACCCAAGAGGCAGCGCGTCTGTCTGACTGGAGCAGGACCTTCAGCGCATCACCATGGCAGCTCTGCTCATGCTCAGTGCCTGTCTGTCATGTGACCAGCAGGACACTACAGCATATTGTTTATAAACATTTCCTCACCTTCCTCACCTTCCTCACCTCTGTTCTTTATAGAGTAACTTTGCTTCATGTTCACGTATATTTTCATTTGTTTCGTTTGGATGTGGAATTTAATTTGAGCTGAAATATCTGTTCAATTTATCATGACTTTGAAATTCTGAGGGACAGTGTAAACTTCATAAATAGTGAATAAACATTACACTGCACCTGTTTAGACATTACATTAATTTTCTCTTTGTGTCTCACACACACACACACACACACACAGCAGACGTACTCATATTTACACTTCTGCATCCTCCCAAATACACATAAGACTCTCAGTGAATGAAAGCGCCTGAAAAAGAGAAGTCTCCTGTAGTTGCCATGGCAACTAGCAATGGAAGACCACTGATTTAAGGAGGTTCGTGCAAGATGGATATTTAAGGTGGTCTACTTCAGACTCCGTTTTTATTCCAAATTCTGTTAATCCAAGTGGATCATATGTGCTGAAAAATTATGGTAATTTGTCATTAGTGATATTTCAGAGTTCTGTTTAAACTGTGTAAGAAATTTTAGATTGATTATTTCACTGCAGTCTCATATATACGTAGGGCAGGTGATTGACTATTATTATAAAG
>JAGXOD010000001.1:460000-482500 GCA_020368025.1 Brachyhypopomus occidentalis
TCATGTCCAAGAAACCAGACTGAGATGATTTGAGCTTCGTGAGAAGGCACGTTATCCTGCTGGAAGTAGCCATCAGAAGATGGGTCCACTGTGGTCGTAAAGGGATGGACATGGTCAGAGACACTCACGTCAGTTGGTATTAAGGGTCCCAAAGTGTGCCAAGAAACTACCTCCCATACCTCCCATTACACCAGCAGCACCAGCCGGAACCATCTGAATGACACAGCAGAAATCCAGACTCATCAGACCAGGCAACACTTTTTCAATCTTCAGTTGTCCAGTTTTGGTGAGCCAATCACGTCCTCGTCTGTCTTGGCTGACGGGACTGGGAGTCTCGCCTCTGTAGCCCATCTGTTCCAAGGTCCGACGTGTTGTCTGTTCAGAGATCCTCTTCTGTGGACCTCGGTTGGTTGTAGCGCGGTTACTGTTGCCGATCAGGTTGAACCAGTCTGACCTCTCCCCTCTGACCTCTGGCATCAATAATGCATTTTCTCCCACAGAACAGCCGCTTACTGGAGGTTTTCTTTTTTTCGGTCTCTAAAGCCTCGAGATGGTTGTGTGTGAAAATCACAGTGGTTTAGCAGTTTCTGAAATACTCCACCCACCTAGCACCATAACCATGTCTAAACACCTCAATGCATTGAGTTGCTGCCATATCATGTACTTATTAGATTATTGTGTATATACAGTATGTATATATATATGTATGTATATGTGTGTATGGTGTGTATGTGTGCATGTATTTATATATCTGACAAAGATTCCAGAGAGTAACACAGTTACAGGGAAGGTACAAAATGGCCAAATAAATCCCACATGCTGCACCACATGTATTACATAGACACTCAGGTTAGCGCATTAGATCTTTTCTCTGGAGTTGAAGCAGTTAAATAAACACTCTCCTCAGTCTGGGTTAGAGCTCTTCTCCCTCTAGAGCTCTTCTCCCTCCGCAGATTTGTGGCAGTACACACGCCAATCAGTGCTTATTTCTGTATTTACACTAACTTGGTTGGGTTGTGCTCAGGTGAGCTGATACGTCCTTTGGTCTTTATTCCCTCATTACGCCCATCTGCTACAGATCTCATCCATTTATTTACACTCTCCTCACAAGCCAGAAGGGCCTTAAACGCCTCGGACGCACAAACTGCTCTGTGTGGTGCTTCTTTGCACTTGTGCCACGTGTGCAGATTTGTTCTTCTGTCCAACATTTACACGTGTGTGTGACTTCTGGGCCTCGCGGGGGTGGGGCTTAGTTTTGTGTCTGTAAAATGTGATTCTGATTGGCTGTTCTTGAGCACTGCCAGATAAGGTGACATCCCCAGTGCTATCAGACACTGCCACTGCAAGCCCGGCTCTGCCGTGAGGCTGACCTCCTGACCTTGTCTGTGATTGGCTCCTGCCTGCTGTACCCCACTGGAGTGGCCAGTTACAGGCAGCATGAAACTGCATCTGTGGATCTTTCATTTGTTAAGACATTGAATTATAACAGACAAATTGGGAGAAATATGGCCGAGCTTATTCTCCATCTGATCCTCAAGGTGCTGAAAAAGTTCTCGTATATCGGTGATTTAGCACTTTGAATCAAACCAGATCAATGTTACACACCAGAAGCTTAAGGGATCCCTGACTGATGTAATTAACCACAGAGAGGTGCAAACCAACTTTTTAAAGATGACTATTTAATCCCAATCTCATTTTAGCTGATACATTCTATGAATATATCATTTATTTCTTCTTGTGCAAAATTTGCTTTTAATTTTTATGTCTTTAGTTCAGGTGCTGCTTGTTTGTTTACATGTTTGTTTACACGCGTTCTTGCACATTGTTAATGACAATAAAATGCATTGAATTGAATAATAATTTTGTGGTCAAAATAAGTGGTCAAATTTCTAAGTCACTATACTAGAAATAGTGAGACTGGACTGCAGGTGTATACAGCGTGTATGTCCAGGACATGTAGGTCTAGTCTGCACTCATGTCAGATATTAAGACTAGAGAAAAGTCTTTAATTTTTCAAAATGTGAAATGTTGTGGGTTCGCATTGTTAATGAGTGTCCACATGTTTGTTTGGGCATGTGCACGTGTGTGTGTGCACGTGTGTGTGTGCACGTGTGTGTGTGCCTACACACCTCACAGAGAAGCCTCCCTTCACGCGGGACGCCACGCAGCTGAAGGGCACGTTCCTATCCACGGCGCTGCAGAAGAGCACCATGGGATTTGGCTTCACCATCATCGGGGGAGACGAACCCGACGAGTTCCTGCAGGTCAAGAGCGTCATACCGGATGGACCTGCTGCACAGGATGGCAAGATGGCCACCGGTGAGACCCCGCCCCCCACACCACCCACACTAACACCACCCACACTAACACCACCCACACTAACACCCCCCACACCACCCACCCCCACACCACCCACACTAACACCACCCACACCACCCACACTAACACCACCCACACCACCCACACTAACACCACCCACACTAACTCCACCCACACCACTCGCCCCCCACACCACCCACACTAACACCACCCACACTAACACCACCCACACCACACACCACCCACACTAACACCCCCCACACCACCCACACTAACACCACCCACACCACTCGCCCACCACACCACCCACACTAACACCACCCACACTAACACCACCCACACCACTCGCACCCACACCACTCGCCACCCACACCACTCGCCCCCCACACCACCCACACTAACACCACCCACACCACTCGCCCCCCACACCACCCACACTAACACCACCCACACCACTCGCCACCCCACACCACCCACACTACCCACACTAACACCACTCGCCCCCCCACACCACCCACACCACTCGCCACCCCACACCACCCACACTAACACCACTCGCCCACCCACACCACTCGCCCCCCCACACCACCCACACCACTCGCCCCCCACACCACCCACACCACACTAACACCACCCACACCACATTAACACCACTCACACCACCCCACACCACTCACACCACCCCTCTAACACCACCCACACCACCCTTGATCTTGAATTGCTGGACTGAAGGCTGATTTCTTTAGGCTGTGGGTACTGAAGATCTTGTTGGGAGGTTTCAGAAAACCTTTCGGCTGGAAAGAAAGATGTTGGATCAGAGCTGCTGGCCCATGTTGTACTGACCTCATGAATATTTGAACATGTTTGCGGACGTGGCGGACTCCCGCTGCCCCGAGGCTCTCGCGCTCCTGCACTGAAACAGGCAGTTTAATAGTGAACCCTGTGAGATAAAGTCCTGTATGTACATACCATGATGTTGGCGTTGTGTTGCAACCGCACGGTAACTTCTGCGTAGCGCACGTGTCGTACAAGGTTGCTTCTGATGTGTGAAAGGTGATTTCTTTACAGGTTGATACCACAGAGTGCTGCATTTCAGGTCTTTTATCCTCTTAGAAATATGATTGACCGTAAAAATTTTACTGCTTGGAGGGCTCATGTACTCAGTGCTGGGAGACACAGAAGTACTTTTTATCTTTTATCTTTTACCCAGGGTTCTCAAACTGTGTCCAGCAAGTAAACTGTAGACGTCAATGGAGGCTTCATTGTTTGAATTGTCATACCGGATATGTGTTCATTTCTGTTGTAATAATAATGTATTAGTAGTAGTAGTAAAATTTTTATGAGCACCTTTCAATCCTCAAAGTCATAGTCACCCAAAGTAAAACAACAAAAAATTCAGTAAGAAATAAGATTAATAATAATACTGACACCACTAATAGTGCACAATTAGGTAAGCAAGAACCTGGAGGAGAGAACTGAGAGTGGGCAAACCAGAGTGTGTGTGTGTGTGTATGTAAATGTAAATCTAATGTAAATGTTTGAGTGTCGGAGGTGTATGTGTATGTATGTGTATGTGTGTGTGTGTGTGTGTGCTCCTTCTGTCTGGGACAGAGTTCAGATCACACCTGATACTTTTTAGCTTGGAGGAAGGAGCTTGTAGAGGAGAGCAGAGAATCCAGTCTAGCCAGACCACCAGCATGAATAAGGACCTGGGGCAGAGAAACAGGTGGACGCCATGTAGAAATGTTCCTCAGGTGAGAGAGCAGCACTGGGCACATTATGTGGCGCGTGAGTGTGTCTGTAATGAAGAGCCCAAGGACTGTGGGAGGAACGGCGTGAGAGATTAGACGGGTCAGATTTAAACCTGCCGGCAGACACAAGCTTGTCTATCAGTGACGTGTGATTTAAACCATATAACTGCAAGATTAGTGACGCTGACCAGCCTTTTGCATCTATGTGGCAGTGAGTCATGACGTTCTCTCTGATTAAGGACCAGGAGAACAGCCGCCGCTACCAGAAGACACATGACTGATGTGCTCATTTAACTGAGTTTCATTTATTCTCTTTTGATGCAGAGAAAAAAGTCACAGAAATGTGTCTGACCTTCCAGCAACCACAGATATGGTGCAGTACGGATCATCGAGGGTTCTTTCATAATGCTGATTATTGTCCTGATGGCTTTACTCTACTTTATTCCTGCCCTTAAAACTGACCCTGATGTCTGTGTTTGTGTGTGTGTGACATAACAGGCAGGAGGATTAGTGGTGCCTTTGTGCTGAATCATATGACTGCCATTATGTTTCAATATTCCTAGGGTGTGCATGTGTGTGTACGTGTGTCTGTGTGTCTGTGCGTGTGTGTGTGTGTGTGTGTGCAGACACTTAGAATATTAGAAAAACCATGTAGGTGTACGGAGTCTACAGCCCATCTTTGGCTGTGCACTGTTTTTATTAGATGTCCTTCAGTCACTGGCATGTTTCTCACTACAGCTCTGTTGGTTATTTTGGATGGCAGACCAATCTGAACCCAGCAGTGACACTAAAATGTATAAAACAGGTGCTTCCGCATGTCTTTACTGTGTCATCAGACACGTTTACTCCATCCTTTAACACTTCCTTGTCTGCTTTAACACTGCTGACGAGGCTGTGTGAGCTCCACACCCATAGCCACACCCACACCCATAGCCACACCCACACCCATAGCCACACCACTACAGTTGGAGTGTCACTACTGTGATGCGTCAGCTAGCAACATGTGATCGGCAGCGGTCAGGAACTGCAGCACTGCGCCTGATTGGCTGTGACAGCAGACAGACTACAGTGTGAAATAGTGTCAGACAGACGTGTGTAAACGTAAGGTGCATGTTAGTATCCACAAATATGTGTGGAAGGTATTTTTATTAAGTGGTTATTGAGTGTAAATTTGGACATACGTGACCCAGTGTCACTGAAGTAGAGCACGCATGACAATAATGCGTGTTACACTCATGCACAGCTTTGGTGTTTCATTGTTTATATATGCGGCTGTCTGTCGGGACGTTACGCTGTCCCAGAATGCAAGAGTGTTGAGCAGCCAGCTATCACTCAGACTGTGTTACTACATGTAACCTGCAGATTTCTCTCATAGAACATTAGGAGGATTTTACCACTTGGTTCCGGGACAGAAGGTACATAGAGCCTTGAATACAAGCAGAACGCCACTAGACCCTCTCAGCCGATCCAGAAGGCCTCCCTACACACGCCACTAGACCCTCTCAGCCGATCCAGAAGGCCTCCCTACACACGCCACTAGACCCTCTCAGCCGATCCAGAAGGCCTCCCTACACACGCCACTAGACCCTCTCAGCCGATCCAGAAGGCCTCCCTACACACGCCACTAGACCCTCTCAGCCGATCACTGCTGTGTGCCCTCCAGTCACTTCCTGCAGTCACCTGCATCAAATTTAAAACCTCCACTCTTGCCTAAAACACCACAGATGGACCTGCCAGTTCCCCCCGTCTCGCCGTGTCTCACCCAGCGCCGTGTCTCACCCTGGTGTCTCACGTCTTCAGCCACAAACACGAGACAAGGAAGACGCCTCTGGATCCCAGATGGTGGAATGAACTTCCACTGTCTGTACAGCACAGTTCACATGTAGACTGAAGACCCACCAGTGTGAATCACCCCCATCACCCCCATCACCCCCATCACCCCCATCATCCCCATCACCCCCATCACCCCCATCATCCCCATCATCCCCATCACCCCCATCACCCCCATCATCCCCATCATCCCCATCATCCCCATCATCCCCATCACCCCCATCATCCCCATCATCCCCATCACCCCCATCACCCCCATCCACTTCAAGGCCCTTATTATGTGACATGATACAATATGGTCTTTACAGTCAGGATCCTTTAGTGTCCCACAGCAGTTTCTCACAAAACACCTTTATAAAGTTACTGCAACAGCACCTCAATCAATAACTGGATTGTTCACTAATCCTACACTTATTTGCACATAACTTGTGTGTATTCTCTGATGGAGATCTTGCTTAATGGTGCCCTTAGATTCTCTCCTAATGTAGCTGATTAGCATAAAGCAGGACTTCCTCATTATGGTCAGTGTGGTCCAGAGCATCTGCTAAATGCTGAAAATGTCTGTGTTTTTTTGTCTGTAAATTCTTCCTTAATGGAAACAAGTTTTTCTAAATGGTCTGTGCAGGTGATGTCATCGTCTACATCAATGACATCTGTGTCCTGGGCACAACGCACGCGGATGTGGTCAAGCTCTTCCAGTCCGTCCCCATTGGTCAGAGCGTGACCCTGGTGCTGTGCCGAGGTTACCCGCTGCCCTATGACCCCGAGGAGCCGTCAGCCGGCACCACCGTGCCGCCCCTGGGCCTGGTGGACACCTCTCTGCTGCTCAACGGACGGAACTCCTACGACAACTACATGGAGTACATGTCCCTGACGGGCCGGCTGGTGGTGGAGCACGGTGAGGGTGTAGCCCAGGCCTCTCACCCCGGGGACACCCACCTGGACGGCTCCCAACCGCCCTCCCTCACCACACCCGGGGCTCCGCCTGATGACTGCGTCTCCATGGCATCATCGTCCGGGGCGACGGCAGGAGCACAAGTCCCTCCTGAGCTCCTGAGCCTCACAATGACCAAAGGAGCAGAGGGCTTTGGCTTCACCATCGCAGACAGCCCCACCGGCCAGCGCGTGAAGCAGGTGATTGAAAGCGAACCGCAATTTCATAGCCGTGTTGTTGCACGCTACTGCATACTGCATACTGCATACTTTATACTTTTTTACGCCCGGTTTGCAGCTGCTTTGTCGTGTCATGCATGTTAGCCTGTTGCACTGAGGGCGATGTTGATGGGGTAACTGTGTGGCAGACGATGTTGATGGGGTAACTGTGTGGCAGACGATGTTGATGGGGTAACTGTGTGGCAGGTGCTGGAGCCCCAGGGCTGCCCCGGACTGTGTGAAGGGGACCTGATAGTGGAGATTAATCAGCAGGGCCTGCAGAGTCTCAGCCACTCCCAGGTGGTGCAGATCCTGAAGGACTGTCCTGTGGGCACAGACGCCACCCTCGTCATCCAGAGGGGCGGAGGAACAGGTGCTCTTCTCTTCTCTTCTCAAGCACACTTGATGTTTACAGGAAAGATTAAAATAGTTTAATTACATTTTGTATTTCATGTTTCCCTTTAACTGGGTGGATCTCAGGACGTTTGAGATCTGAGGTGTTCTGAGTGTTTTGAGATTCTCCGGTACAGATTGCCATATTGTTTGGGTTGTTGACTCACTTGTAGTTGAATGAGTTTCAAAATGGTGTGCTGAGTGTTTTCTGTTTGCTCTACTGCCTAGAGGTCTGGGCCAGGAGTGACTAAGTCCTGTTGTTAAACCACACAAGAGTGACTAAGTCCTGTTGTTAAACCACACAGAAGTGACTAAGTCCTGTTGTTAAACCACACAAGAGTGACTAAGTCCTGTTGTTAAAGCACACAAGAGTGACTAAGTCCTGTTGTTAAAGCACACAGGAGTGACTAAGTCCTGTTGTTAAAGCACACAGGAGTGACTAAGTCCTGTTGTTAAAGCACACAGGAGTGACTAAGTCCTGTTGTTAAAGCACACAGGAGTGACTAAGTCCTGTTGTTAAAGCACACAGGAGTGACTAAGTCCTGTTGTTAAAGCACACAGGAGTGACTAAGTCCTGTTGTTAAAGCACACAGGAGTGACTAAGTCCTGTTGTTAAACCACAGTGTGCCTTTCCTCAATGCCTCTGGGCATTAGCTAACTTGCTAATTAAATCAGAGGTACACTGCAGGTTGTTAGCAATGAAAACTACTGAATGTGTGTCTGCCTATGAAAGTAATTGGTGTTCACTTATTAAAGTCATTTTATCAGCAGTCTCTGTTTGGGGGGATTAAATCAAATAATCATTATTTTGACTAGCATTAGGTAGATGCTTTGTTAGAGATGAATTCTAATTTCTTGGCTTACAAAGTGAGATGTTAGTAATATTCAGGGTATTTGTGAGTAGTATTACTGTAATAATTATTACTCTATTTTGCCAGTATAAAATATAGATTTTTTGCTGTACTTGCGGCACAAGTACAAACCAGCAGGAATATTTATCATCTACACAACATCTTAAACACATTTTTCTGATTCTCCTGTTCCTGCTTTTAAATCACGTTTCCTGTATCTGGATTTACACTCGTGTCATTTCCACAAATCTAGAATGGCAAAAGAATGATATTTGATATTGTATGTACAAAATGGACCCATACACGCTTTATTAAAAGATAAAATGAAAGCACAGAGAATTATACGCACAGAGATGAAAGTGAAAAGAAATTGTTCTCTTAAAGTATTTGGACACCTGAGCCTCACTAGGACTCACACGTCCTGTATGAGGTGGACGTCCCTCTTGTGGGTGTTAACATGACATTGGCTCACATGTTGCCTCCCTTTAGTTTTATATACCTGTCAGGTGTGGGTGTGACTGAAAGGTGTCCACATACTTTTGGCAATTTCGTGCAAATTTCAACAACCTCTTGTGGATCAAAGTTGGACTTTCAATAAATTTTTTTTGTAAAGCATGACTATCAATGATGTCATCATCAATGACGTCATGCAGTGATGACACTCTCTTGCAGACTCCTGTCGATATCTACCCCATACTTCACAGTTAGTGCCTATGTGCTGTTTCTGCTCAGGAAACACTGTTATTATAAGGGATGACTGGCAGTGCATGTGGTGTCATAAAAGTGTCATTTTAACATATCAATACATATAAAAAAATTATATTATAATTATATTTTCCGAAGGGTTTGGTGTTTCTATACATGTGAGCACCTACCCACTGCAGTAATTCTATGCATAAACTTGCAAGGGTCACGTTTAACATTTATTGTTTGCTGTGGCTATAATTAACAAGTGCAGAGTACAAAGAGGCAACATTTTTGGCATTTAATACAAGAGACAACTTGCAATAGAGCAGGACTGTAGGATCTGACAGATTTATCAAAGCACTACGACACAAAAGACACACAAATTCTTTGCTTCCTTCAGAGATTTCCAAGCGCTTCAGTGTCGTGCTGCTGACACACAGGTTGTTGTACAGTGTTTGTCGATTTGGTGAAACTGGGTCTTTGTTCGTGGGCTTTTAAAATCAAGTGCTCCTCTTTCTGTAGCTTTTCCAGCTGACTCGTGTGTTGTGGTGGTGTCCAGGTTAATGTACCACCTGAGGAGCAGAATCCCAGGTTCAGTTGAGCCTGTTTGTGTGTTCTTTGAAACTCTTTTCATGTGATGCTGTTGTCTGAGAATGGAGCATTCAACACAGTTCCCCTCTCTTCTCCCACACTAGGACCTTGTCAGGCCTTGTGTGTGTGTGTGTGTGTTGAACATTCCATGGCATAATTTCAGAATCATTTGCCTTTTTTATGCTAAGCCTGTGTTGAGAGTCCAGAACACATCTTGGCAGGTGCAGGTGGTAATTTGTAGCATTTTTTGAGTTGAGCCAAAATAATCTGCTAATTTGAAATGTCCACACTGAAAAACGTCTTTATTGAAATGTTAAGGTTTTAACGCTTTATTGCACAGATGCATGTTGCTGATCTTGGAATGACCTTACTGATGTTAACTCACATTTTGCTTTTGCGGTGAGGCAAATTTATTGTTTTAATGTAACGCTGGGATCCTGTCCAGGCAGGACGTAGTTTCACCAGGTGACGTATGTGTGACCTTCATGTCAGAGTGAACAGTCACGCTGGAGCAGGTCGAAGCTAAAACGATCATACGAGTCTCAGTCGTCCTCACACTGACTGCTGCTCTGGTTCATACTGATGCACCAGCATAACCATTAAAGTGAGTAAAAAGATCGTGTGCATCAGTCTTCGGTCTGCTTCCAGAATGGAGCTGCATGTAGGGCTTCGTTCCAATAAGTATGTCCCTTCTCTCTCTCTCGCTCCCTCATTTGTGCTCACTACATTTTAGTGAAGGCTGCACCCCTGGATGACCTCTAGAATACACACACAGTGAGGTTTAAAGTGAGCCAGTGAGAGACAGTCTGACTCACCAGCTGACTGTGAGGCCATTCAGCTCCTGCTCCGGCATCCATCCAAGGTCCCATCCAGTGCCGGCCATGTTCACAGCTCTCTCTCCTCAGCACTGCGATTAGCGCACATCTCTCACACTGAGCTGCACTCCACAAGCTGACAGTAGTCTGCACCAATTAGAATGCAGATGCTCATAAAAAATGGGGTGTTTGTAGAATGAGCCAATTGAGGGCTGATGCATCACAGCAGGCTAATCTGTTTTGGTAGAGATATTAGTCAGACAAAATTGATTTAGGCTAATTCAGCAGCACTTGCAGAGATTTGACGTGATTATCATTTAACACGACCGACTTTTATGATTAATGTAAATATGCTTATTTACAGGAATTATTATGGTACAAATCTTTGTGCAGTACATTGGGTGAGGGGGGAGGGGTCTCTGTCCTGTCTGTACTGCCATTCTAACCTTTCTGTTTGAGTACACTCTCTGTGAGGGCTATTGTCAGCTCTGTTATGACAGAAGAGGCAGGTGTGAGTTGATAGGTCCATTCCCTTGCAGACTCTGCAGAGAGCTTGCAGTATCACTAGGGCCATGGCATTTCAGCACAGCGGACAGCTCCCCTTACTCCCGTGACATTTCAGCACCTCGGACAGCTCCCCAATCCTCCAGTCTCTGATCTCATCCAAACAGCTCGTCACTCAGAGCTGTCTGCACTCAGGAAGCACCCTCCCCTTCCCTGATGACTCACTTATTGACAGACTGAAGCTCCATTCCAGCTATTCACTGGAGGCAGGGAAGAGTCTTACTGATAGTAATATGAATGAAACCCAAGACCTGAGACAGATAAACATTTTCTGTGTGTGATTTTAATCACACCTGCCATCTCTTCCTTTCAGCGAATTGTACGTGTATTTGTAACTCTAGTTTATGTGCATTTCAGGCACTGAATAACATTCGTGGGTCTATTGTCAAGAAGCAGTGGCGATAATGATAAAGGTTTTGTATATGTTAACAAAAATCAAGTACATACTGTTACTTTTCAGATATCTGATCTGGAGAAGCTTGTGTTGAAGGGAGATGGAGCCTCTTTTGTTTGGCAAAAATACACATCTTCCTGCAGGCTTCACATTCAGCCATGCCGAGCTGTGTGCTGGTCTGGGAGTCTTGGGTGTAACCCTGTTAGTTTAAGCCGACATACAAATGCCCTACGCTCATCTCCTCCTGACAAACATGCATGCCAATACACACACACATGCACACGTGCGTGCGCAGACACAGAGAGCTATGCACTTCATTAATATCCATGGAGTGATGTGAGGTGATGTACTTGGTGTTGAGAAGCTAAAATGCCCAGTCATGCTCAGCGCTGATACAACTGTGGCAAAAGTTCCTTTACTTGCTGTCATTTGTAATTTTCATGAGTTTCAATGAAATCACAGGAGCATCCACAAATGTCAGCTGCATATCCAGCGTAATTACCCAAAAGGCATTTAGGCCCCTGTCAGCTGTTTTGAGGATTTTTTTCTGATCTGATGATCTTTGGAGAGATTGTTCAGCAGGTCAGTGTATTTCACACTCATGTACAGGACCTGAGAAAATGGTAGTAAATCTTGATTTAATGTTGATCTCAAATGTTTGTGTGTGAGAGAGTATAAGACAGTGAGGGAGACAGATGTGTCTCAGTGTTGCTTGCCAGGTCTTACATGGTCTGGTGAGTGCAGCAAAAAGCTCTCAGCGCCCTGAACCCACCACAGGTTTCAGATGCTACCACCACGTTCCACCACTGAACTGCGCAGAACTTGCCACACATCGTAGGCACGTCGTCTGCCACCTGAGGTGCAGAAAACCTGTCACACTCCCTCCACTCAGATATGCCACGTGTGTCTCCGTTTGCTTACCCTTGCTGTATTCATTTTTATGTGATTTTTCTGTTGCATTCATTCGGCATTGCAGTAATAATATCTGAAACTGCGGTAATAAGGACTGCTGACCCCCCCCCCCAAACTGCGGTAATAAGGACTGCTGCCCCCCCCCCCCCCAAACTGCGGTAATAAGGACTGCTGACCCCCCCCAAACTGCGGTAATAAGGACTGCTGACCCCCCCAAACTGCGGTAATAAGGACTGCTGACCCCCCCCCAAACTGCGGTAATAAGGACTGCTGACCCCCCCCAAACTGCGGTAATAAGGACTGCTGACCCCCCCCCAACCTGCGGTAATAAGGACGGCTCGCCCCCCCCCCCCCCCCAAACTGTGGTAATAAGGCCTGCTGACCCCCCCCCCAAACTGTGCTCACTACAGCATGTAAGACTCAGTAAATCTCTGTATGAATTATAAAACTGGGCCCTGAAGCTAATGATGTAATTTTTTCTCAAATAAATGCAACAAATTCAATCCATCTAAGTAAAGGAAACAAACACAAACAAAATGGGAGATATGAGAAGCAAAGTCAGTTCTGTTTGTGACCCAACTGACCATTTAGTGCTCTGTGATTTAATCCCTCTCTTGTTCTTTTTCCCTGATTCTTTTTCTCTCTTTCTTCCTCTCTTTCTCTCTCTTTCTCTCTCTTCCTCTCTCTCTCTCTCTCTCTCTCTCGTTAGGGCACTTCTCTCCATGGGATAGCACCAAACAGGTAATCTACAACATTTGCCCATGTCCTACATTTCCCTCTGTAAATGTTAATGTTGTATATCATGTACATTCTTTGTATTGATGTATATTATTTGAATGCCATGAATCTGGCTTCATAATTGAACTCATTTACTTCTCTTAGATGTGCATATATGGCAAAAATGTCCAGCATCTCCAACTTAACATTTTATAGTGACCATTTGAAGTTGGCTTAGTTATAGTTCAGGTTGTGGTAACAACCCTGTAGCACAGTCATGTTTGATTCTGAGAAACAATGCTGTATATTTCAATCCTAGATTAAAGTCAAATTAAATGAGCTGCTTCATACCGCTAAGATAGATAGTTTAAGAAGAATCAAAGTCATATGTATTTATATTTCACTTTCTGCACATTGTCACAAAGTGCTTTGGGATTGAGTCCAAATCCCTGAAGCGCTAGTGAGGCAGCTCTCTGTGTTATTAACCGCAGCCCCTGAGGTGCCACATACAGAGCAGCTGAGGTGCCACATATAGAGCAGCTGAGGTGCCACATATAGAGCAGCTGAGGTGCCACATACAGAGCAGCTGAGGTGCCACATACAGAGCAGCCGAGGTGCCACATATAGAGCAGCTGAGGTGCCACATACAGAGCAGCGGAGGTGCCACATTTAGAGCAGCTGAGGTGCCACATACAGAGCAGCGGAGGTGCCACATTTAGAGCAGCTGAGGTGCCACATTTAGAGCAGCTGAGGTGCCACATATAGAGCAGCTGAGGTGCCACATTTAGAGCAGCTGAGGTGCCACATACAGAGCAGCTGAGGTGCCACATTTAGAGCAGCTGAGGTGCTACATATAGAGCAGCTGAGGTGCCACATACAGAGCAGCTGAGGTGCCACATATAGAGCAGCTGAGGTGCCACATTTAGAGCAGCTGAGGTGCCACATTTAGAGCAGCTGAGGTGCCACATACAGAGCAGCTGAGGTGCCACATATAGAGCAGCTGAGGTGCCACATACAGAGCAGCTGAGGTGCCACATTTAGAGCAGCTGAGGTGCCACATACAGAGCAGCTGAGGTGCCACATTTAGAGCAGCTGAGGTGCCACATACAGAGCAGCTGAGGTGCCCCATATAGAGCAGCTGAGGTGCCACATATAGAGCAGCTCGCTGAGTTTAACTTTGATCTTGGATTGAAGAAAAAAAGATATAATGTTGCTTCTCAAAATCAAACATGATTGTACTATTAGTGAGCACACACTGGACCTGATGATTGTACTATTAGTGAGCACACACTGGACCTGATGATTGTACTATTAGTGAGCACACACTGGACCCGATGCTGAGATCAGTCAGGAATGCAGTGATATTTTTTTAAAATCCAAGTGGTGTCAATATTCATTACTGTTGAGTGACTAGTAAAATGTTGGTCATTCATTAACCCACTCTACATTATCTAAGCGATCTCATGGTTGGTAAAAACCCGGGACATTGTTCCTTGGTCTGCACATGCACTACAGACTGACATACACCAGGTGTTGGTGCTGTTCCAACTTGAAAGGCTAACTGAGCAAAGTTAAAGTTATTCACTGAATGTAACATTTTAAACTGAATGGTAAAAATTGCACACTGACTTGCAAAACACTTTTTACTGTTTGAGGTCATTATTTCCCCTCATTATGCTGATATCTTCATTCCCTGAACATAATTTTTTTACAGTGAGATATCTACACCTAACAGGCGCATAAAATACTGCATATAGCTAGGCAGACTTCATGGACAAACCTGGAGTATAAAGTAAACCTGGAGAATAGGAGAATAGGTAATACTGAAGAGGACAGTGACTCATCTGTCACAGTCATAGCGTCACTGCAAGTCAGTTTGTGAAATCTCTGCCCTGATAGATCTGAACCTGTCACCTCAGAGTTCTGTTATTGTGAAATGGACGTTTCTAGGAGCAACTGCACCTCAGCCATGAAGCAGCAGGACCACATAAACGTACAGAGCGCGGCGGCGAGTTGTGAAATGCGCGGCGTGTAAAAATCTCCTATCCTGCACTGCAGACGCTTCAGGTGTCCAAACTGCCTTGGAAGCAGCATCAGGATGTGTGTCACACATAGAGGTGGAGCGCTAGACGGACCCACTGGGCCTCACAGCTGCACGTACTACGGCCCACTACCCACAATGCCAAGCGTTGGCTGGAGTGGTTTACGGTGCGTGGCCACTGAACTCTGGGGCACCAGGAACATGTCGTCTGGAGTGATAAGCCATGTTTCAGGCGGTTTGACTGTTGGATCTGGATTTGGTGGACTGGGAGTTTGGGACCGACTGGAATGAATGAAGCCACCAGTAAAGTTTGGTGGAGGAGTCTGGCTGTTTCAGGGGTTGAACTGGGTCACTGTGTTCCAGTGAAGTGTAATGTTAATACTTTTGCACAGAAAGACCTATCTAACAATTCCAGCATCCAGCTCGGTAGCAACAGTTAGGGAAAGGCTGTTTGTTCCAGCATCACTGTGTCCCCGTGCGCAAGGGGACTTGCAGAAAGACACGTGGTTGGGTGAGTTTGAGGACCTCCAGTGTCCAACACAGAGCCTTAGTCCCTCAGCTCAACCCCAGTGGACACGTTAGGGATGAACTGGAATTGAAACATCGACTGTAAGCCAAGCCTCATCCAACCTTTATACCAGCGCCTGTCCTCCCAAAAGCTATTTTGACTCTATGGGCACAAATTCCCACAGATACACTCCAGAATCCTGTTGAACGCCTTCCCAGAACTGTGGAGGCTGTAATAGCTGCATAGAGGAGGCCAACACCATATTTGGGCCAAGGTTCTGAATGGGATGACCAGTAAGCTCATGTAGGTGTGATGGTTGGCCTTCCACACACTTATGTTCACATGGTGCATTTTTAAGTACTTGTTCAAATCATCATTTTACAAAATGAAGCTCTACTAATAATACAATAAACAAACAACAAACACCGTGTACTGATAAAAGGTGTTTGGAAGTCATTCCAGGTCTATAATAATATTGGAATATAAACACAAGTGCTGTGTCTTCCCTTCTAGTGTTGAAAGATCTCAAGGGGTTGAGGATGAAGTCATATCTGTCTGTAGAATAAGATTTGCCTGCCAGTGCAGGTTGCTCTTTACCTCTGATCTGGGGCCATCCGCCACTCCCCAAAACCCTATTCTTGTCCATTAAAGGACCACACAGTGCTGATCTCAGGTCAGCATTAAGGGCCAAATTGCTTCCTACATTGCAGGCACAGCAGATTATTTTCCTCCTGCTTGCACTACTGTACGGGGTGTCATAAAGTCTGAAAAGAACATGAACAGGGTGACATACGTGTTAATGCAGAGTCACCGTGGGTGGCCTGGCCAATCAGACCGCTCCCCTTGTAGCCTGTAACCGTGCGTGTGTGTGTGTGTGTGTGTGTGTGTCTGTGTCCATGTGTGTGTCTGTCTGTGTGTATGTGTCTGTGTGTGTGTGTCTGTGTCCATGTGTGTGTCTGTCTGTGTGTGTGTGTCTGTGTGTGTGTGTCTGTGTCCATGTGTGTGTCTGTCTGTGTGCATGTGTCTGTGTGTGTGTCTGTCTGTGTGCGTGTGTGTGTGTGTGTGTGTGTGTCAGTGTGAAGGCATAATATATTTGTCATGAAGAGGAATTATTCCAAGTCCAGCGATTATGCAGATGGTTCTCAATTGATATTCCTCTACCTCTGTCCCTGAGATCTCCCCATTTCATCATGCTGTCACAGGAAGTGAATTGTCCTGCCAAGCCACGAACAAGCTCTTCCAGCCTCCCTCTACCCTGAATCTGAAACCTACGAACGGTGTCTTATTCTGATCTTCACTTCTCATCACGTCTTGATATGGATTATGGTGTAACATGTTCTAGTGTTTTATTATAGCTGAACTAGATCCCCGAGCCCTTCATTAATCCAGCCCTGTATCCCTGGAGCGTCCATGGTGAGATCACTCATAAGAAGGATCCGCATGTTCTTTTAACCTTTTGCTTTCGTGTCACGGAGAGATCACTGTGGCCTTAAGCCTTCACCCTGCGTGGGCCAGAGATCACTGTGGCCTATAACCTTCACCCTGCGTGGGCCAGAGATCACTGTGGCCTTAAGCCTTCACCCTGCGTGGGCCAGAGATCACTGTGGCCTATAACCTTCACCCTGCGTGGGCCAGAGATCACTGTGGCCTTAAGCCTTCACCCTGCGTGGGCCAGAGAACACTGTGGCCTATAACCTTCACCCTGCGTGGGCCAGAGATCACTGTGGCCTAAAACCTTCACTCTGCGTGGGCCAGAGATCACTGTGGCCTAAAGCCTTCACCCTGCGTGGGTCAGAGAACACTGTGGCCTAAAACCTTCACACTGCGTGGGCCAGAGATCACTGTGGCCTAAAGCCTTCACCCTGCGTGGGTCAGAGAACACTGTGGCCTAAAACCTTCACCCTGCGTGGGCCAGAGAACACTGTGGCCTAAAACCTTCACCCTGCGTGGGCCAGAGATCACTGTGGCCTAAAGCCTTCACCCTGCGTGGGCCAGAGATCACTGTGGCCTAAAACCTTCACCCTGCGTGGGCCAGAGAACACTGTGGCCTAAAGCCTTCACCCTGCGTGGGCCAGAGATCACTGTGGCCTAAAACCTTCACCCTGCATGGGCCAGAGAACACTGTGGCCTAAAGCCTTCACCCTGCGTGGGTCAGCGCCCAGTCTGAGGAGCATTAGCAGACAGATGGGACTGGCATGGGAATCTGAGAGGGCATGGCCTGCCCAGGGCCCGGGGCGTCTGGCTGTGGTTCTGCTGCTGGTTCTGGCTGGTTCTGCTGCTCCTCCAGCATTCCTCTCATGCTCTCTCTTCAGTGTCCCGACCCATGTACACACACACACACACACACACACATGCGTGTATAGATATTGTGTGATTTTTGTGAAATTTTGAACAATGTCAAAAGAAAAAGTCTCACGCAATATCGTGATGTTCTTGAATGTTTGCTAGTTTGGGTCTGCAGCTCGTTGGCAGTATGAGCTGCATACAAATATTGGAATGTTTCTCAAAGTTGCAATAACGGACTTTATTTTCTTCTTACTCAGGCTGTGTGTTTGATGCCTCAAATTCTTCTTCACCTTGTAGATCCACCAGGGGATTATATTTTACATATTCATGCATTTTTAAACATAGTTATGCGTAACTGGAAGATAAACAGTCTGGAAATAATCATAGAAATAATCTCTGCCTGAAGTCCTCAAGACTGTAACACAGAAGAAGAGCTGCACCACTGGACCTGAGCAGCGTGTGGCTGTGTGCGTGTTTGCAGTGGGACCCTCAGGGAAGCCCCCAGACGGGCCTGTCCGGCCCCGCCCTGCCCCACACGGCGCCCCTCCCTAGCCAGGTGCTGCACCCTGATGCTGACGGCCACCTGGGCAAACCTGATCCCTACGATCTCTATGAGAAGTCCCGCGCCATTTACGAGAGCAGGCGTAAGTCTGGACACTTTGGACACTTCAGTTCGGGTGGTTCCCTCCCATCACACACACCCCCAGGCCACGCCCACCACCACTCCCATCACACACACCCAGGCCACGCCCACCACCACTCCCATCACACACACCCAGGCCACGCCCACCACCACTCCCATCACACACACCTAGGCCACGCCCACCACCACTCCCATCACACACACACCCAGGCCACGCCCACCACCATTCCCATCACACACACACTCCCATCACACACACACACTCCCATCACACACACACTCCCATCACACACACACTCCGAACACACACTCCCATCACACACACACTCCCATCACACACACACTCCCACAACACACACACACTCCCACAACACACACACACACTCCCACACACACACACACACACACTCACACACACACACACACACACACACTCCCACAGCACACACACACTCCCACAGCACACACACACACACACACTCCCACAACACACACACACACTCCCACAACACACACACACTCCCACAGCACACACACACACTCCCACAACACACACACACACTCCCACACACACACACACACACACACACTCCATGCTCACTAAGTTACATAGTTACAAATGTGAACTCGCTTCAAAAATGTTTCCGATTTCAGCTACTGAAGTCGTTACAGCTCACATTCATCTTGCTGTACAGACATAATTCCGTTGACATTATGTAATCTTGAGGAGTTCATACACACATCTTGTGGTAATTGTGTGTGAATGAATACCAATTTAGGCCATTCATTCTCATAGAGCCTCCATTTAGTGGCATAAAGCCTCTCTGATTAGGATCTGCTGGTTGTTTCCTCTGCAGAACCTGGTCCTGCTCGCATGCTGGCTGATGCTACAGGCAAGTAGATTACGCGGCCATTTGTGTTGCTGTGTAATGAAGTGTCTGTCATACTTCTGAGTCCAGCGCCCAATGCGTCTGTCTGAATTCCCCGTGGATAGCGGCTCTATATTTAACTGCGTATGTTCCAGCGTGTCTGTACACAAGCGTAAGGCTCAAAGCCTCATTGCATATCATGGTAGGTGACCTACATGCACTACACACACTCACTGGGGACACCTGGCTCCGTCTGAACCCCCCTGTTTCCTTCAGAACTGGTGTGGCATAGATTCAAGGTGCTGGAAACATTCCTCAGAGATTTTGGCGCGTATTGACACGGCAGTATCACGGAGTTGCAGCAGATTAGTCAGCTGCACAGCCATGATGATCTTCCACCGCACGCCGTAGGCACGCTGTGCCTGTGAAGGTCACAGTTCAAAGTCATTTAAATCACCTTCCTTCCCCGTCCTGATGCTCGTCTTGAACATGCCTACATGCCTCAATGATTTGGTGCCATGTGATTAGCTGACTAGATATTTGCAGGTGCGTTTGATCTGGTGTCCCTAATAAAGCCGAGCAGGAGTGTATAAGCTGCACGTGTGTGAGCACGTGTGTGAGATCCTTTACTGGAGCTTGAATCCAGATGGTTGGTAGTTTTGAGGTTTTGTAGTATGGGGCTTTTCCCTACTAATAACTGTAATTCATGCTGGGGTAACGTCCTTAGATGCAGCACCTTCTGTTTAATGAGACACAAGTGTGAACTGTCACAGCAAGTGTTTCCATGTCTGAATACACAGGAGTTCCCAGAATCCTTGTTGTGTTGTGACCTGATGAATACAGGTCATGTGTACCCACTATGGTACTGACCCACTATGGTACTGACCCACACCCACTATGGTACTGACCCACAACGGTACTGACCCACTACGGTACTGACCCACTATGGTACTGACCCACTACGGTACTGACCCACTATGGTACTGACCCACTATGGTACTGACCCACAACGGCACTGCTGCTTCCACAGGGGTGGAGTACCAGGAGGTGGAGGTGCACCTGGTGAGGGAGAAGACAGGCTTCGGCTTCCGGATCCTGGGAGGGGACGAGGCAGTACAGGCTGTGAGTCCGGAGGCGCGTGACAAGGCTCGTATGGGGAACCTGACGACATCTTGGCTTATCTGTTCATCTCAAATTGGCTCAGCAGAAGAGAGGGCACAGAACCACAGACACACTGGAGATGTAACGTGTTACTGAGGAGACCAAACAACAACAGAACCATACGTGACTGTTTCACTACTTTCCTCTGGATGCTCTGAGTAGGAGAGCTTAGCCTGCGATCCTCGCTGCTTTTTCATGCACATTAGTGGCTTTTTAGCAAGTCGACCCACTCAGTCGCACCTCGTACACCAGCTGTGACTACCACTCCACACAGAGCTGCTCGTGTGGAATTTGGTCTTGTCCTGAACGCTGTCTGGTGGATCTGCCACTTCCTGCCCCAAACCTTCTGCCCCCGGTGCATTTTCCCAGCGCCTAATCAAATGATTGTTTATTCTCCGTCACAGATCGTGATTGGTGCAATCATCGAGAACAGCCCCGCCGAGCGAGACGGTCGCCTGCGTCCGGGCGACGAGCTGGTGTCTGTGGACAGGATGCCCGTGGCGGGACGGCCACACCGCTACGTCATCGACCTCATGCACGCCGCCGCACGCAACGGCCAGGTCACCCTCACCGTGAGGCGCAGAGTGCTGCCTCACACAGGTGAGGATGTACAGCTGCACACCAGATCACACTCACTCCAGCACTTTACCATGTCAGCAACAGGGACTTTAAATATCCAAATGACTGAATGAAGGGTTATAGTGTCAGAATGGTAGTTCATTTCCCGTTGCACCAGAACAGTCCAGGCGTGTGACAGAAGCTGTAAGCGGTTCCCCTCCTCTTCTACACTCAGTTCCCATCATCCTCAAAACCAAGACCACAAACACTTCCAGCAGATCCATGTGGATGCTGCTCTATTCCTAGAAGGACACAGTGTGATGGGGGTCCTGTATGTCCTGTAGGTCCTGTGGGTCCTGATGGTGCTGTGGGTCCTGTGGGTCCTGTAGGTCCTGTGGGTCCTGATGGTCCTGTGGGCCCTGTGGGATCTTAATATAAACACACGTGTGACCCTTGGGAGGCTATGACTGCGTTACTAACACAGCAACACAAAGACACATTAGGAACTACTTACCAGTTATAGGGTAGCGACCCTGTAGATGCTGCTAGCTAGAGCTAACATTAGCCAGCATCAATGCAGATATTTAAATGTTTGGCACCTTAAAAAACGTCTGTATAAATCATCCCTTTAAAAACTGAGGACCAACCGGTTTGATGATGAATAAATCGAGGTACTGTAAATGGCCGTCAGCAAAAACTTATATATTTTATATCTTAGCAAGATATAACATAAATATAAATAGTTTATAAACTTGAATGTAAGTAGCATAAATTATCTAGTTAACTGTTTGATCAACCACAGTCTTTTCACCTGTCCATGCTGCTGATTTCCTGCTAGCGTCATGGCCCTGAATGGACTAATCACCTCCACCACTTCTGGCTTGAGCAACACCAATAAAATGCCCTGTTCCTCTAAAGCCTGTTGAGCAGAAACTGAGACTGCGTTTGCTGCTCCCTGCAGGCCAGCCGTGTGGAGAGAACGGTGCTGTGGCCAATCAGAGCAGCTCCCCACGAGGCCGCTCGGTGTGTCCGGCCAACCTGCCGCCCACCACTGACGTCGTCATCCACCGCAAAGAAACCGAAGGCTTCGGCTTCGTCATCATCAGCTCTCTGAATCGGCCCGAGAACACCACAACTATCTGTCAGTGTTTGCCGTCCCTCCGCGCCACGATTGCCAAATAAATGTCAGTGTTAGCGAAGCGAGTTGAGATGTTTGCGTGTTCCTGGTTGCAGCCGTGCCGCACAAGATCGGCCGCATCATCGAGGGCAGCCCGGCCGACAGCTGCAGGAAGCTGAAGGTTGGAGACCGAATCATGGCTGTCAACAGCCAGTCTATTATCAACATGCCTCACGCCGACATCGTGAAGCTGATTAAAGACGCCGGCCTCACCGTCACCCTGCACATCATTCCCGAAGAAGGTCGGGCGCGTTTATGTGTCGAATGTGTCGCTCCCCCTC
>JAGXOD010000001.1:487500-527500 GCA_020368025.1 Brachyhypopomus occidentalis
TGACCTCTCTGCTCCTGCCCTAATGCCAGTGACAGCCTAGATGTTTCCTCCCTATTTTGTAGGAATGGTACCTTCCAACCTCCCCTTGTGCATGAAAAGTGACACTCTCGCCTCCCCCTATTTCTTCATAATGGGACACTCTAAAGACACGGTTTGTGACAAACTGCATGTTTCATTGTTTCAAAAGTGTTGCTGTAATATGAACGTTCATGCCTGTTTCCTGTTTCCTGAATGCGTTTAGCCGATTTCTAAAACGCGCTTACAACTTACACCCACACATGGTCAAGGAAGGGTTGTGTAATAATATCCCAGGGTCTGAGATCTGGGTGCATCCATGACTCACTGTTTCAGTACTTCTGCTTCTGTATGCTGCATAGCTGTTGTTCCTGTAAGGACAGTTCTGCTAAACACTGACACAGCAGCTGCTCATCAAAAATCTGCTCATTTCAACACTGGTGCTGTTTGGTACCTAAATCAACACAATGTTTACTGAGTGATGCCTTTAAAGTTATATAGGCCATTGACTGCCATGGTCTGTTTCCTACTAGGCGGTGGCGCCCCCTGGTGTTCTCTCCCTGCAGCCCCCCCTTCCCTGCCGGAAGTAGTACCACCCGCTAGCCCCACTCACATCCGTCACCACCGCCCGTCCTCGCACCCAGCCCCACGCATCCTGGACCTGCTCTGTCACTGCAAACCCCGCCCCCAGGCCCCGCCCCCACGCCCCACCCCCCAAAGGTGCTCCCTGGAGGCCCAGCTTAGGTTGGTGCCACCAGTTTTGTGGAGTTGCACACAGAAAAGGGGTGGCAGGTCCATCCGGAAGAGCTCGACTTGAACGTGCCAACCGATCCCGAAGGACAGAAAAGGGGGAGGACAAGGTGAGGACAAGGTGAGGACAAGGGGAGGACAAGGGGACTGAGAGCAGCAGCAGTGTGTGACAAGACGTCCTGAGATGGAGGATTGCAGCCCAGCAGTCACTGATTGCTTGATCCAGGTTTTTTTTTTTTATGATAAAAACGTGGAAGGGACACCAGGGCAGATTTAAGCCCCGCCCCCAGCAGTCTGGCTCCACCAATGCTCTTCAGCTTGATTGTGGATCCAGAGCAGAGACCCTGTCCGTAAAGACTAGACTGGACTGTTGAAGTCTGGTCTTGCTGCCCATTGGATCCTCGCTCATTCTGCTCCTCCCACCACCTGAGAGGGAACCAATCCTCTTCACTTGGTATGTCGTGTAGAGGTTGTTTTATTTTTTGTATTCATTTGAAATACTTCTGTCACAGTTCCTGAGATACTTGGTGCGACCGGCGGAGAGAGGGAACAATTCAAATATTTATGTGTAGCATGAAAAGGGATTCCAAGGCCACAGAGTATCCATGACGAACTCTAACATGACATGAGTGTTGTGTTTCATGTTTCTTTGTTAATGTGAATCCACCATAGCTGGTGTGCACTGATGTGCAGGTCGTCCTAGCAGGAGGCGAAGCGTCACATCTCTGTTACGAGTCCCTGTTATAGCAGAGCAGCACCGCTGGAGCGACAACGCTTTGCTCGTTAAGCGTTACAACGGAAGGACAAAATCGAGAAATAAATGACCATCATATAAAAGAAACATATCAGTCAGTTAACCAATCCTGAAAGCTTGTACCTCCGGCGTGTGTGTGGTGTCTGATGCCACGGGTACCTCCGGCGTGTGTGTGGTGTCTGATGCCATGGTGCAACACCGCATTACACTGCTAAGAAACGCAGTCCGTTTATGAAGGCAGGATTTGGTAAACTCGTGATTATGTAACTGAGCCGCTCTGCTCTGTCGTCCGTGTGTCATTCCAGCCTCGTTCTCCATGCACTGTTCTTCATGAACCACACCACTGTGGGGCTGGGGCCCCGTCCCAATCCATACGAGCTGCCCTTCCTCGCCTCCCTTCTCTCCAGGCCACTCACTAGGAAGAGACTTTAGAAGGAAGCCAGTGTGGCCAAGCATACACCCAGACAGTGGGAACGTGAGGAGAGGTTGTTGTATTGGAACTGTGCTACCTGAGGCTAGGGGAGTCTTAGTGAGCAGTCTTTACCTGCAGAAGAGGGGAGGAGGTGTTTGCCTCTGAGTGTTGGGGCGATCGCTGAGCCTTTATGGTGTGGATGGTGGGACCCAGTTCTATGGGGCAGAGTGCCTTACTGGGAGATATTGGTGCAGTTTGAAATCCGCTGTCCTGCGAGACAACTGGGACGGTGGAGAATCCGTAAAAGGATCCTACTGGGATACAAGTTTAGAGTTTGGGGTTTTTTTTCCAGCATTTCATTAACACATGCAGCTGTAGACGTTGTTGCTAATGTTAAGTCACTTTTCTCTACAATTTTCTGAGCCGACAGTGAATCTGCTTGTGAATACTGAGTTCAAACATTGTAAAAAAAGAAAATACACTGCTCCAGGCAAGGATTCAACATCCTTTGTAATATCATCATCATGTCAAACATGGAACAGCAACAGGCAGAAACAGAAACAGCAGTTTGTGTCTTTAAACTCCTAAATAATTACATAATTTATATCATGTAGATTATTTACATCCTTATGTTGCAAAATCACATACCGCATTCTAGGTACAACACCACTTACATATTTACCACAACTGTCAATCTGTGATGTTGACCAAAGTGATCAGAAACTATTCCAGACTGCTAACCTAGAATGTATAGTCAGCATTCCAGCTTGTGTGACACCTGACACACTGATTATCTTATGAAGGGATTGTCCTACATTATAATGCACCAAACCAGAAAATAATAAGGAGTCTAGTTTCCTGAAAGTCTCGTAATATTAATCCCATCTTTAATTTTAGAGAGGGCGTAACAGCCATTTTCAGATGATCTTTGTGTTGAAGCAGGAAAATCTGCCTCCAAAAGTTAATATATTCTCAATTAAAAATCAGTGGGGTTAAAATCTAGTGTTCATATTAATAGGACTCCCCACTAAAATAAGTTAATAAAACATCTGTTTATATTGGAGATTGTGGTTCACTGTAACCTCTGGTCAGACGGAGCTCCCAGTGAGAGTGACCCTTTCAGCCGGTCTGTTGAGCAGTAGCACGTCGTTTAACGTCAGCCTTGTAGTCTTACTGGTATTTCAAACTGAGCATGTTTAATGCTGGAAGCAGGAAGTGTAACGTGTACCGAGGCTGTTGCTTGTTGATGGATCTTTCAGTGTTTTTTTGGGTTTTTTCTTGGGAAGGAGGATCTTGTGCCATGAAATGATTCCTTTAGAAGCAATTCCTTCATCTCCTTTACTTCTACTCACTTTGAATGGACCTCAGTATGTGGAACCCCTGCGCCTGAGAACACAAATGGGATTGTGGGAAAGCACCTGTTTTGCCCTTGTGTGCAGTAGCTGGTAGCATAGCAGCCTGCAGGTCCCCACCAAACACTGTCCACACTCTGAATACTGTGCCAACTGAATTCAATACTGAAATACACAATGTATTGAATAATGATGCAAGTGTAAAACAATATGGCAACTCAAACAGCTTTTATATGTGAACTACATACTGTCCAGTCGCACATCAGTTTGAATACACCAGATAATTAATTCTCAGAGGGACAAAAGTAAAAAAAAAAGATAACGCAACGATAGAAATGCTCCCTGTTTGAGGCCCTGATGGTTTTGTAGCTGGCGCGTGTCTTTGTATCAGCTGATTCACGTGAGTGAGCACAGCGTGTTCCATTGAATTTGCTGTTTACACGGAGAGATCTGGAAGGAGAGGGAAGACGTCTGTGGCACAGCTCGAGTGTTTACTGTTGAAGCTGTATCCTGCCTGCTGTTCGAAAACAAAACAAACGAAACAAAAAAAAAAACATTTTTATATGACTAAGGAAAATATTGAATCTGTGAAAGATGGCACATTCAAGGAGCCCATTTCAGATCGATATTACTGTGTAGTGTTACACGTGTAGTTAACCTGTACAGCTGTACTCATATAAATATGGTTTAATGTATTATTGATAGTTTCAAAGACTTAAGTGATCAAATATTTTTATGAAATGCAACAGTGCGGATATATTAAATTTTGCTAAACTCTTGTTTACCTGTATGATATTCTGAAATACTGTCAAATAAACTCTTGACATGGTGTAAAGTATTCATTTTATAGTTCTCATTATACAGTACACTTGTCCGTTTATCTGAGTGTGCGCGGTTGTTAACAGTACTGAAAAGACAAAAATAAAATAAATGGCGAGAACTGAGTTGTAGTTTTGAGTTTATTTTAAGTGCAACATAGCCTCACATATTCTAAACTATTTAGGCTAATTTTACGTTGATTATAGTTGCTGCTCCGAGCCACGAGATGGCGCGCTTGTCATTGCACTTAGAAATGTAGCCGAAGAGGTGGCGGTCCAATATGTCTGCCACGTGAAATACTTCACTTACAGAGAGGTCCCCAGAGAAAGAGCTGTATCTTGCTTTGCACAAATGCTTTGTATACACAGTATGCGTAGCCTTTGAGTGAAACTTCAATTCTATTAAACGCTGCTTTATTATGTCGGCGAAACGAAATCTCCCATCTTGGATGAATAGACCCGACCATCGCCAGCCGATCAACACAGTAAGGAAGAAATCAGAAGGAAGCACGAATAAAGATGCGAGGGCGAACTGTCCCCGAAGGTATACAACTCACTTTAAAGCAAATGTCATGACCACATTACAGACTGAAACTTGCTAAACGTATTTGTGTTTCTAGAATCGTGTACTGGATGAATGAACAAGAGCTTGTGGAAACAGCCACTGATGTTTTACGGACCGATAACACAAAGGTCGGCTGCGCCAGATCACACGGACTTCAAACCTTTCTCCTCTTGACTAGCTGTACCAGGACATCTGCTAATCTTTTATTTTGCTCTGCTGTTTCTCTTCGTGTGATAGTTATTTTTACCGTGTGCAGTGGATGCAAAAGAAACGAGAACTGTACCAGAGACCGATACAGAAGAGACATCCGACCCTGGTGAGCACGAGCGGATCTCCGTGTCGGACACAGACATGGACGTCGCTGAGCAGGACACGGTGCCGTACTGCGGGAGCTTAGAGGACAGCGGTCCGAGTACCGGGTTACACCGGCCCGCTGGGCATGTTCGGACTCACGCAGGGTCTAGTGTCCCGAAATCTGAGGGTAACTCCCAAGGCAAGAACTCTGATTCTGACGCGCTGCAGCTCGTTCGAGAGATCTTCTTCAGTTGATGCTGTCAATTCTTCAGCCTCAAATTCTGAAGAGCATTGCAGACTGTGGTGTTTTCTCAATAGTTAATGAGCTCTGCTAAACCTGAAATCACTTGAACTTTCGATTTAAAACCCTCAGTCAAGTTAGTAAAAATGTTCTCCCTAGCCAAACTGCAGATTTGGATCAGGCATGCCCATTTAACATATGTTTCAAGACTTTTCATAGGAGTGATGCTGTAATATTAAATTATAGGATAAGTTATGCATATGAACCTGGAATGTGGGCCACCCAGGGTTGAACTCAGACCCACTGGTGTTACTAAGGAGCTTGTGTGACCTGCACCACCACAGCAGTGATGGAGGCGTGTGTAGCACATCAACACCAGTCAAACCTGATCGACTACAGACAGCAGGGAAACCCAGGAGCAAATTTGAAGAAGCACATACAGTTCATCATGGACAAAAACAAACTTAAATAAGACATTAGGCTCAGTGCGTTTGGGATATTAGTTTCCTCAGTTGCTTTGGTGCATTTTGCAGATCAGAATTGAATTTCTGAAAATTACTTGTCCAACCTCCATAGTCATTTGTGTGCATCATTTTTAACTACCAAATGCGTGGCATAATCAATGATTTTGTACAACTGTTTCCTATGTTTTTCCTATAAATTACTTTTGTCATGTTGATCAAAATGTATTCTTGTTCTCTGTTGAATAGTTCTGCCCCAACACTGTTCAATCATAAGTCGTTACATTCAGAAGTGCTGAAGCTGAATGCCTCACCGATGAAGCGCTGATGAGTGTGTGAAGCTTTAGATCAACCAGTTCTCTAGAGTAGTTCAGACGTGCACCTTACAGCATGAACTTTCAGGACAGATGACACTTCTGACTGCTATGGATGCAACGTGAGGACTTCACAGCAAACGCCTGGAGACTGGATAAGGCCTTCCAAAAGATTATTTCCGTTGTTTTGAGAATTGCACTTATTATTGTGCAAATCTTCATGATGACTCACGAAATGCTTCAAAGCAACAGAAAAAGGTATTTATAGATGATGTCCCAAAACACACAGGCTGACAGAGAGATTATTACCAATCTGCTCCATTAGCATGTCTGATAAAACCAGACGCCTGAACCAGTAGACGTCCTAATCCAGTAGACGTCCTAATCCCACACACATCATAATACTAATGCTAATTCACTTGGTCAAAAGAGGTTTTGAGCATGTTAAAATTCCATCGATCATTTATAAAGTACTATATGTCTTAATTGACTGTTGTAATCGTGTTGGACTTGAGGTTGCCGATGTTTTGAAGGTTGCAGCAGGAGTTTGAGTAAATGTGGACCATACTGTGTTGATGCAAATTTAAAGACAAATCTCTTTCAAACAAAACACATTACAGCATTTAATCTCCCAGATTGCAGACTGAACAGAAAGCTGCCTCTGAAACACAAGCTATAACTATTCTATAAACAAAACCGTGACTCTGCACTACAACACTGAGTGTGGAAATGGGGTATAAAAACTATTACTACACGATGACTCCTTTCTCATGGGAAAATGTCTGGTTTAGGTGCACAGACATTAAAAACCATCTTGCTGGGTATGGCCAATACTTTTGTTTATGGTCTGAGTTACAGTTATGTGCTTAGCAGAGACGGTCCTTCTCAACGCCACGTTGGCAACGCGGTGGCCGACGCAACATCTCAGTCACGCAACTGGACGACTGTCCTGTGGCACGACGGCGTCTCGACTGGAAGCGCCAGTCTCAGGGTGGAGGAGGTGGAGGAGGTGGAGGAGACCAGGGCCGCTAGTGCTCATTGTTCTCGGATAGCAGACACGTTTCGTCCTTCCTATGTCCATCGAGAGCATTCATCTACGAACGACAGAGAAGGTCCCGGTTACACCTCGTCTTTGAGCGCCGTGGCTCTCTGACACACACTCCACCATTCCAACCTTTTTATCTTCTCACTTAAATGTCACAGAGATAAAAATGCTCTAGCACACTTTAGAGCTGTAAAAAAAACACTGAACAAAACCACTTACCACGTTGGGTTTGTAGACTCCTAGTTTGAAGCGGCAGCAGACAACATCCACACAAAAGCCAACCAGGTTGTGCAGCATGCCTGGGGCAAACGACAAGAGTCCTCTCACTCCACTGCAAGTCAGCTCACTCTAGCACCCCTCGTTCCACCAGGTGTGTGTTTGGATGCGAGGGGGCCGCTCTGTCGTACCTGTGGTAGCGAAGATGCCCCCGACGATGCCGCAGAGCCGCACGAGGAACTGCCAAAGTGGCATGTGCTGCTCGGTCACGTGCACCTTGAGCGAGCTGAGGTCGTACTTCATGAAGATGCCCGAGACACCGTGGCTCCCGGCCGCGTGGTTGATCACGCGCTCCTGCGGACAGAGTAGAGGAGAGGGGGAGGGTTGGCGTTTTAGCCCCACACACGTGACCGATGTGTTGCATCTCTACAGCGCCCTGTCAGGATCGTCTGACGCTGCCCAAACGGCGGCGTGTCCACGCTCAGGACGCAGGACAAAGACCACTGACGGACGCGAGAGGCGATGGGATTGTTTAGAAACCTAACTGCTTCTGCACACGAGACACAATGTGCTACTTCCTACCACGATTTAAAATGCTCAGTTTTATTCACATTACAAGTTGTATAATGACTTCAACTGTTTGTTTTAAATAAGGCTCCACGCGCGACAGTCATGCAGTCAGCCTACCCGCTCTGTGACTGAGTACTGATGCGTGTCTGCTGACACCTTGTAGGTCTCCAGTTTGGTGGGGACAATGGTGATGAAGTACTGGAACATCTGGTTATCTGGGACAAAAGAAAACCACTGGTAAGATCAACACTCCCACAATTATTTATTATTTAGTCTTCCCAAATACAAATGTAGGAAGGAAGGTTGCTGATAGACTTGGGAAGAATGTTCCATACAGCAACTACACAGTGATGATGTGTTCGTAATGCATGGAAGGGGACATGGATGAAGGCGTGTAACCAGGTACTGAGGAGCCAGGCTGCGCAAAGCTTTTGGGGTAATAAGAACAACCTGTTACTGAAGATGGAAAGTAATAGGTACTCAGACTGTGAGGGTTGGGGATGGGTCAGAGTGGGTCAGAGTGGGTCAGGTGGGTCAGAGTGGGTCAGAGTGGGTCACAGTGCCTACAGCAGTAGTTTATAAATATGATAACGTATTGAGGATCTTAAGTCTTATTGTTTTACAATAGTTCATAGTATTTGGAGCTTCCAGCTAACTAAATGCGTTGATGTTGTGAAATAATAAACATTCAAACATGACACTTTATAAAAAGTTCTATTTTGACAGGTTTTACATGCAGAGCATGGTGCTAAATATTAGAGCGTTAACTTCAATAGTACGTTTGAAGGCCAATACTTTTGTACTTTAACTCAAGTAGAGGACTAAAGGGAGGACTTCTACTTGTACTGGAGTAACGTTTTACCTTTGGGTATCTGTACTTTAACGTGGTTAGTGTACTTCCTCCACCACTGGGCGGGACAAAAGCAATTTCATTACGTTGGAATTAACTTAGACCTTAGGGCGAAGCTTTTACTAAAGTTCCAGCAATATTGATGCAAAGACCTGCGGAGAATGATGTCAACAGTTTGGAGCTGATTAGGAGCAACTCAGATTTGCTTTTATTTAGTTTTTAAAAGATTCAAGTCATCCCTGAATACAATCACACAGGCCAGATGGTGGTGCGACACCCAGATCACTGGTTAAGCAGACCACCAGCAATAGCCAAAAAAGTCATTTTGTAGAACTGGACAAATAAAGAGTCAGGTCTCGATCACCCCGTGGTTAGGCTACACGAACACAATACCCAAGAAAAACAAACCATTAGAAACCAAATACTTAAGTTCATACAAATATTCTCGCCATTTTTTAATGTCTTAAACAGAAGGTTAGAAATGCAGAAGGTTAGAGTCCAGACTGGCCGTAGGTTAAGCTAATGGTTAGGGGAGCAGTTATACTAATATTAACAAGTCAAATACTGTCACACCTGAGTGTAAAATGTGACGTGCTGACGTGTCGAAGATCAGCTCACAGGTATGTGTTGTGGAACCTGTTCTGCGGGCCACGTGTTGGATTCATACTTACGGTCAGTACACACTTTCTCAGTGCCATCCAGAGGGTTCAGAATACCTGGAAGTTCCTCCCCAAATGACAGGTGGTCTATTCGATGGGAGAAGTTGTATGCTGTGGATCGGTAGGAAGAACATATGTGACATAAAACAAAACATACAAACCGTACTGCACTACTGTATGAAAACTTGACATACTTGATCGATTCCTGTCTGCACTGGAAAGCTCTGACCTCACGTGGCCGATATTTTGCATGTCAAATTAGAAACGGATATGAACTACAATGACGTTTTTGTGAGTCTTTAGACTCACTGTTCTTTTTCCTCTAAGAAAAATGGCTCAGCAGCAAAACTGACAGATAAAAACAGAAAAAAAGCAGCACAGTGTCGGTGCTGGATCACTCGTACACCTGTCTGCCCTGTGGAACAGTGTCAGTGCTGGATCACTCGTACACCTGTCTGCCCTGTGGAACAGTGTCAGTGCTGGATCACTCGTACACCTGTCTGCCCTGTGGAACAGTGTCAGTGCTGGATCACCTGTCTGCCCTGTGGAACACCTGTCTGCCCTGTGGAACAGTGTCAGTGCTGGATCACTCGTACACCTGTCTGTCCTGTGGAACAGTGTCAGTGCTGGATCACTCGTACACCTGTCTGTCCTGTGGAACAGTGTCAGTGCTGGATCACTCGTACACCTGTCTGTCCTGTGGAACAGTGTCAGTGCTGGATCACCTGTCTGCCCTGTGGAACAGTGTCACACCTGTCTGCCCTGTGGAACAGTGTCAGTGCTGGATCACTCGTACACCTGTCTGCCCTGTGGAACAGTGTCAGTGCTGGATCACTCGTACACCTGTCTGCCCTGTGGAACAGTGTCAGTGCTGGATCACTCGTGGAACAGTGTCAGTGCTGGATCACTCGTACACCTGTCTGCCCTGTGGAACAGTGTCAGTGCTGGATCTCTGCCTGTCTGCCCTGTGGAACAGTGTCACACCCGTCTGCCCTGTGGAACAGTGTCAGTGCTGGATCCCTGTGGAACAGTGTCAGTGCTGGACCACTCCCACACCTGTCTGCCCTGTGGAACAGTGTCAGTGCTGGATCACTCGTACACCCGTCTGCCCTGTGGAACAGTGTCAGTGCTGGATCACTCGTACACCCGTCTGCCCTGTGAAACAGTGTCAGTGCTGGATCACTCGTACACCTGTCTGCCCTGTGAAACAGTGTCAGTGCTGGATCACTCGTACACCTGTCTGCCCTGTGAAACAGTGTCAGTGCTGGATCACTCGTACACCCGTCTGCCCTGTGAAACAGTGTCAGTGCTGGATCACTCGTACACCCGTCTGCCCTGTGGAACAGTGTCAGTGCTGGATCACTCGTACACCTGTCTGCCCTGTGAAACAGTGTCAGTGCTGGATCACTCGTACACCCGTCTGCCCTGTGGAACAGTGTCAGTGCTGGATCTGCCCTGTGGAACAGTGTCAGTGCTGGATCACTCGTACACCTGTCTGCCCTGTGAAACAGTGTCAGTGCTGGATCACTTGTACGGAAGGGCCCACTTACTTTCGTGGCTAACCAGAGCCGCTAGGTGAGCGTGGCCTCTAGGGTGTGGAATGGCCCTGTAATAAAGAACAGACATAGTACAGTACATTCTGTGTAAAGTATTATATAAAGTAAAGCAGGTTGTCCTGCTCTATAGGCCCTACAGCAGCATGGAGCAGAATTTCAGGAATTTGCTTAGTTTCATCATTTCTTAATTCTGCCTCCAAAAACTACTCGCATGCATCCAGAGTGTCGCTGCAGTATTAAGCAGCTGAGCGTCGCTGGGGCATCGTGCACAACCCTCGTTATCAGTCGCAGCGAAAGACACGATTCATAGTGATAATGCAACATATACAGTATATCACAATTAGCATATATGGATTGATTAACTACTTTAATGATACATTTCTGTGGGAGAAAAGTTGCATACTTGCCGACGGTGATGTGGAAATTTCCTGCCACTTTATTGACATAGAGGTGCCCGTGTATTCTGCACGCGTTGAACGTCTGGCCTTGGTGCTCCTCCCTGAGGAGACAGAACCGCTGTAGCACCACTGAACGCGCTCGCCACAAAACTCCAGGCTCACAGCAAAGGCATCTGGTATGGGCTCCCTTTTCTACAAGCATGATTATGGTTCTGTTTCGATGTTTGCTTCTGCAGAGCCCAAATGGACTAAGAGTGATAGCAACTGAGCAACAGAACCCTGGACCACGTTTAAAGTTCAGGACATGCAAACAGGGTGGAGGGAGACGGTGCGGGTTGTAGGGGGGACGCAGCAGACCTGGGTGGCAGGGAGGTGGGGGCTCCTTTCATGACGCTCTTGTACAGGACGTCCTGGAGCGAGTGCTCCTCCCGCAGCCGGTCCTGGACCAGCAGAAGTGTCCTGGCAAAACACGAGGGAGGTGGAGGAGTTAGTCGCTGATTAGTTACATTTGTTCCAGTGCACTGAAAATGGACGAGCTTCACTGCTGAAGAGCATCTACATGTAGGCCTGGCTTTCCACATGATGAGCAAAGTTGTACAATGCTTTGGGGAAAACAAGCCGAAATCAATAGAAACCACCGTCACTTTGAAATTAGAAGACATCTAATATATATCCACACAGATGGAAGAATCAAGATCAATTACTACAGCAAGAGCGTGTTGCTTTTACCTGTGCCATAGCCTCTGTTGAGGTGACAGCTCAAATGCAGCCTACAACAGAACCACAAACACAACTATAAATCCTGTTAAGGGCCACGTGTACACAGGTAAAGTCTTGACTAGTGATGCCTTCTCACTGGTTCATACTGTAGGCCATCTGATGCTACCATCGTCTCTGCCAGGTCCAGCACATCTGCACCTACAACTGGATGGTTCACAACAATTTCACACAATTAATTCACAGTTTCTTAGGAAAAGCAACTTCGTTAAATGGCATGAGTGATGCTTTAAGTTCTGAGGATAGTGGTCACATTCAGACTTAACCTTAAATTACCATTGTATCACACAATCTTTTGCTGTCCATATAAAATCTTAATAATTGTCTGCAAAGTCAATCCAATATATATCACTGAAATACCAAGATTAAAATAACTTACACTGGCATCTCATGGCGACTGTAATATCTATATTAATTCTTAATTTACTGCAAAGAAAAAACACACACAAATGTGAAACTTCATAACCTCCTTTTCCCTCTTAAATCCAATGTTTAGTAATAGAACTGAACAGAATGTATGCACATTTATAACACATTTATAAACTACTATAAAACCGTACCTAGAAAAGTCCTTATCCACTTCATATTCGTACTTCATCCATGTGTCCCGATACACAAAGAACTCAAAGAAGGCAAGAGCTGCCATGGCAGTGAAGGCGACCAGAGACACTGGAGCCAGAGACACAACACGCTGGTGTTACTCACGTCGCATCTGGACATTATAGAATAAAACGAGAAAATCTGGGGAGATGGGCAGATAGATGGGGAGAAGGGCAGATAGATGAGATGGGCAGATAGATGAGAAGGGCAGATAGATGTGGAGATGGGCAGATAGATGTGGAGATGGGCAGATAGATGGGGAGAAGGGCAGATAGATGGGGAGAAGGGCAGATGGATGGGGAGAAGGGCAGATAGATGGGGAGATGGGCAGATGCTCACCGGTTCCCCCACTGGCAGATGTCTCCACATAGCTCTCAGGAACCTTCGGGAAGGCATCCATTTCCTTCACAAAATTGAGAGCTTTCTTTCGAGAAAGTCTCCGCATCTTCGGAGCGATCGAGAGCCACTTCCCTCATGAACCTGTGATGACTAGAGATCACACAAGTTCACGCAGCTGACTTGCCTGTAAACCACCTGGATAAGCCGCGCTTACACATCCACTGTGTACGCTAGCTCATTAGCTAGCTAGCTCATGCTAACCGTGTAATAAAGCGGAGACGCTGGTAAAGAGATTGCTAAATTAAGTGGCACTCTGACACTGAGAAGAGGAGATGCGTAGCTTAACACAACCGAGATCACATCCAATCCAGGCTGTTACACAAGACGCGTCCGGATCAGTCGTGCATATCTGGCCATATCACCAACAAATGCGATTTCACACGCTGTAGCTGTTACAACCAGCCAGATAGTTACCTACCTTCAAATGCTCTGTTTTACGCACTCATCATTGAATCACTAGTTTAAACCCAACCGGAACATATCTGAACTCAGGTTAGTGGTCATTAAACGGTGTAAAAATAAAAGATTGTTTAATCAGATGAAAACGCTGGCTGAGTTTGAATTGTGACGATTCCTTACTGATGCATCATGGGTGTTGTAGTTCTCACTCCCCCACCCCCGTTAATTACACCAATGCGTGTATACCGCCACACAGCGGACTATGCTATTAGTATGAAAGGACGCACTACACGCTATATCTCCGTCTACAGTACTACCACAATACTGAAATAATGCAACACTTCCTACACTAACAGTACATTAGCTCCTGTACATTTTAGTATGCTATTCGCACGTCCGTTAAAGGTAACGGGATAGTGAGAGGTTTAAGGAACAGAATAGAAAAAACACCACGATATTGCCGTTGTCATTAATTTATTATAACTACTAATTAAAATATTACTGATGTCATTAATCAAATAAAACACTGTGTCATCTTTAGTGACCTTAATGATGTCAACATTCACATGTACTGTTACTGTTATTACATTACCAAGTGACAATACATGATGTAATCATCGCAAAAATACATTTCATCAATATTGGGTTAGGAAGCTATCTGAACTGAACTTGGCCTGCTTTCTCAAAGAACTCACAAAACCATATCTCTGAAAAGCATTCATGATGGTCCAGCGACTTTAGCACAGTTAATTTTATTACCCCAAAATGTAGTACATAATCCAGTAGTTTCTATGATTAACTTTTTGGTAGAGATCACATTTCTTTATCACGATTAGAAGTAAAAGCTAAGCGAACAGCCAATAAAAATCAGAGTCAAGTTTTAATAGCTCACAGTTTAAGAGATTAAAATACACAGTATGTCCAATATCTTTTGAGATGCAATAATTAAAATTTGAGCTAGAGCTTAAAATAATCTATTTTAAGTATCAAGGAGCAAGGCATACTACTTTAATTTGAGGGGATAAAACCCAAGAAACTGTCATTCTGGAATGTTAAAACATAAATATAACAGCATTGCCCATTGGGGAAAAATCTGAAAAATAAAAGTTTAGAAAGATGACTCATTTACTTCAAATCCGTAATACTTTAAAGAACTGAGACATCTGGCAAACGGTGTAGCATTTCTAACTCTTACAGCCGATTTCTCTCATTCTGGCAGTTGACGTACTGACGGCTGTTGACCGTCACTGAGCCAGATCACAAACTTCACAACGGCTCCAGAAAGATTCTAGATCCCAGCTGAATCTGGACCTTCATCCAGCAGTACTGCCCTGTCAGGGCTGTTTGAGGTAGGTGTGTCTGCGTTCTCCTGGGAGAGCTCTTCAGAGCAGCGGCTAACGGTTGGCGATATAACATCAGGGCTTGTGTCACACGACTCAGTGCTCTGCTCAGATGTAGCTGTTGTGGGAGTTGTGGGATCCGTGCTGGGGGGTATGGGGTCAAACTCATCATCGTCATCCTCCAAACTGGGGCACTCATGAATATCTGTTGATAAAAAAACAACACCGAGATTGAGCCAAAACCAGTAATGTTATGGAATAATTAAAATGAGAAACATTATAGTTGGACAAAATTATTAGAATAGTTAAGGCACAACTCACTACTGAAAGCAGCAGGATACTGCTTAGCAATTTTGCCTTTCAGGGTCCTGGATAAAGACACAAGAAGCTATATTTCATTTCTATATTCACAAAACTATCCAACATCATCATGGGGGGGGGGGGGGGAGTCTCCCCAATAATTCCTGCATACATATACCCATATAATGTGCTAGGTCGGGTGGTGTGAAATGAAAAGCTGGAATGAAATTTCACATCACCTTATTCGCCGGAAAATGCTGTCTAAGTCCTTCTTCATTTCGATTAAAGTGCGAGTGTGGAGCAGAAAGTGATCGTTCATTTGTTGTAGTCGCACACTGGACAAGCCATTAAAGTTGATAAGCATCTCGTTTGTCTTCTCAAAGCGGTCCAGCCTTATGAGGGAGTTACACAAGGAATTGTTATTAAACAGTAGAGTATCTATATTTAATGTTGTCCGACAAACGGATCGTGTGACTGGTTTTATCATAAAGGATCGAGAACTTACATGTGTCTCTGGGCTTGAATGATAGCGTTTACATCTTCGGAGTTGACCATGCTCAGCATTCTGCTACAGAAAATCCCAGAGGCTGTCTGATCCATATTGTATCTTTAAAAGAAATTTAAAGGATTTGGGTTAACACGACTGCGCCAAAATGAAGTAATATAATGGCCATTGACATATAACGATTACAAACGAGAAACGGCTTTGCAACCGACCACATAAACACGGAAGGTCACGACCGATCCTATATCAATCTTAACTATCGATCTTAACCATCTATCTTAACTATTTAGTCAGAAGTGCAGCTAAATTTGACAGGCGAGTTTTGACTACGCTAGTTCGCTAGTGACTCTAGCTTTATATCACTGGCTAGCTAACTAGCACAAAGGACTGCCATTACCTGGCTGGCTTCCTGGCAAATCCTAATTATGTAGTTGAATTATAAAATCTTAAATATTTTGTGATCTATAGGACATGAAACAGTAAAAAAAAATGCACCCGCTGTCTTTTTAACGTCCAGTTAGCGGACGAGCTACATTTCTACGCCTGCTAGCTACTGGACCAGAGTGTCGATAGCAGACATGTTTGTTGTTGTGTGGAGATGTCATGTGACGAAAATGGCACTGGTGGACGTTTATGAGGCCCTTATCGAAATTATTATGAGACTGTAAACAATGTATATTTATATCCCCGTGCGCTTTCATATTTTTAATTGCAAATTACAACCTCTGTGTGAATGTTTTTTTCCCTTTTGCAGCGCGCAGCTTGACGCTCCTCCTGCCCAGCAGGCGGCAGTGGTGAGCGCCAAACAGCGAGAACGTTCATCAAGTGGAGAAGTCGCGCAACGGGAATTCATCAGAACATCAGAGAACCCGTCTAATAATTCATAATCTAGTTTTGCATCTATTTTACAGGAATATCACTGGTTTACTACAGGTATGTTTCTGAAACTACAAATCAATTAAAACCGGCAAAAATGATAATATTCGGTAGGTTGCTAGTTACTAATAGTTAGATGCTAGCTGCCGTCTAACTTGTCTCGTTATCTGCACTAACAAGTTCGCGGTAGCTGCGATAATAACGAAACACCTCCGATGTGCGTTAGTTACGTTACCGTGAATTCTACCGCAGTTTGACCATCTTACACTTGTTAATATGCCCGATAAAGCTTCACCTCCTGTTTGACGAAATGTGTCGTAAACCTCAATCAGTGCCGGTTGCGCTAACGTTGCTAGCAGCTGCACTGCGCGCGTCCCTCGGGCCTGTTAGTTAGTTAGTTAGTTAGTGTGGCAGCGACTCCTTGTAAATAAAATCAAGTAGCACTTGATCAGTAGTTAACTAGATATTTTGATGTCAGTTCTAATGACAAATGGAAGTATTTAGTTATTAACAGGCAACAAAAATAAACGTGCAAAATGCGTTGACATTTGCTATAAAGGAAAGCCTTGATGATTCTTAAATGCACTTGTCTGTAAACTACTCCGTTTTAAAATTTTTACGATGTTCTGGAAGTGGTAGACGCCGTGGCCTTCTCTAGTTACTTCATCTTACATTGTTGTTTTTTCTTTGACTGATGATTATTTGACAGAATGGCAGCAGACTGGTTGGGCAGTCTTGTTTCAATTAACTGCGGGGCAACTTTAGGAGTGTACCAAGGAGAGGTGTCCTCAGTGGATCAGTCCAGCCAAACAATCTCCCTCAAACAACCATTTCACAATGGAGTCAAGTGTTCAGTGCCTGAGGTCACTTTTAGGTTGGTGCCTGATTTCATTTTAAAATCATTATCTGTAACGCTTTAGTTTAACCAGTATTGTAAAGTATGTTCAATTGTGTTACTGAACAAACATAAAAGAAGCTGTTTTGAAATAGTACATTGTAATTAAAGTGCTGTGAAATGTTAATTGGACACAGTGAATGATGGTCCTGACATAATAGTTTATGGTTTAAATGCGTCTCATTCTGGCACGAATTCTCCTTCGATGTATTCACAGTGCTATGGACATCAAAGAGCTCAAAATCCTGGAGATTCGTAGCGGCTCAAATGGATTGACAAAGCGGAGTGTTTTTGACCTGAGCGCCCCCTCGACTGCTCACAGTGGACGCAAAGACAAAGGAGGTGTGTGTGGAGGTGTGTGTGGAGGTGTGTGTGGAGGTGTGTGGAGGTGTGTGTGGAGGTGTGTGTGGAGGCGGCGGCCAGGGCAACAGTGCTCCTGTGGCCGTGCCGGGTAAACCGGAGCCCAGAGCCCACGACGGGGGCGTCTCTCCTTCACAGAACTATTCCAAGAGCTACGGTGACGTTGCCAACCAGGGTAAAGTCTTCCGCCGAAGACACAACTCCTGTGAGTATCTGCAGGAGCCCCGATGACCTGCAAGGAAGTGCAGTTACTTCCTTTCAATTTGCGTTAATTTCCTCAGAGAGAAATGCAGCTTTAATCTTGCTTATTTAATCTTTCATTTGTTCGTTCATTATTACAAATACATTTATGCACTTGGATTGGTGCACCAGACTGCATAAAACACTGGTGTGGTTGCACATGTCCAGCTGTGAGTACATGACTTAAGGGATCATAACTGAAAAGGTGTCTTGTTTTTCTTTCAGGGTCTTCTAGCAGTAGGGGAGCAAATCAGGTCACGCCAAAGAAGAATGGGTCAAAGAATGGTCAGATGAGGAATAGGGATGATGAATGCTTCGGAGATGGCATGGACGATGTTCTAGATGAGGACTTTGATTTCGAAGGGAACTTGGCTCTCTTCGATAAAGCGGCTGTCTTCTCAGAGATTGACTCGTCAGATCGTAGAGGCAACGGCGCACGGTCCCGGGGCACTCCTGCAGAGCAGACACAGTCGCGTTACCGTCATGACGAGAACATTCTAGAAGCAAAGCCAGTTGTCTACCGACAGATTACTGTGCCTCAGCCTGGGGCAAAAGAGTATAGCACTGGTTAGTCTCCAATCTGTTTTCTTTATGCTTCAGACAAATCAACAGGAAGTTTTAGCTTCTCTTTGGAAAGTATAGTAATAATAATTAACCTGTAATCCAAGGTTTATAGTTTATATGCCTTTAGAGTTGTAAAGTGATGAGTGGTTGATTCTGATTCTCCTCTTAGACTCGGGGCTGGTGGTGCCCAGTATCTCATACGAGTTGCACAAGCGCCTGCTGTCTGTGGCAGAGAGTTACGGTCTGTCTCTGGAGCGCAGGCTGGAGATGACGGGTGTGTGTGCCAGTCAGATGGCTCTCACACTGCTTGGAGGACCAAACAGGTGACTGTGTTTAAAATAAAAAATATATATATATATATATATATATGTATACACACCAGATATCAAGCCTTCTATCTTTTCTTTCTATTGTTTTTTGTTCAGATTGACTGTATATGTACATCTCTTTTTGCATCCCTCTCTTTCCCCAGGTTGACCCCGAAGAACGTGCACCAGCGCCCCACTGTGGCGCTGCTCTGTGGGCCCCACGTCCAGGGGGCTCAGGGCATCAGCTGTGGCCGCCACCTGGCCAACCACGAGGTGGAGGTCATCCTCTTCCTGCCCAACTTTGTGAAGATGCTGGAAGCCATCACGGGCGAGCTGGTGCTGTTCGGAAAGACGGGCGGCAAGCAGGTTTCGAGTGTTAAAGGTGCTGATTGGGCAGATTTGTGGTTTTCAGTCGTCCACCGAACGTTTATTCTGTTGCCGTTGTCATTAATGAGTCGCTGTGTTTTGCATGTCCACTCTTAGATTTACCGGATACCCCCGTGGATCTGGTCATAAACTGCCTCGACTCGCACGAGAACACTTTCCTGCGGGACCAACCGTGGTACCGGGCTGCCGCTGACTGGGCCAACCAGAACCGGGCCCCCGTACTGAGCATAGACCCTCCGGTGAGCGGGCAGGAGCATGCCGTGGAGGCCAAGTGGTCGCTGTCTCTTGGCCTTCCTCTCGCTCTGCCCGAAAGGGCCGGCCGCGTCTACCTGTGCGACATCGGTCTGCCCCGCCATGTGTTCCAGGAGGCGGGCGTCAAGTACCACTCGCCCTTTGGCTGCAAGTTTGTGATCCCTCTGCACTCGGCGTGAACAAGTCACAGCCCCTCACCCCATTTCTGTCAGGGTACGGCAGTCAGTGAGCCAGAACTTGCCTTAAATTCCAGAGAGTTCAGAGGTCAGTTTGAGCACTGCAGTGAATGCACCCTTGGTGGTGGTACCAATGCCATCTTATTTTTGTTCAGTTCTTTGAAGCTCCATAATGGTTCACGAACTTGGAGTTTGTTTGGAGGTTCCATTTCTAGTGCAGCGGTGTGCAGCAGCCTGAGCCGTGACCCCGCCCCCTGCCATGTGACCCCGCCCCCTGCCACGTGACCGCCCCCCCTGCCACAAGCCTTCTGTGTTTACTGACGAACCAGCAAAGCACCTCTGCCTCTTCCTGCTTCTCATTTCCAATACAAGAGTTTTGGGTGATTCATCATGGTTTTCCCCTGACTGAAGATGTGGTTAGATCTATAAAGTTCAGATGTGTTTGCACAGAGCCACAATATTTCAGCTTTTCAGAGCTTCACTGAAACCAACCTGAATCAAGACTGCCTGGGATTCTTCTTGTATCTGATCGGTCTCGTTTCTTGGCTCATTTCTGTTTATTTCTGTTATCTTTTGTAGTTACATGTACTAATTTAGATTGGTTCCTTATTGGAAATGGTTAATATCTGTAGCATGTGGGGATTTAGGTTTTTATATTCTCATTTTTTCTTTCCCCCTCAGATTGGTGCCAAATGTGACAGACATTGTTGTTCATTTCCATAGTTGGGGGTTAGGGGTTAGGGCTAGGGTTAACCCTACACTAACCCTAACCCCTAACCCTAAACCCTAACCCTAACCCCTAACCCCTAAACCCTAACCCTGACCCTAACCCCTAACCCCTGACCCTGACCCCTAACCCTGACCCTAACCCCTAAACCCTAACCCTAACCCTAACCCCTGACCCCTAACCCCTAAACCCTAACCCCTAAAACCTAACCCTAGGGTTAACCCTACACTAACCCTAACCCTGACCCTAACCCCTAAACCCTAACCCTAGGGTTAACCCTACACTAACCCCTAACCCTAACCCCTAAACCCTAACCCTAGGGTTAACCCTACACTAACCCTAACCCTGACCCTAACCCCTAAACCCTAACCCTAGGGTTAACCCTACACTAACCCTAACCCCTAACCCCTAAACCCTAACCCTAGGGTTAACCCTACACTAACCCCTAACCCTAACCCTGACCCTAACCCATTTCCATAGTTGGGGGTTAGGGTTAGGGTTAGGGTTAACCCTACACTGACCCTAACCCATTTCCATAGTTGGGGGGGGGGGGTTGAAGGCTCATTTGACTTCTGTTGTCCAGGCACACAGATCCAGAGAAGAGTTTCTTCTGCTTCCTGCCATCAGAGCTTTTGCAATACTGTACTGCCTAGTTTGATTTCTTGGTAAAGACTGATTGGATCATTCATATGCATGAGTTCATTTTGAGCACAGTTGACAGCATATATTATTTAAAGAATGTGTTATTCAGTTGTGGACTCCAGAATTGTGGAGTGGTTTGTGTTTCTGTGTGTAATATGGTGAGGTATTGTGTGGCATTAGGTCACACTGTTTTAGAACTGGTAGGCCAATGCGCACGAAACCATGATGTAGCCATACACACTTCTGCAGGGGGAGTTTCTAACTGTCATTATTCAGACAATAATAAGCCGTCACACTATCCAAGTTGTTTCGAATTGAAAGGTTAAGACTTGTAATTTTAGTTTAAAAGGATTTCTTCTAAATAAAAAATCCTTTCTAAAAGTTGATTTAAAAAAATAAATACGGGAAATAATCATGATGTTGTTTCCGATAATTGTGCAGGTGTATATACATTTTAACATCTTGATGCATAAGCAAAACCAACAAAAACCTCAAGCTTTGTGTTAAGGGAGCCACATGACGGCTGTCATCACACTTCAGTGTCCAACCCTTTCAACACCCCTTTCCCAGTCTGCTGCCTGTATGTGTGACTGTGTAGCTGAATATTGCACTGGTGTGTCATGCACTGCAGGGCAGGGTGAGTTGGGCAAATTCACCAAATTCTTAAGGAAATGTGCACAGGCTTTGTTTCCCCTCCTGCCACATCCCACAGGACACACTAGGGCAGTGCTGATGTTCAAGGAGGCTCTCCCATCACCACGGTGATGCAGTGTGCTGTACAAGAACCCTTCACGGACATTGAGGATGTTTGTTTTTTCTTCCCCTCCTACACTCCTTCGTCACTTATTGTCAACTAAAAAACGATTATGTACATGTTTGTAAACATTCTCACAGATGGTTAGAAAAAGGAGCATTACGCGCATTTCTGCATAGTGCTGCTTCAACGGAGGCCAGTTTGTGTTTTTAGTTTTTCAGTTTCCTGTGGGGTTTTTTTTTTGTTTTGTTTTTTTCTCTTTCTCGTCATGTACAGAACGCCTCCTGATGCAGTTGATATTGCATTTATTAGTGGAACAAATGTTAAAGTACTTTGGATAAGGATTTTGTTTTGAGATGATGCTTTTTTTATGGACTATAAGACGAAGGTGGGTTGGAGTGCCTTGTTCTCACAGCAGTGTTCAGTACGCAGGCGTAAGAAAGAGCGTTGCATTAAAAAGGACCCTGTCATGGAGAGGCGGTTGGGAAAGGTTCCAACAGCGCATGCTGCTCTTGTCTAGTTAGTGCTGAACTTGGACGTTTTAACAGGGCAGCTGTGATGACTGCAGATGTAACGATGCGTTTGCAGCTTTCTGTTGCTGAAAGGTCCCAGCTACGAGTGTTGGCATAGACCAGGTGCCGTCTAAGATTACAAATGTTGGAATTTTGTCGGCTCTGAGTGAGATGTAAGCATTCTAACTCCAACTCATGTAGCCAGCAAGTGTTCTGAGGTGTTCTGTCATTCCTTGGAGGCCATATCTGGGCCTTTCACAATACTAAGTGTAGAACCAACCTATGCAGCAATGAGGCACTGTGTACAGACAATACATGTTTGACAGCTCATGTATTTGATGAAAGTTGGCTTTAGTATAACTGGTCTGGTCAGAATTTTGATTTTATATATATATATATATATATATATATATATATATATATATATACACACACACACACATGGCTTTGATTTAAGGCAGTTTTGGTCATGTCTAGGTTTATGTTGCTGCTTATATTTGCATTATCATATTTGCACATCTGCAATCCTGCCCATAAAACAATGTGAAAAAGAATATTCAATAGAATTTTTGTAATATTCCTAAAGAATAGCAGTAGTTATTTGTTAGTTATTATCTAATCAACTTCACTATCTCTGTAGGTTATGAACCCTAAAATGGAGTCTTAGGGTGGACTAGCTTATTTCAGGGAATGCAGAGTTTATGGCAGAGATCTTTGAAGAAAATGTGCAAAAAGATGCTTGTATGTCAACGGAACGTGAATTTTAGCTTGTTTTACTTTTCAGAGTGGAGCGTTACTGCATCATTTCTGGAACCAGACCAAAAGCCAAATCCAACTCCATAATATCTGGCTTGGGAGGACAGTTCTGATGTGTTTAGTGTCTCAGTCTTTTCTCTTTGGAGGACAGTTCTGATGTGTTTAGTGTCTCAGTCTCTTCTCTTGGGAGGACAGTTCTGATGTGTTTAGTGTCTCAGTCTCTTCTCTTTGGAGGACAGTTCTGATGTGTTTAGTGTCTCAGTCTCTTCTCTTGGGAGGACAGTTCTGATGTGTTTAGTGTCTCAGTCTCTTCTCTTGGGAGGACAGTTCTGATGTGTTTAGTGTCTCAGTCTCTTCTCTTGGGAGGACAGTTCTGATGTGTTTAGTGTCTCAGTCTCTTCTCTTGGGAGGACAGTTCTGATGTGTTTAGTGTCTCAGTCTCTTCTCTTGGGAGGACAGTTCTGATGTGTTTAGTGTCTCAGTCTTTTCTCTTTGGAGGACAGTTCTGATGTGTTTAGTGTCTCAGTCTTTTCTCTTTGGAGGACACCTCTAATGTGTTTAGTGCGTCTTTTCTCTTTGGAGGACACCTCTAATGTGTTTAGTGCGTCTCTGTCTCTTCTCTTTTTGCCTATCATTTTTTTTGTGCTGTTATCTGAATCTGTGTCTGTTTTTTCTCAAGTAGTCAAAGATTATTATTTGTAATTTTATACTATTGAGGTTACCAACAGAGGCTGTAGGGGGACGTCTCTGACCAGCACAAGCCAGTGTTTGGTTATGGGGCTTTTCATTCTTTGCAGTTAAATCCACTGTTGAAATCGAGGGCTACGTTTAATCAAAACATCAAAAACATGCTTCTGTCTTTTTGTTCTGGTGGTATTCCTTTTTCTGCTGCCTTCTCTGTCTAGCAAAAGCATGAAACAAAAGTCACAATATTTGTCTAATTCATTGTTTGGAACACATCTATAAATGCAGCAAGGTGTGACTTCTCACGGGACTGGAATGTGACTTACCGTAGTTTGTGAAAGTTTATTTCCAAACAAGTGATCTTCTAAATTGTTGCGGTTGGAAAGTAGTTTGGCTGTCGTTATGCCAGTGTTCAGAAATGCCTTTACACTATTCTGTCAGTAGAATGTTAACATCGCGATACACGAATAAAGAGAACTGACCGTGAATACAATTGTTGTTTTCAGATCATTTGGTTGTCCATTTCCTGTCCACTTCTACCTCACAGAGCATCTTTTGCAGCCTACCATATTTTTTCTTAATATTTAAAGATTTCTTAAATTATTTTATTTTTTTATTTATTTGGGGTTAGATTTTTAAAAGGACTTTAAATTAATAATATTATTTAACCTATAACCTTTTGTAATTGTAATGTTTTGTTTGTATAATTGTAGCCTTTTGTGAGTAAAATTATCCACAACCTGCTGCACTTTCCGTTCTGAGCAGCGGCTGTCGCCCCAGTAACGGCTCATTTCGGCAGGACACGAGACGCGCCTCCTCCAGCCGCGCATGCGCTCTGGCATGGCACGGCTCCGTTTCCTGTTCAGGGGCCTGTCTGATTGGGCCAGCGACAGCTGGAGCAGGGGGTGTCCGTCGGTCTGCTGCGCCTCTGGTCCGAGATCAGAAACTGAATGCGTACATCAACAGACAGAGATCGCGTTCAGTGTTCTAGTTGAGTTGTTGCGCTGCAGAGTTTTAGATCACTACGGATCCGCCGTGGCGAGGCGCTTTGGCGTGCACAGCAGAAGCGCGTGCAGCCGTGCGGAGCGTTTGCACGGTTTACGCCTTTGCTCTATTGTCTCTACTGATGTCGCCAGACTGGTCGGAAACAAACGCTTGCTGTCTCTCCACCGGAAGATCTGACGATCGTTGCATATTGGTCCTGTAATCGTGAGTGACTGCGCTGCCGCTGCTGCTGGTGTTCGTTAATAACGTCTCGACTTGGATCCATACGCGAACAAACGAATTAACCGGAGAAATCTTAGACAAGGTCCCTTTTTGCTTTTCACCAGTCTTCATTTGGAAACCAACGGTTGCGCACAGCCCAACTCGAGCGGATACAGGTACTCCCTTTCACTCGCTATGTTTACCCTCCTGTACACAGATGCTTTCATTAACCGTTACGCTGTTATATCTCCTCATTTTTACATCCATTTCATAGTTAAAATGACTAAATCAGCACAGTCGCGAACAAAGATCATCTAATTACTCATGCTCACGGGCCAGAAGAGGTAGTGTGGTTATGTAATGTCAGATGTCCCTTTCTGACCGAGTGTGTAGTCCGTTGTGAGGGCTGCTGTATCCACTCCCTGTGGAGACTAAGGACTTAGAATGAAGACATTGTAGATTGGAACACTGGATCTAAATTAAGTGGTGGTGGTGGGGAGTCTTATTGTAGGCGCACAGCTGTCCCAGTTACACTGTCTCAAGTGGATGTCATTGAGCTTCAGTGTCTTTTCAAGGCCAAACATATTGGGTCTAAAAGTGGTCCATTACATTTTGTTAATGGGGTAGAATATTCTCAGTACGTTACAATCAAAGGGCCCCAGTGAAGTTTTGAAGCCAGACCGCTTGATGGTGTACAGGAAGCGAGTCCTTCAGCGGCTAAATGCACTACAATGAACCTCGCTGAGTTCCAGCAGCAGTGAACTGGGACAGACTCTCTCATGTATTATGTTGTCATGGTTTCTAGCAAGTGTTGTGATTTCTGTGGACAGTATTATTTCACCAATCCAGGAAACGGGTAGTTCTCACAGCCAGAGACATGTGGCACGAGTGAGATGAGATTGAGTTGAGCGTGAAAACAAATGAAGTTAAAGTAAAAAAAAAACAAAGTTACAACTAGATAACTCTAATTTAACAGCGGTCGTCACAAAAGTATTTTTAAGAAATGTCAACACCACCATCAACTCAGTACAATTAAATATTTACCCAAACGCCCATCACTATTGGCTGTTTCTGAGCTCAGTCCGCCATTGCTTTCAGTAAACATAAACAGCCTGTTACTTGATAAAAAAGACTGCCTTTGTTTTTGACATTTTATATAATATAAAAATATCCCTCCAGTCAAATGGCCAATCATTCAAATGCAGGTCGTCTGCTGTCAAAAAGGCCCAGTGTGGTTTTTGGGGCTGATTTGAATTAATGAACAAGCGTTGGATTTAGACCTGCTGGCCTCAGAAGGTCACTTCCTCCTCGTCAGCACACAGGCCAGAGTTTTGCCCTGGCTGGAGCACGAGGGGTTTCTCCAGTTCTACAGCCCGGAGCACGAGGGGTTTCTCCAGCCCTGCAGCCCGGAGCACATCTCATACTGTTCTCCCCATTGGGGGTCAGTTTTGTACCAACATTAAGCACAATCATCTGTATGGTAGTAAATGGATACTTACAGGGGGCAGACTTAGATTCTTTGTTTTCATGTTGATGTGTTGACACTAATTTCGACTGTAATGTGGTTGTTAAAATATTTCCCTGCATTATATGGATCATGTCAGATGCAATTTGCAGTCTTAAATTTTACAGTGTGATGGCTAAAGAGTTTTCTTGCACATGTTTCATTATTCCACAGAGAACTTCCTCATTTCTGCACAGACGGCTGTGTGTGTTTAAACCGCTGGCCACAGTTGGGGCTGCCTGTGTGTTTGGGCCTGTCATTTGCGCTGCCTCTCCTCTTGCCCTCTCTAGATGCTTTTTGTTATTGACTCAGCGGCCTCCCCTTGTGCTCGGGAGGACTGTGGTGGAGTCGTCTAAATTAAGGTTTATGGGCCCTGGATTGTGGTCTTTGCTGTAGAGTAAAACTCTTGCTTTTGCTTGCTGTCTCTGCAAGCTTCCTTTAAAGACGTGAAGCTAGTTTGCCCTGTGCAGCCATTGGTTCCTGGTCCCTCAGCATCCCCTGAATTGGCCTTGTGGTTCACAAGGTTGGCACAGCTTTGATCACACGCAGCAGCTACTGCAGGTTGCACTCTCATGCAGCCCCTCGCGTCGTCTGCTGAGATCCGCTTCTGTGTGTGCAGTGGAAACAGGGTGGGTGCTGCTCTGCTCTGTCCGGCTGCCCCTCTGTCCCGCTGCCCCTCTGTCCCGTGGCCCCTCTGTCCCGCTGCCCCTCTGTCCCGCTGCCCCTCTGTCCCGCTGCCCCTCTGCCCCTCTGTCCCGCGGCCCCTCTGTCCCGCAGCCCCTCTGTCCCATTGCCCCTCTGTCCCGCTGCCCCTCTGTCCCGCGGCCCCTCTGTCCCGCTGCCCCTCTGCCCCGCGGCCCCTCTGTCCCGCTGCCCCTCTGTCCCGCAGCCGTGCCTTGCAGACGCTTGCTGGACAGGCCAGTGGGGGAGGAACGTCCAGGCTGGGCAATAACATGGCCTGCCAGGGACACGCTGGGGTCAAAGTTCACCACCCATCCTTGGATCCAAAAGGGGTCCTGACCCCCCAGCTGTGCAGTTTTTGTGAAGATGATCCGTTCATCCGTTTTATCCATATGGGCCATGAGCCATGTAATAGCACTGGTTCAAGCATCAGACTGATGCTTGAACCACAGACATCACGCTCTGCCTGCAGATACCAGCTATCGCCACTGATATAAAGTTCAGACCTCACTCACTGTGGGATTTACTGGGTCTCGTCTAATTCTAGACATGAGACGTTTTTCCTCGGGCCTTTGAGACAGAGTGCAAGTTTGTATTTGAAGAGCATTAAATCACTCAGGGGTGAAGCTGTGAGTCAGATGGTGGGCTGGTGTTACAGGCGGCCGTGTGCAGCTAACGTTGTGCAGCTAAGGGCCCACAAACGTCTGCAGGCAGTCTGGGTGGAGTGGAGTTGGCCAGCTCTCACACACACACACACACACACTATAACAGCACAAACCCTCGTTGATTCACATGTTATTACACACCCAGCCGTCTCCCTCGGATGTCTTTTATTTCCCCCCTCTGAGCTGAAGAGCAGGGAGGCCTCTGTGTTGGTGCTGCAGACGTGAACAGGTCGTGTGCACCACTGATCATTGAGGGGAGGTGGAGGTGCTGCCCTGCCTAGAGGGGGGAGTGGGGCAGCAGGGCAGGTTGAGTCAGCCCCACCCCCCGTCTCCCCACTGCTCCCAGAGTGCCACGGGGTCACTTCTACCATCTCAGTTCTAGATGCCTGTTTATGTCTATGGTTATTTGCACTTCTTGGTATCAGTTTTAACTCCTGAGGTCAAAGGTTGAGCCCATTTTTATTTGCAGTACTAGGTACTTGCATTGATTCCTATAGTTTAGTAGAAGACTAGTTCACTGGTGTTTTGACCCATGTACGGTACTAGAAATCTAGGTACTAGGGTCTACATTTACATTTACATTTACATTTACGGCATTTAGCAGACGCCCTTATCCAGAGCGACTTACAAAAAGGGTCTAGGATGTATTCAGTGAACAGATGCCAAGGACTCTGTAAGTGGCTGTGGATACGAGCGTCTGCTAAATGCCCTAAATGTAAATGTGCATGTGCAGTTGGGCAGATGCAACTGCAGAACATGCGACATGTTTACCGCAGGATCGTAGAGTGAATTATTTAGCTGATTTCTCCAATTGGCTCTGTACTTAAGTGACACTTGAGTGGTGATACAGCGTTTAATAAGACGATCGGATTACAGTCGAGTTCCTACCAGACCTGTTGGTGGTGGGTTATGGTTACGTTACGTTGTGGTTATGGTTGGTTATGGTTATGGTTACGTTACGTTACTTGTGTTTGAAATGAGAGGAAGGGAAAGGTGGCGAGAGTGATGATAAGAATGTGGTGTCACTGTGGGATGGGCCCTCTCCACCCTGCCTACTCGCCCCAACCTGCTCTCTGGAAGAAAGAAATGTCTCCCCCCCAGTTATGCATGTAGAAACTATTTACTTAGAAATGGTGGAGAAGTAGAAGTGAACGTGGCCCTGTAGTTTTGGACAGACATTCAGTCTAATGAGTCATTTGTTTTGTTTACTCTATTTTGTTTACTCTATAAGACAAACCTCTTTGTCCTGAAGTGGGATTTTAAGACTATTAAAGCAAACACAGTTTACACAAGTTAATATAAATTAACGAAGCAGGTCTTAATATTTTGGTTTCCTTGATGTTTCATTATACAGAATCACACACACATAAATGTCATGTAAAAGTAAATGCATGTGGTTTCTGCACACGCGATATGACTGAACTCACACACTCAACTGAAGCCTGTAAGATGCATCCGCAGACTTGCTGTAATTGTGCTGCTGATTAGCCATCGTGCTCTGCTAGTATTGCAGGTTGTAGCAGACGACACCTTCGCGCCCTCATAAACCGCCTGTGAGGAGTATCCCAGTGTCCTTTGTGTCATCACATTGGCTTCCATTGGTGCTGAATGTGGTGGCATTAGTTTACAAGTGTAAATGCAAGTAACGTGACCTTGTGAGCATCGTGCTGTGTTTGCAAACATGGACAGTGTAGAGCACTCTGGTGTAGTGTAGAGGCTGAGCGTGAGAGGACGTGAGGGAGAACTTCTCTGGACGAATGACAGCCTGTTGATGTTAAGCTCTTCCATGCTGAGCCCCTGTGTCTGATGGAGCTACTGGCTCCACGTCTGACCATAGGCCAATCTCACACTCCCGCTCACTCAGTGTCTCCAAACTGTCCATTTGTAAAATTCTTTGTACGTAAGCAGGTTAAGTCTAGCATCACGATACCAGATTACAATCCGAGCTTTTCCTGTTGGAACATTCTATCTAAAGCAAAAATGCCCATCTGTGTTTGACCCAGCCCAGCGTAAACGGTGCTGCACAAAGGCACTTCTGTGTGGTCATTCAGCAGGGAGGAGGGCTTTGGGGCTTCTCTGAGTCTTCTGGAATGTTCCATAGACTTTGTCATCTTTTGTGCTGCCATACGCATAAAGCAGCCTGCCTCTCGCTTGAAGGCTCCGCCCATGAGCCGCTCCGCTGGGTGTAGCTCCGCCCATGAGCCGCTCCGCTGGGTGTAGCTCCGCCCATGAGCCGCTCCGCTGGGTGTAGCTCCACCCATGCATTCCCTAAGCGCTGACCGCACTGGTAATGCGGTGCACCCGATGTCACTGCTCACACCAGAAGGGTGGAGACCTCTCAGTTCTTCATGATGAGCATGTTGAAGTGAGCAGTTTGGGCTTCCAGCGCCAGTGCAGAATGCACACGGATGTTGTGCACAGCTGAAACATCCTGCTGTTTTGTTATGGTGTAGAGATTTTATTTCCATTTCTTGGTGTTTTTTGCAAGATTGCATCAGGTTTTTCCTCTCTGCAGTAGTGTGTGTGTGTGTGTGTGTGTGTGCTTTTGAGTGCACATGCAGACATACCTTGCTGCATGCACATGTGTGTCTGTGTTTGTGTGTGTGTGTCTGTGTGTATATGACAACTGTTCGATTTCCTCCGCCTGGTTTCAGTATGACGGTCAGTAACTTAATGAAGTAAACCTTAAGTAACCTTAAGTAAACCTTAAGTAAACCCTTAAGTAAACCCTTAAGTAAACCTTAAGTAACCCTTAAGTAACCCTTAAGTAAACCTTAAGTAACCCTTAAGTAACCCTTAAGTAACCCTTAAGTAAACCCTTAAGTAACCCTTAAGTAACCCTTAAGTTAACCCTTAAGTAACCCTTAAGTAACCCTTAAGTAACCCTTAAGTAAACCCTTAAGTAAACCCTTAAGTAACCCTTAAGTAAACCTTAAGTAACCCTTAAGTAACCCTTAAGTAAACCTGAAGTAAACCTGAAGTAAACCTTAAGCTTGTGCCTCATATTCCTCATCCTGCGTTACATCACTGTGCTGGTCTGCTGCTTGGGTTTTGTTTATGTAGTTTTGGGCCGTGGGCACCGGTCCAGTTCTCCAGATCCACCTGAAGGACCCGCGTGAAATGCACCTGTGCTCCTCCTCCGGCGTCTCGTGTGCCGCCCTTCCTGTGCCTGCCTCCCGCCTGCCTGATGGGCAGTCCCGCGCAGTCCCGCGCAGTCCCGCATGCCTGATGGGCAGTCCCGCGCAGTCCCCCGCAGTCCCGCATGCCTGATGGGCAGTCCCGCATGCCTGCTGGGCAGTCCCGCGCAGTCCCGCATGCCTGCACTTATAATATATATATATTCGTATATTTCATATATATTTTATTTCACATATTTTGTATATATATTCATATATTTTGTATATTTTAAGGTCAGACTTTTATGGTGTGCCTCAAATTAGCAGTGAGCCCAGCAAGAGTTGTAGTTAGTTTATGTGTTGTGCTCCGTCTCAGGAAGGAAATGCTCGTGTGAATACAGTGTGTGTATATAGTAATTTAGAACATGTTTCCTATTACAAATATCTAGATATATAAAAACGTCACGTACATATAAATATCTTTAAATAGATTAACATTTGTTTCGTGAGTTCATCTCTGTTGATTTGGCCTATAACCTCGTCCTGCGTTCGTAGGCAGACCTGTCAGGGGAAATTCTCCAGCAGCGCTTATGGGAAGTCTTGAGTCTCCTGTGCGCCCTGCGTTTCAGCCAACCGGTTGTCACAACTCTGAACTTTCAACTTGTCTGAAACAACAAGTCTGAGTTTAGCCTCACCGCCTGCTTCCTGTCTTTAAATGCTCTGTGTTATTCTGGTCCAGGCGGTGTAAAATTAGGCCAGTGGGGCCGTGGAGGAAGAGGGTGGTGTTAAAGGGAAGTAGATTATATCCTTACTATAAGGGCTACTGTGTTTTGGGAGCTGTGGTCACTGCCCCGTTCACTCCGTCTGCTACACCCTTCACACCACACCGTCCACACCACAGCCGTCACTCAGAGCAGCACAGGAAGTGAGGTCATCACCTGTACCGGCATGCTACGCCTACGATGTAGCTAGAACGGTCAGATTTAGACATCTGACGTGGACTGGCAGAGAATATTAACCTGACACAGAAACATTTTAAACAGCTCTGGATGTAAACTGTAAAAACTCTGAATAGTAAAAGTGAGAAACATTTTTTGTTTGTTTAAGTTAAAACATTTCAGTGAGTAAATCGAGCAGAAATATTTTAGCAGTCACCATTAAGCTGTTTGCCTGGTTATTCACATCAGGCCCTTTAAGAAGAAACAGAAGTGCAGTCAGAGTTTCCTCCATGTTTTGCCCCAGGCAGATGAAGCATATGATGAACTATGATGGGTGTGGCTTCTGGGTAATGACCTAATATTTCTTGCTGTTATATATCATCATGTTTTCAAAAAGCCTTTTTTTAGGTTTTTTGTTATGGCTCAAACTTTCAGTTCTCTTTATCTCACTCAGGGTTTTTCTGTCTTAAAGAGGTGAAACTGATGCTAGTGTCCCAGCACTGTGTTCCTTATGCCAGCTTATGTCATATTAATCAGTGACGACAGGGGGGGTTTAGCTGGTACTGGCGTCCCTCTCCTCTAGACCACCTTTGCCGTCGGACTTGAGCACATTTAGAGGTCGACACACCACCTCCATCAATCCGCTCAGCCCCGGTTCCTGTCTGAGACATCGGAAAATCTGCAGCGACCACTTCCCCTTTGAAAGTGTGTGTGTGTGTGTTTCCTGTGATTAACCAGCCCAAGCTGACATGCTGGCTTAAGTGTAATTGGTTGGTTCGATCAGTTAATACTGTGAAAATGTACAAAGTCTAACTAGTGGCGTCAGAGTGGCTATCTGAGCAGCTAACTGGTGACACGGCGACTGAAGAGGTTCCCACAGGTAGCGCCCGTGTTTCACAGGAACGGCCCTCCTTCCCTTTGACGGGTCGACCGCTCGCCGTGTTTGCGAGCTCTTCCCGCTGGGTTTGCGAGCTCTTCCCGTGGTGTTTGCGAGCTCTTCCCCGCGGTGTTTGCGAGCTCTTCCCCGCGGTGTTTGCGAGCTCTTCCCGCGGTGTTTGCGAGCTCTTCCCCGCGGTGTTTGCGAGCTCTTCCCGCGGTGTTTGCGAGCTCTTCCCGTGGTGTTTGCGAGCTCTTCCCCGCGGTGTTTGCGAGCTGTTTGTCTGGATGTTTTTCTTTTCTTTGCAGTTCTTGGCTGTCTGCTGACGCAGGCTGGATGCTGTTGCTACGGTTCTGATGCTGCGGCCCGTACTGGGACACTGAGCAGGATCATCTCCTTCCCCTCTTCCTCCCTCCTCCATCCTCCTCCATCCTCCTCATCATGTCTGCCATGCAGGTACGCACCACCCACAGCCCCGAGGCTTAAAGGTTCCCCCTGAAACAACCCACCACCGCGTGCACATACCGAACTACGGCCACTTGCCCTGAGCTGCTTTGCATAATAATCAATTCTCTGGTTATTTTAATGGTAATTATACGCGTTACTTATTCAGCACTTTTTAATCCAGCTGCAGGCAGAAACAAAATGAAATGGAATAAATTAAGATAGAAATTGAAGATTAAGAAGCTTGTGGTGGTCTGATGTGTCCTTGTGGGCAGTGGAGTTATTAGCAGTGCATACACGTTGGGGGGACTAGTATTGCTGCTTGAAGTATTTGTATTATATTATTATATATATTATATTATTATTATATATATAGTATTCAGGATTTGGTAGTATAAGCCTACAATGTCTTTGGTTTTGGTTCACACAGTGGTGTCGTAGTTTTATTATTCGTGTTTTGTGGTGTGGGGTAGTTTTATTATTCGTGTGCTGTCTACTGACTGAGATGTGTTGTCTTGTCTTCACGTCTTTAGACTATCTGGCCCCCAGGCACCGAGTGTGTGGCTAGATACAACTTCTCTGGCACTACTGACCAGGATCTGCCCCTGTGTAAAGGAGATGTCTTGACCATTATAGGGGTCACTAAGGTTGGTTCACTGACATCACACTGAACCAGTTCATCCTGTTTGCTGAACCCTGCCACTGTGTTTGGGGCCTTGACAGTGTGCTTAAACGTCCAGTGTGCTTAAACGTCCAGTGTGCTTAAACTTCCAGTGTGCTTAAACTTTCAGTGTGTGTAAACGTTCAGTGTGCTTAAACTTTCAGTGTGTGTAAACGTTCAGTGTGCTTAAACTTTCAGTGTGTGTAAACGTTCAGTGTGCTTAAACTTTCAGTGTGTGTAAACGTTCAGTGTGCTTAAACTTTCAGTGTGTGTAAACGTCCAGTGTGCTTAAACTTTCAGTGTGTGTAAACGTTCAGTGTGCTTAAACTTTCTTTCAGTGTGCTTAATCTGCTGTTCCACAGTTATTCTGTAAGCCAGAGTCCCTTTTTCTTTTGTGTCAGGACCCAAACTGGTACAAAGCCAAGAACACCGGCGGGCGAGAGGGGACGATCCCAGCAAACTACGTTCAGAAGCGAGAAGGAGTGAAGTCCTGCGCGAAGCTCAGCCTCATGCCGTAAGCCCCGAGAACAAGTGATGCGTAAAATGTCACGTTTGAGTAAAAAAAATAAATAATAAATAACATCCTCAATTTAAATCTGTACGGCAATTTTCACAAGTCCAGTGAATGAGTGTTATGTGTTGAGTAGACACACTCTTACAGGTGCGCCAGATTTAGCATGTATGGGCTAAATTAAGCCCACGGCGTCAGATAGCATCGCTGTGAACCAGACGGGGCCGTGACTCGCGTGTTCCTGCCCATGGTCTCCGCCCTCACGTCCGATGCCGCATTTGAATCGGCTCTTCAGAGCCTGCGGCTTAAACCATGAGAGAGGAGGCAGAGTGAACCAGAAGGAGACGGAAAATAGAAGCAGTCGCCTGTCCTGTGATATGCAAAACGGCCCCCGGGAGACATGAGGGGGACGAGAGGTCATTTAAAGGGACACCTGCCCTTCTTCAATTACTGCCAAGTCCAGCATTTGTTTAACAGGTTTTTATATAGACGTGTTCGTGTTGCTGACACGTGTGCTGACCTGTCTGCAGTCTGCTGCTCCTCCCCTGAAGGTTCAGAAGCACCTGGGTACAGCGCCTCACATGGAGGATGGTGGTCTTTGTTGCTCAGCGCCCGGTTCTATGGCAACGTGTACGGCACCGTGGCAACCCTGTAATACAGACTGCATGTCTCCCAGCCAGGTCCTGCAGAGGGACAAGCACTGCGCTCAAATGGGAAACTTGTCATTTCGTGTCCTGGGCGTGTGGAGTCAGTGGCTGCTGTCTTTACCCACGTGGCCCCACTGGAAGCATCAGCAGGCCGGGGTGACCTGGAGCTCTCAGGAGCACATGTACATACATCCAGTGTGTCCCCACTGCCCAGGGGTCCATGATTATACGTTTCTCAGTGTAGTCAGTTAAACAGGGACACCCTTTTCCTCTTGAATGCTAATGCGGAATCCTTGCCAGTGTGAAGAGCCGTGCCAACATAGAAGCGTGCCAATGTAAAACCGCGCCAAAGTAAAAATGATGCCAACGTTGAAATGGCAAAAAATTGTGGAATCTGTAGTTTACGCCGTGACGCACACTGTGACATCTGTAATCATAGTGCACATTCAGATCCTCCGAGCTCTACACCCTTCTGCTGCAGGCTGCAGTAGCCCTGTCCTGGTTCAGTTTTGGACACTGAAATGTTCTTTGTGATGGACTTTAAGGAGTTGTGCGTGTCACTTCCTGCCTTCCTCAGATGGTTCCATGGGAAGATCACGCGTGAGCAGGCGGAGCGCCTGCTCAACCCGCCGGAGACGGGCCTCTTCCTGGTGCGTGAGAGCACCAACTACCCCGGCGACTACACCCTCTGCGTCAGCTGCGACGGCAAGGTGGAGCACTACCGCATCATCTACCATGGGGGCAAGCTCACCATCGACGAGGAGGAGTACTTCGAGAACCTCATGCAGCTCGTGGAGGTGAGCGACGGCCGTCCAGAGCCTGAGGTCACTTTGGACCGGCACCCTGCGACCTGCTGTGTTGGGGGGCGGGTCGTGTTAATACCCCCCACGACCTGCTGTGTTGGGGGCGGGTCGTATTAATACCCCCTGCGACCTGCTGTGTTGGGGGGGCGGGGCTGTGTTAATACCCCCACGTCCTGCTGTGTTGGGGGGCGGGTCGTGTTAATACCCCCCACGTCCTGCTGTGTTGGGGGGCGGGTCGTGTTAATTCCCCCCACGTCCTGATGTGTTGGGGGGGCAGGGTCATGTTAATACCCCCCGACGACCTGATGTGTTGGGGGGGGGGTGGCGGGTCGTGTTAATACCACCCGCATCCTGCTGTGTTTGGGGGCGGGTCGTGTTAATACCCCCCCCCCACGTCCTGCTGTGTTGGGGGCGGGTCGTGTTAATACCCCCCGCGACCTGCTGTGTTGGGGGCGCAGGGTCATGTTAATACCCCCGACGACCTGATGTGTTGGGGGCTGTGTTGGGGGGCGGGGGGGGGCATCCTGCTGTGTTTGGGGGCGGGTCGTGTTAATACCCCCCGCGTCCTGTTGTGTTGGGGGCGGGTCGTGTTAATACCCCCCGCGACCTGTTGTGTTGGGGGGCGGGCCGTGTTAATACCCCCCACGTCCTGCTGTGTTGGGGGGGGGGGTCGTGTTAATACCCCCACGTCCTGCTGTGTTGGGGGCGGGTCGTGTTAATACCCCCCCCCTTCCTGCTTTGTTGGGGGCGGGGCGTGTTAATATCCCCCATGTCCTGCTGTGTTGGGGGCGGGTCGTGTTAATACCCCCCCCGTCCTGCTGTGTGTTGGGGGCGGGTCGGGTCGTTAACCCCCCCCGTCCTGCTGTGTTGGGGGGCGGGTCGTGTTAATACCCCCCACCCCCTGCGTTCCTGCTGTGTTGGGGGGCGGGTCATGTTAATACCCCCCACGTCCTGCTGTGGGGGGGGCGGGTCGGTGTTAATACCCCCCGCATCCTGCTGTGTTGTGGGGGGCAGGGTCATGTGCCCCCCCCCCCCCACGTCCTGCTGTGTTGGGGGGCGGGTCGTGTTAATACCCCCCACAACCTGCTGTTCTGGGGGGGGGTGTTAACCCCCCCCACGTCCTGCTGTGTTGGGGGGCAGGGTCATGTTAATACCCCCCCACGTCCTGCTGTGTTGGGGGGGCGGGTCGTGTTAATCCCCCACCCGCATCCTGCTGTGTTGGGGGGCGGGTCGTGTTAATACCCCCCACGTCCTGCTGTGTTGGGGGCGGGTCGTGTTAATACCCCCCGCGACCTGCTGTGTTGGGGGCGGGTCGTGTTAATACCCCCCACGTCCTGCTGTGTTGGGGGGCGGGTCGTGTTAATACCCCCCACGTCCTGCTGTGTTGGGGGGCGGGTCGTGTTAATACCCCCCACGTCCTGCTGTGTTTGTTAATACCCCCCCACGCCCTGCTGTGTTGGGGGCGGGTCGTGTTAATACCCCCCACGTCCTGCTGTGTTGGGGGGCGGGTCGTGTTAATACCCCCCACGTCCTGCTGTGTTGGGGGGCGGGTCGTGTTAATACCCCCCACGTCCTGCTGTGTTGGGGGCGGTGCCCAGTGCCCCAGGGCACGACCATTCAGCATAGGCACAAACAAGAACCTATATGAATAAATTAATACATTATATACACAATGAAACATTCACAATGCAACACAGAATTGTCCAGTTTAACGACAGCAAAATGTGTTTTTTGAATTTGAATCCTCAACCACATAAACAATATAAATAAAAATATGTTCATTCATGCTGCTTACTGTTTACTGCAGGAAATAACTGTCCTGAAATCACAGCTAATGAACTGAGCGTGTGATTGCACCATTGCCTGGGTGATGAACCCTGCTGGGCCGCTGCACTGATGCTGCGTGAGGGACCACTTGCTCTCGCTCATGGAGTAGTTTCTCGTGGCTGGATTCCTCTGCGTTATGGTCTACGTGACATAATCGCACCATAATCTCAGTCATGCTGCAGATGTCAGCTGCACGTTTAATGCTGCAGGTCTCCTGTTCCTCCACGTCCCAAAGGTCTCCACTGGGCTCAGGTCTCGTTACTGGAGAGCCCGTCCAAGGACTCTAAACTCATTAATGTGGTCATGGAAACCATTTAAAATCACTTGTGCTTTGTGACATGGTGCCTCATGTTGGAAACAGCTCTTGTAAGAAGATTAAACTGTGGCCACTAAGGGGTGTTCACGGTGGGCAGGAATACTCAGATAGGCTGTGATTATTCAAACATTGCTCGGCAGACGTCAGGGCCCCAGCGTGTGCCATGCTAGCGCTCCCCACACCATTACACCACCAGCACCATCTTGAGCTGTTTACACAAGGCAGGTGGGGCCTGTGGATTCAGGCTGTTTATGCCAAGTTTGAACCCTACCATCTGCATGAACACCAGGAAGTGGTATATTCTCTTCCAGTGGCCAGTACCCATGATCCCCTCCGGCTGCTAATCATGGCTGCCAGTGCCATTGTGGTTGTCTGCTGTTGTAGCCCCTCTATCTGAAGGACCGATGCGTTTGGAGACGGCTTTCCGCTGACCACAGCAGAGGAGTTAGCCCAGCCTCCCCGTCAGCCCGGGTGCATCTAGCCCTGTCTGCTCATCAAGACTCCCCCACCTGCACAACTGCTGCTCACTGGAACTTTTTTGTTGATGTTCTTTTTTCTGTCTGAACTGTAGAGACTGTTGTGTGCAAAAGTCCCCAGAGATCAGCAGTTTCAAACCAGCCTCATCCTGCACAAGCAAAGTCCCACAGTCCCACAGCCAGTCACCCCTAACGCTGCATTAAGCTCCTCACCGTGTCCGCATGACATTGTTCCTGCAGTGCTGCCACATGGCTTGACTGGATGGGTACATGAATGAGCAGAGGTGTCTGCATCAGTGAACATGTCTACTGTATTAGCAGGTGTGTGTGTTCGTCAGCCAGCCTGTCCCTACACTTCAGTGGTGATGCTTCAGGTCTTGTGGTCTAATCAGGTCTGTCCTCGTTTGTCCTTCAGTGGGGTTCAGTGGACGGTTCTGCTCATTGGACTTTTAAGTGCTTTTGGTTTGATTTATTGGTGTGAGCGGCCTGTCTGTTGAGTCTCCTGATGTTGGGTACTCCCCCCCTGGGGAGGAGCCTCCCTGATGTTGGGTACTCCCCCACTGGGGAGGAGCCTCCCTGATGTTGGGTACTCCCCCCCTGGGGAGGAGCCTCCCTGATGTTGGGTACTCCCCCACTGGGGAGGAGTCTCCTGATGTTGGGTACTCCCCCCCCTGGGGAGGAGCCTCCCTGATGTTGGGTACTCCCCCCCTGGGGAGGAGCCTCCCTGATGTGGGTACTCCCCCACTGGGGAGGAGTCTCCTGATGTTGGGTACTCCCCCCCCTGGGGAGGAGCCTCCCTGATGTTGGGTACTCCCCCACTGGGGAGGAGTCTCCTGATGTTGGGTACTCCCCCACTGGGGAGGAGTCTCCTGATGTTGGGTACTCCCCCACTGGGGAGGAGTCTCCTGATGTTGGGTACTCCCCCACTGGGGAGGAGTCTCCTGATGTTGGGTACTCCCCCACTGGGGAGGAGCCTCCCTGATGTTGGGTACTCCCCCACTGGGGAGGAGCCTCCCTGATGTTGGGTACTCCCCCACTGGGGAGGAGTCTCCTGATGTTGGGTACTCCCCCACTGGGGAGGAGCCTCCCTGAACTCTGCACAGAGACTGAAGTACTTTCTCTCACTTTACCACCTTTTTCTTACTGACAGTCACACAGACGTCCAAAAATAGACAAAACAGGAAGTGTGTCCACGTCAGACAGGGCCACAGAACCAGAGAGAGTGTTTGAATCATTACCAGGAAGTGTGTCTGCGCGCAAAAACACACACACACACACACACACAGCCGGAGGGTTGTATTAAACAAAAAAGGTGACCACTCATCTCTGTATTTATAAACATATGCTACCACATAATTTGTAAGTTTATGTGCGCGCATGTATTCAGAGTGTGTATTCAGAGAATGGGTCCACGTCACACTGTTGTTCAGTAACTAAAATGTAAGTCACTTTTTTTGGGATAGACATGTTGAGTCCTCTGTGTTTAAAGAGGAACCTCAGCAGTGCTGGGTAACTGTGACCGGCTTACAGAACTCTGGTGCGGTCTGGTAAAGTTTGGAAGTGGGGAAGAACAGTGATTGGATGATTCAGCACGTCCTGGTCTCT
>JAGXOD010000001.1:532500-572500 GCA_020368025.1 Brachyhypopomus occidentalis
CTGTCTCCCCAGCCTTTGAAGGAGGTGGTCCCTCGGGTGGAGAAAGGCTACAAGATGGATGCGCCGGACGGCTGCCCTCCAGCCGTCTACGACCTCATGAAGCAGTGCTGGACGTTGGACGTGGCGGTACGACCCAGCTTCCAGACGCTGAGTGAGACCCTGCAGCAGATCCGAGCCAAGGAGCTGTACCTGTGAGCGGACCGGGAGCGGGACCGGGACCGGGACTGGGTCGGAGCGAGAGAGGGAGAGAGTGAGAGAGAGAGAGAGAGAGAGGGAGGAATGGTGTGGGGGCCACGTAAGGGCCCCTCTGGGACCACACGAGCAGGAGTCCTCAGACTAGCACTGTAGACTTCACACAGGCTAAAGGAGGAAAACACACACATGCAACAGTACATTTAATTCCCGCCAAATTCTGATTCCCACGCTTTCTGTCTTTTGTTTCCGTCTTTCCCTGCGCCTTCATGATTTGTGTTGCTGAATCGGGGAGGCTGGTCTTCTCTATGCGTATGCGCCTCTGTTTGATTTCTACATGTCCTTTGTCTGCTGGATCGATTCCGCCCTCGCCGATCAGTTGCCCCCCCCTACAGTGACGGCTGACCCACTCTGGCGCATGGAGCAGGTTGGGGGGTCGACACACTCGTGTTTGAGCTCCTGTTCTCACTCTTGGACATTGCAGTCTAATACTGACATGCCACTTCCTCCCGTGCACAACACCACCTGTGTGCCCAGGTGTGGAGACATCGTTGCGGTCTCGCTGTGCGTGCGAGTGTCCAGATGTGGGGGAGGGGAATCATCTGTGCCAACGTGCCTCCAGTGCACTGGACTCCGCCCAGCCCCCCACCCCAGCCGCCTTCCCCACCCCCAACCGCCTCCCCCCCCCCCCTGTTGTTACTGTTGTAATTTTTGTTTTTATATGTTGTTTACCTCTTGGGGTTTTTTGTATTTCGATTTTTTTCACAGACTTAATTGAAACAAACGAGTCTGGACAAATGATCGTGATCTTTGGAAACATGTTTGCGTTCTCATGGTGAAAGTGTGAACTGGGCAGTCGGTTCTTCTTCATCACCCCCAAAACACCAAAACAATCCATGTCAGAGTACAATGTATTACAAATGTAAGAAGGTAATGAAGAAAGATCATATCAGTCAGTACACAAAGCTGGACATATAAACATGTCAAATGTTTCTTGATATTTAAAAATTGCACTTGTCATTCTCATTTTAACAGAGTAAACAAATGTTGACAATGGCATGTGGTCCCCAGATAATTTCCGTTGGCATGCACACGGTGGTACAGGGTCAAAGGTCATGATAGAGCCCTGGATGACCTATGGGGCTGTGTCATTAATGTCTTAGCCTGAACATTCTGCAATGGCCCCACAGACATCCTGGACTAACCTCTGAGTTTTACCTCCACACAGTATTTACAAACACAATGCCTTGTGTGCAACGTGGCCATTGCAATTACCCAAAAGTATCGTTTATTACAATTTAGGAATATTGACATGCAGGTTGCAGCCCTTCCTGACAGGAGAGAGAGACGTGCTGATCGCTGCCGCTTCTGTGTCCTTGTTGAGTGTCTGCCTAGGGCTGGATAGGATTAGATGTGTTCAGATTTCATTCAGGGATAAGGGAAAGGAAACTGTGTAGCCATCAGAGTTTTATGTTGCTTCCGCCTGGTCCGGGGCATCTCCATGGCTGCCGCGCCCTTCAGAGTGTAACGGGCTCCTCCGCTGAGCTCTGCTGTGGGTGAAGCAGCCCACCAATAGCAGGAGCTGAAGACGGAAAACCGCGGAGTGCAGTGGGGCTGCAGCATCAGCACATCTCCGCACGTTCTGCTGAATCCATATTATGGCGCAAAAGCCACCCGGACCAGAGAGACACAAGGACACCGTGTCCGCAGCCCAGTTAACAATACACGTTTTTGTTTACTATAGTGAAATGATGAAATCCATTGCAGTCAGTAGATCTGCTCCTCCACATCTCCACCTTTCTGCTTGTCCTCACGTGTTGTTTTTGGGGGGGTCTGTGGCATCGCAGCACTGCCCCCACCACCCCCCATACGCAGCCCCGTCATTCTCCCAGCAAAGGAGTCGTCTCAGCCCAGGGCAAGCTGGGATTGAGGGGGTGAGAGTTCCTGGAGGCTGAAGCAGGCTGGGCTACGCAGCCCGCGTGGGTCTGGAGGGGCGACACTGCGCTGCTCTCTCCCTGGTGCTTCGCAGAGAAGATTGAAGAACTGCGCTGGGCTGTTTGAAATAGGCGGCATTACTGAATTGAGGGGGGGTGATTATGTGTGATTATCAAATGCAACACATTTTACAGCCTGACTTATAAGGACAACCTGTGTAGAAAGAAGAGATGCAAAAGTCGATGTTTAAAACATGATAATGTAGTCAACAAGATCTTGGCATGGAGCAGAAGCCCTACGAGAGGAACCTTCGGGACAGAGCTGAGCAGAACTAAAATAAACGCTCACTAGGATCAACAACTGAGTCTCATCTGCAGAGATGTGACTCATCTCCATAATCCATGATGAGCAATGACACCCAAAACCAAAAACTCCAATGAATCAAACTATAATCCATGTTCAGATATTTCACAGGTGTGTCGAGGCAGCCAGCAGGTGGCGTTGTGGGGGGTTGGGCACAGAAAACCACACTGACCTCATACTTATACTGCAGCTAGAGGAGTGTAGTCTTGCATTTAGTCTTTGACTTGGAGACGAAATTCTTGCACATTGGTTAGCAGCTTGGCACGGACTATAACTATTGCAGCCCCGTGGTACCAGTTTGCCTGCTACATTCATACCAGTGCATCACCTGCTGTCTGGAAAATTCTATTTGAAAATCTTCCCTGTATGATCTGTGTTGAAGTGGATCTAGCAAATTCATAATGGTCACCAGCTTCTGCCACTTCTCTGCTAATTAGGTATTTTTATGTTTTTATCTGAGGAGTGCCACGCAGGCTAAAGACCATCCAGAACTCTTAACCGCTGCTTCAGGGCAGAATACGTGCAGGTCTAGGCCTGCGCATGGAAGGCGCAGATCATGTTAGGAAAGGCGCTAGGCTGCGTTACACATCAGGTACTCGTCTCCACAAGCCAGTCTGTTGTTAGCCATTAGCAAGCGCACCAAAACAAGTCTGTTTTTTGTTGTTTTGTATATTTATATTCTTTAAATAGTTGCAGTACAATTTGTGGTTCCTACAGGAAACATGAGAGGGTCTAAACATTTTATTTCAAGTAACTGTAACTGTGCCTTTGTCGTAGCTGAGACTGTACGATACATGGGGAAAATACAGGTTACATCATTCTATACACTGCTGTGCCACTGTTATTCCAATGTGTCAACCACGGCATCAAGAAAACTAGTAGATAAACGTAACTTGTTACTCAGTCTATTCAGTTAAATAGTAACTGAATAGACTGTACTGAAAATATATCAGCTGTGGGGTTATTTCTAGCAGCTCCAGAAACATCTGCATCTCCTGTAGGTTACTAGAACAAGGTTAGGCTTTTATTGAATGACTTGCAGTAACCAGCGCCACCTGATGGTGCTGGGATAGCATTGCTTCTAATTGCTTCTAAAAGGTAAATTATCCGAATTACAAGATGCCCATCTCGTTAACACAGGACAACATAAAAACACTATTAGAATTTTATCAGGTGTTCTTGTAAAGTATATTTCATATTTAAAATTATGTTCAAAATCTCGAAAACTGTTTTTTTTAAGGAGGCGCAAAATCAAAGTCACGAGGTGCGATGTGTAACTGAATATCACATCTTAGGATCATATAAAGAGACGCAAACAGCAAACGATCAGCACATTCGCACTGCACAGGAGCTGTCCGCAAGAACCCGGTGCTGAAAGCTTCTGAAAGGACTCTGTATACAAAGGGAAGGGCGCTTATTTGACCTAATTCGATTATATTACATTACAGACCAAAACTACATTTACTGAAGTTTTCCGATTTCTAAGTTGTTAAGTGTGAAGATTTGCTTAACGTCAGAGGAGCGATGGCGTTCTTGGTGAAACAGATATTGGGGGATAAATTGAAGGATATCACTGGGGGTCTTAGCGAGGAAAACCCTGAGGTTGAGAAGACCGAGGCAGAAGCAAAGGGGATGACACAGGAAGAGTTTGTGCAATATCAACAACAGTTGGCGGAGGAAAAGTGAGTGAACTCTTCCCCTTATTTTATTTAAGTTTCTGCCTTGAGAAAATGTCGAAAACGCGCTGGAGACGTCAATATATTGGCTGTGCACTGATGACAGGTAGGTAGCTTAAACTTAAGGAACTTCAAAGCCAGTGTAATAATAATAGGGTGTAATAGGGTGTTACAACTTAATAAAGAATGAAAATGTTTGCATGGATTTATCTAAGCTGATTTAACATTGTGTTTTTACGAAAATGTAACATATCTGAGCGCCTAAATTACCATAGGATAACTAAATTCACAAGTTTATACACCTTATTTTTTTACCACCATCTCAAAATAGTTATGTGGTATTAACGTTTTTAAATATATATATTAAAAGTAATTACAAATAAATTGTGCAATACATTCAAATTGTTTTAACTACGATCTTCAAGTTCTACAGAACAATTCACACAAAAAGATCCATGCAAACTGTTGCTTTATTTATTTATTTGTTTTAATTTATTTAAATATAAAGCCATTTGCAGCATATTTTTTACATTTCAACATACGCATTTATTCCTTTTGCATATACCATACAATCCTGATTTAAACAAATGTGTGGCATCTGTAAAGTCTATGCCAACTAATTAGCTCGCTAGCATTTCAGCTAGCTGGTTAAATTATGAGCAAGCAGCCTCGCCAAACTCCGCGTGTCCACTGCGCGTTTCTCTCAGTGTGGCTATGAGCGGCACCAACCAAATTCATCCCCCTTGTACCGCCGATATCTCCTAAGCACAATGCATCAACTAATATTAGCTATCTAGCCAGTAAGCTTACAATTTCAAAAGCAAATCGTTAGCATAACTATGGAGTGCACAATTAAGTATTTCCACGTTTTTTTCTACAACTTTATTTGAGATGTTATTACATTATCAATTAAGGATTTACTGATATTAGATCGTCCAAATCTGAGCGTGTTTGTTCGGTTCGGCGCTCTCAGCCATAGCGGTTGTGTTGCACTGGCCATATGAACTGAACGAAACAAAATAGCCTAATTCTTTAGCTTAGTTTATAATTTAAGATGTACGTTCAATAATCATACAAAAGTCTTGGTGAAGCAAATCATTGTTATTGTGTGAATTATTTCTTATATATGTTTATATGTCAGAATCAGTTTTTCAGTGCTAGCAGATTAACCTGAAACCACAAATTTCGCTCTGGAAGTTGAATTCCATGGTGGGGAATATTTATGTTGTTTTTAAATAGTGTACAATAACAGGCTAGAGTGAATTGTGTACCCTACACGTATACCAATACAATAAACAGATCTGTAAATAAAATAAATAAGTCAACGTTCTGCGGGTGGTATACAGTGGTATACAGTGGTAAACAGTGTAAAAATAGAGTCATATGTAATATAAGGAGGATTCTGGAACGGGGGATTCATTTACAGTTCACCTTACTTCCGATCAATAGCACCGCCACGTTGTCCTCTATGGCCATGTTGGGGCCTGACTGAAGGCCGCGACTTCTTTCCAGAAATACACAGACAGCTATCTTTCCTTAACATACGATTTCAGGTTCAAGTCATGTTACATTATATTGTTTTGAACTTGCTCCAGTCTAAAATAAATGCTGGAAATGTCAACATTGTTGGGACAGGTGTCAGAACAGGACAGAATTTGCTTTCTGGCACCACATGCGGCGTCCTAACTGTTAGTTCTACAACACGTCATTCTCACTCAGGATGGAGCGAGATGCCAACTTTGCTCAGAAGAAGGCGGAGAGAGCCACAGTTAGGACTCACCTCAGGGACAAGTACAGGCTCCCGAAGGTACGTAGCATTAGATAAGCTATATAGCTAGTCTATATAGCTAGCCACACCACGGCACACGTCACTATATGCTTAATGCACCTACCTTGTACCTTACGTATATGCATGTCATCGTTCTATTCCTGCTGCTAACTTCATCCACCTGCATGGGTTTCTACACCCACAAGAGTGTGGTAGATGAAACTCAGATTGGGATGGCAGGCAAGGACGTGGAGCTCCCTGAGGAACTGGCTAAGATGATCGCTGAGGATGAGGAGGAGAACCAGCACTCTTTCCTGGGTCAGCTGGCCAACATTCAAAATGCTGATATTGACCAGCTGAAGGACAAAGCTCAGACCACCCTGGAAGAGCTCAAGCAGGCGACTGACAAGTGTGATGTCATGTGAAGACCAGAACCAGAACCAGAACCAGAACCAGACCCAGAACCAGAGCCAGAGCCAGACCCAGACCCAGAACCAGACCCAGAACCAGAACCAGAACCAGAGCCAGACCCAGAGCCAGAACCAGACCCAGACCCAGAACCAGACCCAGACCCAGAACCAGACCCAGACCCAGACCCAGACCCAGAACCAGACCCAGACCCAGAACCAGAACCAGACCCAGACCCAGAACCAGACCCAGAACCAGAACCAGAACCAGACCCAGACCCAGACCCAGAACCAGAGACAGAAACACAAGCTTCGGGGTGAGAGAGCCCGTCTAGGATCAGATGTGTCTTAGCTTTCATGATCGATCATTTGCTTAAACATAAAAACAGATTCCGAAACAACACACTCCTTGCAAAGTACTTTAATCCTTTAGTCTCAGGGTTTGTGGTATTGACTTTAATGTAAAAGATGCTGTAATGTATTCAATACTATGGCTCGCTCAAGATCAAATGTTTGCTAAGAGAGAAAATGAGAAAAAAGTTCTAAAACAGGGAGATTGTAATTTTGTTGTAATTCTGTTATCATCCGACCAATTTCTAACAATCATAGCTACACAGGCTACTTAATGATCTTTTCTTCACTTGTAATCTGTTATTTAGGATATAATTTGTAATTCTGTTTTTAAAGAGATATGTATTATAGCCTTATATCAGCCAGTACCCTATGCAAACATGTTTTGGGAGTTAAACATTTTAGTTGCATTTTTGTGTGTGTAAAATTAATTATATGTCTTTGTTGTTTTATAAATAATACTGTTTAGGTATTTACCTGCTGAGAGCACCAATATGGACAAATAAATTAAGATGTGTAATAATTCCCCAAAATCGGAGTCATTTTGGAACAGTTTGAATGCTGGAATATTGGCGCAGCTAGTAAAACGACTCTTGTTACATCTTATTGAAAATAAATCTTATTGAAAATAAATCTATATAGCTAGTCGAGTTCAGCTGCGGAAAGTTAACAAGTGTTCTTGAGGATTTTCGTATCGTGAAAGAAAAACCAATACATGTACTGTGCAGTTCCTCCTCCTGACCGCTAGATGGATCAGGATTCCCCGATCGGTTTGAATTCTGCTCTAGAAGTAGGAAGTGAGTTGTTATGGTGTGTAAGGTGCGAGGTTATGTTCGGCGTCGGGCTATTGGATTAAATCAGACTATTGCTTTTATCAAATTGTCGATATCAGAGTTTAAAATGCTTGTAGACTCTAAAACGTAATTTGATAAAGACAAGGACTGTTTTGTTTTGTGGTAAAAGTAGTTGTATTTATTTTATGGCTGATGTTTCTTGGAGTTGCTTCTGCACATGTTATTTACATTTGTTAGTTATTCGCTTTCCCCAAAATGCAGTGACGCTTGTTTTTAACTGTGTGAAGATCTCCTGACTTAACTGTAGCAAATTAAGCAAAGAAGCCTGTTTGCTGAGTAGAATCGCCTACTAGTGCTACTGGGCTTCATCCTTCATCCTTACACAAACTCAAGGCAGAGGTACTGGGTGGGATGAATGTGCGGATGGCTCACAGCAGGTAACATAACCACTAACAACAAAACACACACGAATGGAGACCGAAGCTGATCTCTTCTACCGGCAGCTGCCTAAAGTGGTAAGTGACCTTAGTGGATTCAAGCAAACTAGCTAACGTTTGTTTCTTGAATTAAAGTTGCAGCCTGGCCCTGTAATTTGGATATCAAGCTAGCTAGATACCTACTAAGATGAAGTGGAAAAGTTCAGGTGTCCACACATCTGGTTTATGAAGTGTGTAATGTATCAAAACATAAAGATTTAACAACCTGGCTGATAATTGTTTTGGTTACAGGAACTCCATGCACATCTCAATGGCTCTATCAGCTTTGCAACTATGGAGAAGCTCATTGCCAGAAAGCCGCATCTCAACATCGAGCACAGCATGACTGCCATTAGCAGCGGGCAGCGAACGCTGGATGAGTGAGTTCTTCCTCAAACTTATGGCAACGAGTACAAAAGCCCAACGTCAGTACAGCGACTTCACTGTTATTTTAACAGTGAGGGTCCACAAAATGAATGTGGGGGGAAAATCCACAGATGTCATCGCGGATTGCAAAAGATGCGATTCACTCCATCACTCTCAAAATGATCAACTTAAATTCTGTTGTATGAACAGCCAAAAAATACAATAAATGAGAGAACAGGTTTTGCTGGGACTCTTCACAGGTGCTTCCAGCTTTTCAAAGTGATTCATCAGCTTGTGGACTCAGAGGAGGACATCCTAATGGTAATCGCTTTGCTCTGCTTCGAAGTTCACAACCTTGTCTAGGCTCAAGGCCGTAACACACGACTGAACCCTGGTGAAAGATTTGGTGACAGATCTTTTACTTCAACAGGTTGCTAAGGATGTTGTTCGTGAGTTTGCTGCAGACGAAGTGAAGTATCTTGAACTGCGCAGTACCCCCCGAGAAGAAGCCAAATCAGGTAGTGTTCCTGCACTCCAGCATGTGGAGGAGGGTCATGCTGTCTTCATTCATTAGTGGCTTCATTATGAGAACTTCATGAGTTCATTTTCTATATGTTGTTAGAGCTGGACAATATGGCCAAAAATCACGATAAATGTTTGTATTTTGATCAATCTCAATAATTATCGTGATCTTTTGTAACATTGTCACAGCTTTCAAAGAACGTCCTTCTAAAGAAGGCAGACTGAATACATGGAGTATGCAAATTACTCAAATCTACAATGAAAGAAATGTAAATGCACATTTTGATTATGTACATTTTGATTACCATGCCCATATAATAAAAACCTGACTAAAAATTTTCATAGCATGCAAAATTCTGTTCTGTTTCCTGAGTCATGAAACCGCTGTTGCTGTAGTCAGATCTCATGCTGTAGACTCTTCTGTTCAAAACCTCTTTGCTTTATTGACTCTCGTTTGCATATCACAATGTACTAAAACCCTCCTGTGCTAAAAACACATTCTGGCGGAGAACCTTTCGGGTTTTTATTTCTTTTGTACGGAGTAAAAGTTGCTACTCTGTTTAGGAGAAACGTCACTTCTGGACGGCTGACTAATGCCGTTGCTTAGCGGGCGACTTTTACACTTTGTGTGGTCGACCAGATGAAAGGTGTTTTTTTCAAATGGTAAAGCAAATTAGTAGTGATTCCTGACGTTTACACTGCCGGTCGGGATATTTTGTGTTTAGCTGCGCTCGATCAGGTTTAAGATATCAGAATCACTTGGTTTCCTCGTCGAGAGCAGAAGGTTCACCTACACGTCTCCTTTCCCGCACGGGCGTAACGTGCTGCTGTTTAACCGCCGAGCTGAGCATGCTGAGCATGCGCAATCAGCGTGCCGCGTGATCAGCTTGCGCTGAAGTTTAGGCGGGAAATGGAAGCGAAGGTTTATCGAATTATATTGCCCAAATTATTGTTATCGAGGATTTATCGCAATTCAAATCGAGATTCTTTCTATCGTCCAGCACTATGATGTTATTTATAATGATATTCCATTTTTTTTGTCAAGGTCTGACTAAGTCAAGATATGTTGAAACTGTCATTGAAGCCATCCGTCAGTGTAAACAAGATGGAGTTGACATAGATGTCAGGTTAGTAAAGCATTCCAAAGCAGTGAAAATACTGTAGTCCGCCTTAAAGAAAACAAAAACACTATCTTAAATCAACAAGGGTGGCGCTTATCGGGATATTTTTTTCTCAAATAGATTTCTAGTGACTGTGGACCGCAGAAATGGCCCTCAGGTAGCTATGGAGACAGTGAAGCTTGCCGAGGACTTCATGTTGTCCAGTGACGGTTTGGTGGTCGGGTTGGACCTCAGCGGGGACCCTACTGTTAGTGCAGCTTCATTCTGTTCAGAGTGTGTGTGTGTATCTGTGTGTGTATACAAGGTTTTTTTAAAAAGTGTTTTTTATCTTTAAAAGATGGGCAATGTAAAGGATTTGCTCCCTGCTCTCCAGAGGGCCAGGAACAGTGGGCTTAAGTTGGCGTTACATCTGTCTGAGGTTTGGCCCAACACTACCCCAACACTACCCCGCAGTAGTATTGCATGTTTCCAACATTTGGACGTTGTCAGAACAGCTGACTGTTGTGGTAAATGCCCATGTTGTTGTTTCAGGTTCCTTCTCAGAAGGAGGAGAGTGAGATACTGTTGAACTTGCCTCCTGACAGAATTGGACATGGCACATTTTTGCACCCTGAAGCTGGTGGTTCAGAGAGCCTTCAGGATAAAGTTTGCAAGCAAAATATTCCTATAGGTCAGTAATACTTATGTTTGTTACTGATGTTTTTCAAATCACAGGTTTCATGACATTCTGTGAGTGTGTGTTGCTGGTGTGCTGTGATCTGTGCCCTGTTTCAGCGATCAACATTTTTAGACTGTGACTTCTGGATACTCGCATGTTTTTGCTTTACTCTTCCACCGTCCTTTACAGAGATGTGCTTGACCTCCAATGTCAAGGGTCAGACAGTACCTTCATATGATAAGCACCATTTCCAGTACTGGTACAAACGGGAACACCCATGCGTGCTTTGTGTAAGTCCGTCTTTTCTCTTTGTGAGGTGAACTGGTGCTGGCGAAGTTGAAATAAACAAGCGTTTCCAACTCCACCCTTCAGACGGACGACAAGGGGGTGTTCTGTACTGCCCTGTCTCAGGAGTACCAGCTGGGGGCCTCCACCTTCGGCCTGGGCCCGGAGGCTGTGTGGGATCTATCCCAGCAGGCTGTGCAGTGCAGCTTCGCCCCAGAGTCCCTGAAGCAGCGACTGGAGCGCAGGTGGGCGGAGCTCAGACCTTGTGTCCTGCATCGACCTCCACCCTAATGAAAGGCTTCATTTAGCAGGCAGAGTGACATACCAGTCCAGTGGACCTACTGTGACAGTACACCAGTTTTTACTGTGCGTCTTGTGCACTGACACACTGACTCAACTGATCTTTTATTGGGATTTGTTTTGTCTGCTTTTACGCACTGAAATACAATTGAGCGAATTAATTCACAACAAGAACAAAACAAAAGTCTTCTTAATAATAAATAAAGCCGTTCTTAAAGAGACCTGCTGTATATTCTGGTGATTGTTTTTGTCTCAAGAATGCAACTATGATTTCTTCCAGCAGAGGTCAGCAGTGGAACAAAAACAATTCTGCTTCCATCTCCTGCACAATTTTTCCTTTGACACCCTTGGTCTTGGTTTTCCTTCTGAGGTTCTTGCTGTTTTGTGCAAATACACTGGACCACTTTCAGCCTGGTTGCTGTTCACTCATTGCAGTCCGCATGCAGGCGAACGCAGCTGGAATCAGTATCTACTGTCCATCCGCTAAGCTCCACCTCCAGTAACCTCCAGACTGAAGATGCCACCACGGAGCGTCACGCCCCCCATGACGCTCCAGCACTCGGGGAAGAGGCCTGATGTTTGAGGGCAGCTGTGAAGCATCATGGGTGGATCCAGGGGACTAAAGTAGCCCCAAACGGACCAGTTCACTTTAGCTTGAAGCTCATCAGTAACGCCCACACTTATAATAGCGCAGCTGCAACTCTGTCTGTGGAAGTGGGAACATCTGGTGCTGCAGTGCTGTGATGTTGCAGGCAGCATCAGGCGCGTCTCCTGTTGGCGTTCAAACATATTGATTTTTTTTTTCTTCTTCTTCTTTAGCTGGAGGCAGAATAAATCCCCGTCCGACGCTCGCGTGTCACTGCAGCTCTGCGTGTTTGGAGATGCTGGCCCACTATGTCTTTCTCCTTCAGCAGGGCAGCCTGGGGGCCTCTTAAAGAGCCAACCTCCTGTTTTACGTCTTACGGCGGCACAGTACCGTCGCAGGAAAAAGTTTCTTCGTTCTGCAATTATTTAGATTTTCAGTCCTAGCCCGTTCTTCTTTCTGCTGTTTCTGATATAACGTGATCGATTCACTTCAGATTTCTTCATCACTGTAATGGAGGCGTTTTGATTGGTGCTTTGCGACTTGACAGCAGTTGTGCCATCCGAGGTCCTTCTTCCTGTTTTTCCTTTAGCTCCTCCTCTTTATTTTGCAAGGTGATCCAAGAGGCATTTTATGAACATATAAGAGTATAAATTATTTAAGCAAATAGGTAAAGGTACCCACAGACCAAGTTTATGATCATTCATATTTGTTATTAAGGCACTGCAAGTCGTATGTGTAGAATATTTGACAGGCTCCTTATTATGACGAGGCATTTTACTCTTAACTCCACTCAAAGTTACTCAGAAGATTCTTGTTTAGCCAGATCAGCCGACCATGTTGTCGTCGTTAATGTATCAATGGAAACAAAATGGCTGCCAGATGAAAAGCCTCCAAGGCTTCAGTCCCCTGTGTTTGGCGTATGTAAACCAGCTAAATACAGTCACATGGCGTAAAGGAGAGATGAGCAACGCAGGGATCCAGACCAGCAGTAACGTGTACGTCTGGTATTACTTTATTTTTCTCCCTTGATGTAATTCTGCGCGGTGCAAAAACACAATTCACTGATCAAGTGCACATTCGTAGTGTAGACTTGTGAGTCTTGTGCAGAGAGGGGCATGTTCTTTACAGCGGCTTAAATCTGCTGTCTGTGTGGATCATACTGAAGGATAAGACGCAGTCTCACTATCCCTTAGGAGTGTTTCCCTTCTCACAAAACACAAGATGTGATGTGGAGCTTTTCAGCACTCAGTAATGGTCTCTGGTGCTTCTGAACTGGTGGTGATGGGTAACAAACTGGCATTGACATTTATCATGCGTGCAAGGTCTGTATAGTTTTATACATTGTGCCTGTTTACTAGCCAAGATATGATGCCAAACTCCTCATTAAAACACAATGGACAAGACTGGATTCCTCAGCTCAGGTAAAATGATCTTTCATTACAGTGTATACAAATGCTAGGCTTTATTGGACTTATTGAAATATTGAAGTACAAAGAATTTACCCTTGAGGTTTAGATTGAAATTGAAATCGATGAACAAACCCAACAAGCCCTGAAAAAACAAGGAAAACTCAACAGTGACTGCAGTTTCATAGTTAATGCAGCACAGTGTGTTGTACAGTGTGTTGTTAGTACACAACAATACAGTGTGTTGGTAATGCATAACTCAGCACAGTGTGTTACTGATACATAGCAATGCAGTGTGTTGTTAATACATAACTCAGTACAGTGTGTTGCTAATACACAACAGTACAGTGTGTTGCTAATACATAACTCAGTACAGTGTGTTGCTAATACACAACAGTACAGTGTGTTGCTAATACATAACTCAGTACAGTGTGTTGCTAATACATAACTCAGTACAGTGTGTTGCTAATACACAACAGTACAGTGTGTTGTTAATACATAACTCAGTACAGTGTGTTGCTAATACACAACAGTACAGTGTGTTGTTAATACATAACTCAGTACAGTGTGTTGCTGCTAAAAGGTAGATCCAGACACCAGGCTTAGTCTTTTATCAATACCAATTCCGGGCTTGACCTGAGTGATGCTTTGTTTTGAAACAAAGTGTTTTCTGGAGAGCTGCTTGAGAATGTTTGTCTGCCCTTTTGAGCTTCCTATAGTCACTGTAGCATGTAATTGTTGCTGGAGTGGCAGGATGAGACTTGTCCGTGTGCAGCCCGGGGGACGCTGGCTGCTGAGGTCTCCGTAGTAACAGACATCCTTTAATAAAGCACCGTGAGACTGCTGCCCTTCCTGCACCTGGTGTGCAGCATCCCAGCACTGGACATCACACTCATACTGCTGGACCAGGACAAAGTGGTTTAGTGCTGCACCATTATTAAAAGGACTTTTGCATGACAGTGGTCATAAGGGGGGAGAAAACCCCTTCACTAGCAGTAATGGCTTAAGCAGCCCATAGTTCCAGTACGCCTAATGCACGTGTTAGTCCTGTCGCCGCTGGTCATGGGTGGGGCGTGTATGGAGAAGACGGCACGTCCCGTAGGATGTCCTCGGGGTGTTCACTCTCTCTCCCTCGCGGGACGTCCAGCAGCAGCAGGACAGCACAGGACAGGGCCGTCTTTCAGGGAGACTGTCCTACGACGGACGTAGCTGGGACGTGCTAGTTTAGGACTACATTGGCATTCGACTGGGACGATAAAAAGCACAATGTGAAGCTGTGAGTGATCGATGTCGTAGGATACAGAAGACGATAAAGAATCGAGCACAGAACAGAGGATGTGCTGAACAATGCAAAACACAGTCTTCATGTGTCCTTATTCAAATGCATCATATTATGCGCACTGGCTAAGTGCTCAGGTCTCAGGCTTGTGATGGCTGATGCAGTGGTGTTGTGGACAGGGCGCTTTATTACCGCACGTGCGCACGTTTGCAAATGCTTGTCGTTAAGTAACTCCTGTTGTCCACCTGTAATCTGGTTAGTGATGTGCTGTGGTCCTGATGGGGGGCTGAGGGGGTTTTTCCCTTCCTCTACAATTGCACCACAGATTGGATGTGTCTTTTTTGCGCATACATTTCAATACATTACGTATATAATACACACTATGTGGAATGTCTTCATCCTCCCTCTTTTACATCACACCCTTCATTCTTTCCAGCCCTCCATCTCTTTTTCTCTCTCTCTTTCCCTCATGCACATCCATCATTCTGTCCTTCTGTTTCCATCTGCACCAGCCTATGTGTGGTACCATGGTGGTGTTGGGGGTCGGAGTTGGAGTCGCTCTGGTGTGTGTGGGCAGTGACCTGGCTGGAGCCCAGAGGTGCCATGTTCTTCACCCCCCAATACCCTGATGACCTCAGAACCCTGTCTGCTTATCCAGGAGTCCCTGGTCCACCTGCGTTGGTGATGCAGGCACACAAATAGGCCTCCAAAAGAAGGCGTCCCAGATGCCACTCAGTAGTGCTTTGACTTGCTAATTGTTCACACTTAAGGGTATTTTTTTGCAAACCTGTATTTAATTTTCCTGGTGTGTGTATTTTTGACTGTTCTGCATAAATTAAAATGTGACATTTTCTTTCAGGTGTTTCTGCCTTTGCAGCTCAAGTATTCCGCTGTGTTGCTTCTCTCATTAAAAAATTTGAAAAATGTAAAAAAAATTAAATGTAAATAAATGTTGATTGTTGATGACGTACAACATTATACAGGTTTGGGATGATGAAACGATAAAAAAGAAATGGCTTTATTCTGTTTAGATTGTCTTCCAGCTGCAGAACAACAGAGGGCAACATCGGCCTGACGCAGCCTCGTTATGCCAGAGCTGGAGGTGAGTCCTAAACTGGGATGGGGATGAACTGGTGGACAGGTAGTGTCTACGTTCCCTCACAATACTGAGAGTTTGACAGCAACACCATCAATGACACTTCTGGCTCAATGAACCCCACTTGTGTAGTTGGAAGCAGGCTGTGTTGCAGGGTGGGTGTCGAGACACGATTAGACCTCTGCACTCTGTAGTTGGAAGCAGGCTGTGTTGCAGGGTGGGTGTCGAGACACGATTAGACCTCTGTACTTGTGTAGTTGGAAGCAGGCTGTGTTGCAGGGTGGGTGTCGAGACACTCCTCACTTGTGTAGTTAGAAGCAGGCTGTGTTGCAGGGTGGGTGTCGAGACACGATTAGCCCTCTGTACTTGTGTAGTTGGAAGCAGGCTGTGTTGCAGGGTGGGTGTCGAGACACGATTAGCCCTCTGTACTTGTGTAGTTGGAAGCAGGCTGTGTTGCAGGGTGGGTGTCGAGACACGATTAGCCCTCTGCACTTGTGTAGTTTGAAGCAGGCTGTGTTGCAGGGTGGGTGTCGAGACACGATTAGCCCTCTGCACTTGTGTAGTTAGAAGCAGGTTGCAGGGTGGGTGTCGAGACACGATTATCCCTCTGCACTTGTGTAGTTGGAAGCAGGCTGTGTTGCAGGGTGGGTGTCGAGACACGATTAGACCTCTGCACTTGTGTAGTTGGAAGCAGGCTGTGTTGCAGGGTGGGTGTCGAGACACGATTAGACCTCTGCACTTGTGTAGTTGGAGGCTGTGTTGCACCATCCTGTTCTGCTGGTGGCATGATGAAGAAGCGTTTGATGTAAATTATCTGTTAATTTAAATTAACTTGGTCTGAATTCATTTTAAATTTGTCTGTGTAGCAAAAGCCTTAAACGCGAGTATATCTGCTCAGTGTGGGCGTGCGGAAACACCTCCCCCTGAACACGCTGAACTGGGATCTTTCCACTTTTTCAAGTGGGGATAAGTGATGAAATTTTTGCCTAAAAAGTGAAATCACAAATAAAATATAATTTAAATGTTTGAATATCAAGCTTTTCATAACACACTCAAATATATATAATTATGTAATGTGCAACTGATCAGTCATGCAAAACGCTCACTTCAAAAAAACGGGTAATGGGTCTTTGTACTTGGTCACAGGAAATAAGTGACTGGAGTTTGATTGTATACCAGTACGAGGGTTATGGACGTGATCAATGACAGGCTGATGTGGAGTGGAATTGATTAATTTTCTTCTTAATACCAAGTGCATTGATATTAAAATGTAATTTTAATTAACATTTTAACTCCATGCACAGGGGGTAATTTTGGTGTACTAAGGGAATCTGATTATCGTGGGATACACTGTGGATATTTATCAAGGCTGTTTTATTTTAAACGTTCAGGACCTCAACCTCTTCATTTGAGGTCACTGTGGATTATTGTGAAATTGACATACTGGTGTTGTTTTGGTGTGGTTGGTTATGAGTGCCTGTATCCGCCACCCAGCTCTTCAGCACCCTGCTGAGATTCACGCAGGTGTCATGTTACACTCGCTAGCCCACCATGACGTAGCAGATCTTGGAGCATGTAACCACTCAATAGTGGTTAACGTGAGCGTGCATCTCAGAATTGCCATCACCAGCACACATACCAGGAGGATGTTAATAGTTAGAGCACCTAAATAGAGCTAGATCTAAATCAACCACCAAAAACAAAAATAATTAAAACATGATTCCACCCCCCCCTTCCCCCCCCAGTCAGATTAAAACGATACTAAAATAAGGTACGCATGCTGCGACATCCCAGAACCCCCCACTTTCACACACCCCTGCCCTGTTTGATGAAAGTCCCTTTCCTGACATTTTAGCTGAGCATCAGGGGCTACAGTCCTGCTTCCCTGTTCTCATTCTGGAGACCAAGGAAGAGGTTCAGCCACACGGCTCTGTAGGACGTAGTGCTACTCTGCCCTTCCCGTTGGGGTCAGAGTTCAGCAAAGGTGGCAGTAGGAAGCGTGTGCGGGGCGGATAGCCCCAGTGGGGCTCTCTGGACTGGAGACGGCCTGTGGGCTGGTGATATGCCGTGAGGGACACGCCCACTCCTGAGTGACAGCTGTCAGTCGGAGTATTTTAGGATCACCCCAGTGGAAGACTCAGCTCAACACCAGGGTACTTTTGCACACAGACAGGTTTATGGAGGTTCTTGCTAAACATTTATTATTCTCAATTATTTTGAACTATATTCTGGAAGCAAAAGATGTTTATTAATCTTTAAATCCAAATTATAATGTTCTGTCAAACCTTGATATTAAACTACTATTTTTCTTTTTGTTCTTTGTTATAGGACCAGGGTTATTTAAAGGGGTGAGAACTCCACAACAGCCTCTGGGACACAGTGAACTAAATCTAAACTGCCTCGAGGCACTACCGAGTTTGTGTGGTGCCAGCAGCCAGCAGAGGGCGCGGCTGTGTTGGCTGAAAGTTAAGGAGGGGCGCCCGAGTTTCCCTTCCATATCTGTGCAGAAGACTCATAACCATCAGAGGAACCACATCTGACCCTGCGGGCCATACTGGTATGATACTGATTGCAGTTCCATGAAAGGACATTTTCTTTATTTCCACGTGACAAAGTGGGCCTGTTATGGGTTTGCTACAGTGATGGATGGATAATCTCTGATAGATGGCTTATCAAAAGACTGAAAGAGTTTTGCTCAAACACACTTATCGGTTTACTGTGTAGCTTTTCATTTTGTGATTTATTTTTGTTGTTCTGATGCATGCTTCTGAGTAGACTGGTGTGTGGCAAATATTGAGAAAGTGCCCATCTAAGTATGTATGTGTGTGAATGTTAACAGTCTGTGAGATTTAGGTAACCTAAGATCATTGTTAATACTTGGCTAAACTATATAATGGACAGAGATTTGATATCATGAGTAAATATGATATATTCTGTTCAAACAAAACTTGCAAAACTACATACCTGAGTCAAAATCCAGCAGTGCGAGTGATTTAGACTTTTTTATTTGACCTCAGAACTAGACAGACTTCCAGAATCATGAAAGACCAATGTGCCATTTTTAAACTTCTCTGGAGTCTCCGTTCCTGCTTGACAGTGTTCAAAAATGGCACCACCTTTTGTGGGTTTAGTTCAAATATTGTGATATGTCAGTACTTCTAACGTCTGTTGGGGGCGTGTCTATACGCCACGTGACTCTCCTCATTAGCCAATCCCAGATTTGCCTGTGTATAATGTAACCAGAGAGAGGAAACCTGTCTGTTCAGAGTTCAAGGCAGGAATTCTGGGAAATGCTGTTTCTTGTGCCCACACAACAAAATTGTTTGTCAAATCAATGAGTGTGAGTGGAGAAGAAGAGAATCTGTATTTGAGGAAGAAGTAAGGAAAAAAGAACAAGGACTGGAAATTACCAAAGCAAAAACAGGTACATTTACATTTCTTGGAGGTGCATTTTTTAAATGTATGTCATGAATTCTAGTTACAGCAACTCAAAGGTTCTCTCACTGAGCAAGTGTTTACAAAGCATAAAAAAGAGAAATTAATTTGGCTTTTATTAATCCAGATCATTCTGCTAAGTGGTGAGAACCTCTGGGCCAGTTACCATTCCTCTCTAGCTGACGTCCTTTTACTGCAACGTTATGTTGGATGATGTACACGGGCAGGTCAGGTACAGAGTGTAAATGAGGTGTACCATTCTAGGGGCAGTGCTGTGCTCAGACATCTTACTGCAGTTCCAGAATCTCAGGCTTTAACATCAGAATTCTTGATATGAACGATTTGCTTGCCAGGTTTGTATGGTTGTACTGCATTTGTTCATTTAAATATGAAGATGAATGAATTCCAAGGGTGCAGTAAATCTGAAAATAAAAGTGACTCTACACAGTTGATGACAATGGTGAAGTAAGGAGAAAAGCATATAAAAAGAAACCTCATCAGAGTGTCGAACCGCTAGGCCACTACTCCTCATTTGGAACAGTGGCGCTCTGGAGCTCCACAAGGGGCCATGAATCATACAATCAATACGCATGTCTATATGCGCCTCAACAGAAAACAGTTTCTTGTCTTTTGGATCCTTGTATGAAATACTTCCGGGGGGGGGTCTACTGACTACTGATGGATAGTTATAAGGCTGGAAGAAACGTATTAAAAAGTTAATATACACTGCAGAAACAGGCACTTGCTAATGAAGCGTTTAAACATGTTGGATATTGAGTCATATTGTTTTGGATTTATTGATGTGAGAGTTCACTGCAGAAGAGAGATGAATAAGACTGGTGGGTAATATAAAATATTGTGTCATTGACCTAAAAGTCAATGTGAGATGAGCAGGCCACGTCGAATGCAACAGTGCTCTGGGATTTAGTTAGAATTTTACAAAACACAAGTAGCTATCCAAACCATGCTCTCTTGACTTTTCTTGTTAGCAGTGAATACTTGTTTTAAATGAATGTTTGCTACCAGTTATATACGTTGGGATTGGAAATCCATTTAGTTACAGTTTTTCTATTCCTCGCCTATGCTATTTTAAGTTTAAAGTGTGCAACTCTGTAACCTATTACCACACCCTGGGTATCACGGTCAAATGTTTTTTTTTATCACATATGATCTCGCTATTAAAACTGAATAGTTATATTTAATTGAAAGAGGAGTGCGGTCCATTAGCAGTAAATGCGAACTTGGCGATGGTTTCTCAGGCGTTTCAGGCTATTATTGTAGCTGTTGCTTGGCAATATCAGCATCATCGGCGTCCCAAGGGAGTGTCAGAATAGCAGCGAAGATGCGCGGAGCTCCGGCTCAGCCTCACTGCTCGGGGAAGATGCCTCGGGACCGCCTCACGCCGAGCGAATGAAAGTTGGTTATGCGTAGTTGGCGTCACTGACTGGAAAAGCATTTATGCTCCGGTCCTGATCAGATGTTTTCATTTGAGCCATGTTTGAGTTTTGAATTCGCGGAAGGTGCTGAGATGCGTTATGTGACTCGCTGAATGAATGCAAAGTGGCAATCCAAGTGCGGCGACTTTATCACTCTTATGAAGACAGTTAAGGTCAGTTTACGCTGCTTTTAAAAATGTCCTGTGTGTTTACCATGTTGCTTTGTTCCGTGGGGTGTGTTGTCTTGTGTCCTTGCTTTCACTATGACTGCCTTACAGGGGACTCCGGTATTATAGATAGCACTGAGTTTTGAATCAGACGAAATCAACGATGAAGAGAGTACAGTCGATATGGGTAGTTAATTCAGTCAGCCTAATCTATATCTCGTTCCAGACAGGTTTAATATCACGGCGACGTTCTTACATTTTGCCTACGCAACCGCACTTGTCTGCAAGTTTTCGCATCGTGCCAGTAACTGGTTACCGTGATATACGGAAGCCAAGTGCCATGTGTGGCAATACACGCGGAACGTAGGGAAAGCTGAACGGGTCTTAATGTACTCAATCCTGGGAACACCAAATTTCGCCGAAATATTACTGGTCATGGCAACACTGTAGGATAACCTGTAACCTAAGAATGAAGTAGTAATATAGGCTACGTTAAAGGGTTTCTCTCCATTTAAACACATTGCAATGGAAAAGCTTCACGTGTCTTAATGTACTAAAACAATTACACACCAACACCAAACTATTCTCAAATGTCAGTACTGGTCGTGCTCTACAAACAAATGGATGAACCTCAGAACGAAGTGGAAATATTTACGTTCAGTCGATATTTTAGCACATTAAGACACGTTAAGCGTTTTACAATGTGCTGTCATAAGATTGTTAAGCTTAAAATAGCGTGTGGTTGTGATCCTGCAAACGTGTGTAGAAGAGACTTAAGCTGGCGCCAGCAGTTTCCATCTGTAAGTGTTCCTAGACAACCTGGTTGCCAATTTGACATTTTGGCCAAAGATGAATGTAGATTCATGGAAAAAATTGTTTTCAATAGTAACATGACACAGTAATGCCGATGAAGAAAACTACGAAACGTGCTTGACTGGTTTCAGTGTCTGGGTGAGATGTCACCCTTGAATCTGATGGACAGGAACTTCACCCAACGTGTTCTTTGTAATAATAAGCACAAAATCGGACTGACCGTTACCCCTGTTGCAGGATGACATCTGGGAGCCTAAAAAGCAGTTTTTTTGCCGCCGCCTTTGTACCGTGGTCCAGGGCTAAACATACATCGCTCATAAGGACTAGTACCGCCAAGCAAAGCACATTACATAACGTTCCTTCGCTCTCTTATGGGGACAGACACATATCCTCACTCATCCCTGATATCTTCTCTCGCATTCCTTTGAATTATTTCTCACCAAGCTATAAATAGGGCGGCGTACTCCCACTACTTTATCTTTTGGAAATGGAGACAGTGTAAGCACGCGGATTAGTGGACCAGAGGTCTCTAGCCATAGCCAGACCACCAGACACCCTGATTCTGCTGTACGCACCATCGCTTTTTTCCTGGTAATCAAGTGTGACGTTGTGACCTGTGATCGATACAAGCACCTAAAGTGTTGAGAACAAAAAATAAGCAGTTCATGTACTGTGTAGATACAATTATGTGAAGTATTTTCATTTCAGTACATTTGTCTGTTTAAGTTCAAATGTCCAGTGTCATGATATGGCATTTAAAAAAAATTGTTCAGTGCTTATTACCATAATTCAACAATGACACTACAATGCACAAAATGCAAACCGTAACCTAACTAGCTAGCTAAAGCTAAAGCTAAAGCTAGCTAACAGAGCTGACCAGTTTGATCTAGACATTTGTAATATAACTCGCCATACTTGTCTGGTATTGTGTACAGAAGGCACAACATCCATCTTTCCTGCTCTTCAGAAGCACAAGATCTGCTCACCATTAAGAATTTAACTCGTTTTTCTTGTTGGCATTTAGAAACTGTTGCAAAGTTCATAACTTTGATGTGTGTGACAGTGACGCGGTAAAACAATATTAATCAGTGGGAAGCAGCTACCAGTTCACACCAGATGGGTGACAAATATGTATCCGGGAGGAGGGACTAGGGCCTAAAACCAGACTGGCCACCAAGCAAAGACAAATACACGTTCCAAAGGTTTGGCTTACCTCAGAGGGACACTGGCTCAGAGGGACACTGGCTCACAGGGACACTGGCTCACAGGGACACTGGCTCAGAGGGACACTGGCTCACAGGGACACTGGTTTCTAAATGACCAACAAACTCATGCCCTGCAGAAAAGTATAATAGATTTATTAGAAATTACTCTTAGCATGCCATTTAAAAACAGTCATAGCAATCCTCAGAGGCCGATGTCTGGCCGATCAAACAACGGAAATGGTATCTGTCTCCCTTTTAATGAGGAAAAGGGCACCTTTTAATTATTCATCTGGGATGTCAAACTATTCCTCAAAGGTGGTTATTCAGAGTGCAACCAGTAAATTATGAATGAGCAGGAAGTGGCAGCCCAGAGTGTGTGGCAGGTTGAGTCCCCGTGCCTGCGTGTGCAAACACTCCCCAACCAGCCACCAGGGCCCCAGCAGCTGCCCCCAGCAGTGGCAGGTTGAGTCCCCGTGCCTGCGTGTGCAAACACTCCCCAACCAGCCACCAGGGCCCCAGCAGCTGCCCCCAGCAGTGGCAGGTTGAGTCCCCGTGCCTGCGTGTGCAAACACTCCCCAACCAGCCACCAGGGCCCCAGCAGCTGCCCCCAGCAGTGGCAGGTTGAGTCCCCGTGCCTGCGTGTGCAAACACTCCCCAACCAGCCACCAGGGCCCCAGCAGCTGCCCCCAGCAGTGGCAGGTTGAGTCCCCCGTGCCTGCGTGTGCAAACACTCCCCAACCAGCCACCAGGGCCCCAGCAGCTGCCCCCAGCAGTGGCAGGTTGAGTCCCCGTGCCTGCGTGTGCAAACACTCCCCAACCAGCCAGGGCCCCAGCAGGGCCCCCAGCAGTGGCAGGTTGAGTCCCCGTGCCCCCAGCAGTGGCAGGTTGAGCTGCCCCCCCAGGTTGAGTCCCCGTGCCTGCGTGTGCAAACACTCCCCAACCAGCCACCAGGGCCCCAGCAGCTGCCCCCAGCAGTGGCAGGTTGAGTCCCCGTGCCTGCGTGTGCAAACACTCCCCAACCAGCCACCAGGGCCCCAGCAGCTGCCCCCAGCAGTGGCAGGTTGAGTCCCCGTGCCTGCGTGTGCAAACACTCCCCAACCAGCCACCAGGGCCCATTTGGCTGCTTCAATTGAAGGTGATTTCGATTTCTGCTGCCTTGGTATCTGATGGCCTCCTATAATTCCAAGGAAACAATGCTTGGAATCTCTAATGTGTTTTTTTTAGCTTTGTGCTGCAGGATGCCGGTGTGGAGGTTGTGTGTCATGTTTGAAAACAATTGCTTGAAGAATTGGAGCAGGACTGCAGCTCCTATACGTGAGGCTGAGTGCCCGTGTGACGCTGAGGGACGGGGGTGTGGGTGCCTGCTTGAACTTTTTCATTGGTTGCTTGGGAATGTCGATATATGAATAAATATGAGGTGTGGTATAAGGGCTGTTGCATGCCAACTTTACCTTGAAACAATGAGACGAGTGCATGAGCACACAGGTCTCTCCTCCCATATACATCTGGTGAAGATGATGGCCATAAACCATTAATCACATTAAAAGAGGATGTTATGTGAATGGGAGTTATGTAATTAATATGGGGGCATAATAGAGAGGTGGAATACTTAAAATGTATTGGGTTTGTCATATGATGTTCTGCAGTAGTGGGTATTAATTAAAAGATTATGCTGCATTAGTTGGTTGTGTATAAAATCTCCTGAAAACACCATACAGTAGTTTAGCCTTAACTGACAGTATTATTTAGTCTTTTATAGCAGAACTCAGACCTTCAAATCTGTACTAACACACACACACACACACACACACACACCTTCAGACGTCTTTAGAATATTTGGAACATACTCTCCCAAGAACCCACACAATATTCCATATCGTGTTTCTGACTCAGTCTTTCCAACTTCCTGTGAACCTGAATGTCAAGCACAGAGTTGGGCAGCCATGAGTGAAGCAACTAGACATCGTCTCACTCTGTGCGATTCGTCAGGCCTGCGAGAATGAAGGGTTTGACATTCAATAAGCCACTAAGCATTGCTCACTGCATGAAGCCCAGCTGAGGTTCAGGGGCTGAGCTGGGGCAGGTGGGGGGGGAGGGGGGGAGGGCAGTTGGGGTGGGGGCAGGTTAGGTTACACGGTCAGCGGGAGCTTCTGCATCTGTTGCTTTAAACATCAGCACGTAAGCCTGGCAGATGCCTGAGAAGAAGCTTGCTGCTCAGCCCTGCACGCGCCATTATTAGTGTGTGATTGATTTCCCCCAGGAGCGGCAGACCTCATGTGTAGGGGAGGTCAACATATGGCGCTAAGCCTGTTTCTCAGTGTATGTGTGTGAGTTTGTGAGTGAAAGAAAGATGGAGAGGTAATGCGCTGGCACATTAGTGTAGTCGTGTGTTGTGAGGGAAGAGAATTGGCCGCATGTAAGCATATCACACATGTCACATGTCACACACGTCACATGTCACACATGTCAAGTAGCAGAGTCAGACTGCTGACGTTTTGTGTGTGTGTGAGTTTGTAACCAGTTGGGTCCTGTGACTGATGTCATTTCAGCGTTACAACATGGTCCAGTGGCGAGGAGCAGGGCAGGGCACAGACCCATGACTCTGTCTGCGCCACTCTTGCTCTCTTTCCTGTATTGCATGCAGAGTGAGTAGAGGACCTGTTAGAGAACATTCTGTTCATTTTTACTTAACGTTTAGCTCCCCTGAGAGCGTCCTTGTGGTATGTTGCTTAGGTGTAATGTTGTTGGAGACAAATATAAACAGTAATTGTGCACACACAGCCAAATCCATCAAAATGCAAACTCAAAAAATGTCTCCATCACCAAATCTGCATTAAAGATCAGTGTTTGGAGATTATAAATCACGACTTGTTGCGTTTTTATGTGAAAACGAGAACAGAACAGTTGATACTTTGATTTGGGCAACAAGCTGATTGGATTCTTTCTACGACACGATCACTGCAACCCAATGATGGTTTCTAATATAAGAAAAGATCATCTTCAACAATTTAGTGCAGTCTACACTAATTTACACTAATCAGAGGAATCCTTTAGAAATATTCAGTGTTAATGCATCTGCTTTAGATATCTACATGTAAAATCTTTGCCACTGAGCTCACAATCTTTATTTCATAATTAAACCAAATTAAATCGATTTGTCTGAGTAAATAAGGTAAATTGAATTTATTCATAGAGTAATTAAGCACATGTGTAGCACACAAACCTGTGATGTGGTTTCAGATTTGATCATTAAATTTCCACTGAGTGATCATCATAATTAGTTATGGCAGGGCAAACGACAAGGGCTGAGTTATGATCTCATCATCACTAATACGGGCCCCTCTTTGGCTGCATTCCAAAAGTGCTGTCTATATATTACAAAAAAATTCAAACATAGAAAAGACCCATTCTCATCGCCATGGAGATCCCGGGTAGCAACACATATCTGTTAAAATCACCAGTATTGAAGTAATGGTAACACTATCATACTGCCTGTGGTTTAACCTGCCAAAGTGTTGAACAAACTCGTACAGTAAGTATTAAATTAACTCAATGAACCCTTCCATTGTTGAACTACCAGTAATAGTGTTGAATTAAGGCCAATAGCATTTGTTTCTAGGTAGACTTTTAAACACTGGGGACTTTGCGGTGCATGATGAGGGGAAGCAGAATGATTACATTCTTCATACGTTCTTTAGCCAATCACGCTTTAGATCACCCTGTATGAATAAAAATCTCTGTCTTTGAGGATCTGACATGCTTGCACCATTTCTGTTAACCTCGATCATCTAAATGCAGTGTCAGTAATCCCCACTGTCAGTAGTCCTAATCTAAATGCATTGTCAGTAGTCCTGGTGAAATGTTACAGGTTCTTTGCAGATTTTTCCCCATTATCATTACCTTTAATGTAGTACTTTTAGTATGTGAACATACAGAGCTGAGGATGTCTGTCAGTCTAAACTGACTGAGATTTAGAGCCCATCAGAAAATACATCTCGTAGCTGGTAGTGGAGTCCAATCTGTGTCTACACAGGGCCAAGGCTGAGGGGAGACCTCTGTCTCTACCTCCATCTCTGCCACCCACATCCTCATTACACAGAGTTGCTCCTCTTCCCAAGAGAGCAGAAGGTTCTAGATTACAGCTACTGAGTTGTTTTGGGTGATGCTCCAGATACCTTTAAATCCCTGTATCTCACAGGTCAGGGGTCAGGGATGCTACCAGACCCAGAGTAATGAGGCTGGTGGCTGGATCCAAGGGAAAGCAATCAAGACCAGATAAAAGGATGGAAGAGCAGATGCAGGAGGAGCAGGTGCACAGTTTTTTGTGGTTTTTTTTTACTCAGAGTTGTTGTTAAAGAAAGCGAAGCTTATCACGTCTCCTGTGATTGCCTGCAAAGATGCGACTGCACACACCAAGCAGACAATTTTGGTGTTTCCTTCTGGTAAGACTGGAGCGACGCTGACCAGCTGGTGAAGCTCACGCTGGATAGTTCCAGTGAAATCGCTCACACTTAAATCTCAGACTCGGATGAGATCATATTTAAGAGTTGAAAAAAAATATTATCAGATCAGGATTTTTTTATTTTAATATATTTTGATATACTGATGTGAGGTATAGAAATGCAACCTAATTTGATGGAAGAGGATCGTTGAAGGAACAGTGTTGTTGTTCGAACATAATATACAATACGTACAACACCACTAGCAGTGCTAATTTCCCCATGTTTATAGGTACTAGGTACAGTATTTAGATTGAGATACAAAAACATGTATTGGACAGGCAGCTCATTTTGGTCCATAATTCCATACATCTGTGTGGATGTGTCCACGTACGTGTGAAATATAGCTAAGCACTATCCAAATTCCCATATGGTGCTGACAAAACAGCCTGATTTATGTGTGTCCTTCAGGGCAGAAGGATTTGTGTTGTACACAGTGATTCTGTGGTGTCATCTTGGGCCAGTGTCCTCATGTGTGGTGTCATCTCGGGCCAGTGTCCTCATGTGTGGTGTCATCTCGGGCCAGTGTCCTCATGCAGCACGTGGAGACTCTCCGTGTGCGCTGGGAATCCTGCATAGTCTGAGCTTCATGTCCCAGCAGCAGTGAGCTCAGGGCGTACTCACCCCCACCACCAGCCGGGCGTACTCACCCCCACCACCAGCCGGGCGTACTCACCCCCACCACCAGCCGGGCATACTCACCACCACCAGCCGGGCGTACTCACCCCCACCACCAGCCGGGCGTACTCACCCCCACCACCAGCCGGGCGTACTCACCCCCACCACCAGCCGGGCGTACTCACCCCCACCACCAGCCGGGCATACTCACCACCACCAGCCGGGCGTACTCACCCCCACCACCAGCCGGGCGTACTCACCACCACCAGCCGGGCGTACTCACCACCACCAGCCGGGCGTACTCACCACCACCAGCCGGGCGTACTCACCCCCACCACCAGCAAACCCAACACGCATCATACTAACTGCTTCACTTTCCTCTGTGTGTCTGTGTTTCTCTCTGATTCACTCCTGAGTAAACTGAGCTTCTGTCAGCAGGATATTAAATAGATAAACTGTGTGGTGTGTGTGTGTGTGTGTGTGTGCGTGTGCGTGTGTGTGCGTGTGTGTGTGTGTGTGTGTGTGTGTGTGTGTGCGTGCGTGTGTGTGTGTGTGTGTGTGTGTGTGTGTGTGTGTGTGCGTGTGTGTGCGTGTGTGTGTGTGTGTGTGTGTGCGTGTGTGTGTGCGTGTGCGTGCGTGTGTGTGTGTGTGTGTGTGTGTGTGTGTGCGTGCGTGTGTGTGTGTGTGTGTGCGTGTGTGTGTGTGTGTGCGTGTGTGCGTGCGTGTGCATGTGTGTGCGTGTGCGTGTGCGTGCGTGCGTGCGTGCAGGCGCTGAAGCCAGGCCTGTGCTCGGCTGGTCATGCTGTGGCAGGACTGTAAGGTGCTGGAGGCTCGTGGAGGCCGACGCCGTCTCCTCTCCGCCATCAGGAAGCTGCCCTTCTCCTTCTGCTTCATCCTGCTGTTGGGCACCAGTGGTCTGCTGCTCCTCCCACATCTGCAGGACCTCCCAGACACGCCCCAGCAGGTCCCAGGTCAGTCAAACTCTCAAACTCCTTAGCATCTGTTGCATGACTGCAGCACAAAAAACATGTTCAGGATGTACAGTTGTTTCATGGGTGTTTATAACACAGTGATCATTGTGAGCATTTCAATGTGTATTAATCTTCCTCGCCGAAGACGTGGCTGCTTTAGATCTTATCTTATCATTTGGACTTGCTGTTGGTAGAATTGGATCGAAACAGAATGTTTCTCACATCATGAGCCGCCACTTATGTTTTAAAATGAATTTTCTTCTAAAAACTCTACACCTAATGTTCCTAACTCTACTACTAATATTCACAACTCTACTCCTAAAATTCCTACTTGTTATTATCATCCTACTAATTCCCGAACTACAAGCAAGTTAATACTGTCAACTACTGTCACTACAATTGCATGTGGGGTTCCTCAAGCATCTGTATTAGGGCCAGTCCTGTTCTCACTTTATAGTTGACAGTACTTTATACTTTATAAGTAAAACTGGACATCTGGTTAGGAACCCCAGGAACATGGACAGGTACATCAAACCAAAGAAACCAAAAGAAAAAAAAATATTTTTGATTTAAGATTTAATGTACCATCAATCTGTCGTGAAGAGTTCTCTCAGAGTTTTCTTTTAACAACTATTGTTAGAATTTTAAAGTTCCAAGACCTTGAATATGTAATTCGCATTTTTATAACATCTTGGTTAGATTGGTTAATTCCTTGCATATGGGTGTAAACAAACGTTTACTGGCCCAATTACAGTTGGCAGAAGATGCCAAGGCTCATAACTGGTTCCAGAAAAAGAGATTAGGTTATATCTGCAATAGATTAACCTTACAGATTACAGAACCTTATAGATTAACCTTACAGATTACAGAACCTTATATATTAACCTTACAGATTACAGAACCTTATAGATTAACTTTACAGATTACAGAACCTTATATATTAACCTTACAGATTACAGAACCTTATAGATTAACTTTACAGATTACAGAACCTTATATATTAACCTTACAGATTACAGAACCTTATAGATTAACCTTACAGATTACAGAACCTTATAGATTAACCTTACCTCACCCGCTCAATTGCAGTTTAGTCATTATATTTGTTTCTAAAGTCTCAAATGGGCCCAGCTCCATCTCATACTGCTGACCTGCTCTGTCAGAACTCTGCTCCCTGCTATGGATCCTCAGTCTAGCTGCTGCTAACTGCCCTGTACTTCTGACTCGTGCTAAAGTGTGAACGCTCGTTTGCAGTTCCTGCGCTGAGGACGCGGAGGAGCGTCTTACTGTACATCTGGTCTGTGTTTGTCTTTCACAGTTCTTAAGACTTCAAACATTCCTCGTTACTTCAGCATTGAGGTACTACAGCTGAAGTGGGCATGTGTTTACGTTGTCTTCTGCTTTCGCTGTTATTTAGTTGCTTCTGTTCTTAACTGTCTACAGCACTTGGACCAGTTTTAGTCATTTTTAAACACGTGATCGTTCTGTCTTTAATAGAACCCATTTCCTGTCAAACAATTAACAGGGGCAAATGGACTTTGTATTCAGGGAGTATTTTGCTTACTTTTAAATTGAATGGTATAATAGGCCAGTTGTCACTTTTTTGTTACTACAATCAAAATGTTACATATTACTATAAATTCCTGCTTATTATCCAGATATCTGCAAATGTAGAAACACCGCATTCTGCTTTCTGCAAAATTGTCTCCAGAAATTCAGTTGGGGAAAAAACATCCATCACATAATACCTTAAAGGGCTAATAATGAATGAATGATATCTTTGGAAATGTTCGGTTTGATTGAGGAGTCATGATACAGCATGTCTAGTGGAATATAATGCACCTCGTCTTTCCTGCTGAGTCCTGTTAGGAATCAGATATGAGGAATCAGATATGAGGAATCAGATATGAGGTCTGTTTTCACCATTTCCATGTAGAGCAGACAAACTGAGACTAGAGCCTTATGGGAAAATTATATTCTACTGATGTAGAGATGCACAGGGGAGACATGTGGTTTGTTTTGTAAGGAATCTCTCTCTGTCTCTCTCTCTCTGTCTCTCTCTCTCTCTCTCTCTCTCTCACACACACACACACACACATTAACTCTCATCATTTACCTCTATATTTAATTCTCTCTCCAAAATGTAGGTCAGTGTTAAACTCCTGGAAAATGCATTGAGAATAAACACTGTTTCCAAAAGGTTTAGTTTGTGTTATAAAACCTTGATGACTACAAACAATTGTTTCTATTTAGAAAAGGCTGAGGCTACGTTTAGTTTCTGATTATCAGCTCAATCCAACAGAGCCTCCAGTCACCAAAATGATGAGGAAATTATCATCTCAAGATTGCTGGATTTCACAAAATGGAGGATTTTTTATTCTCACAGGAATTGATTTCATTATATGCTGTATTAAGAAGCTTCACACCTGCTGCCTTCATTAAAACGATCAAACACTTGCAGATGTAACAAGAGACGTAAATGTAGAACCTCTTACACTCTGTAGTCTGAAATAGATGCTTGAAAGGTCTTAGAAAGATCACAGCTATTACAGTATCGCCTTCCTCTTAAGTGTCTAAATAGTGAAAGTGGCTATAATGTATTAAATAATGATAGACATTGTCCAGACAGTAAGGAACTCCACCAGACAAGTGGTGAGCAAATCAAATAATTTACTATTGAATGCAGACGTGTGTAAACACTCAGAGGACCTGTTCAATAGTGTGTGTGTGTGTGTGTGTGTGTGTGTGTGTTTAACAGGGTCATCTTCCACAGTCTCATCTCATTGATCACTCTCAGTGCCTGGGAGAATTTAGCCTCATCATGTGTGTTTCCACACTGCTTGCTCTGCTGTGAAATGTACTGTACAATATTATTCCACGCAGTATAACCACTATCATAATATTGTTCATATCAGATGTACTAGACGATGCCTTAATGAATACAACAGACTTCTGAGGAACATCTTTAAACCATAGAGCTTGTCCAGGCTGTGTAAAGGGCTGTAGTGGATGTTCAGAAGTGAACCGTCTCGGTCTTCGTCTACATCACGCTCGTCGTGCTCTCGTAACCTTTCCCTAATTCACCAAAGGAGTTGAGAGGAAGTTCTTAATCCGTCGAGCTCTTTCTGTCTGAGTGATGCGTTGAAGTTGTTCGCTTTGACGGTGAACTGCGTGTGCAGACGCATACAGATACGCCAACTCCTGGGAGCATCCTGCAGCACTTCACTTAACGTATCCTGTTGTGTCCTGGTGTGTTTCATTCATCATTAATTTAGCCCTTAAGTGAAACTCGCACAGCACAGCTTTCAGCTGCGTCTCCCAGATCTGCCCTAGTAGGTGCTTATTGTGCCCAGATCTGCCCTAGTAGGTGCTTATTGTGCCCAGATCTGCCCTAGTAGGTGCTTATTGTGCCCAGATCTGCCCTAGTAGGTGCTTATTGTGCTCAGATCTGCCCTAGTAGGTGCTTATTGTGCCCAGATCTGCCCTAGTAGGTGCTTATTGTGCCCAGATCTGCCCTAGTAGGTGCTTATTGTGCAGTTGCACAAATTACACAGTGGCAATTTTCCTGCTCATCTGTGTTGGATTTCCAATTTGGACCATCTGTAAATGACTGCAAAACAAAGACCTCTGTTGGGATCAGGGTTTTGTTCTTGCATGTAGTTTGGATAGAAGTCTTATTTAAGTGTCTCACAACTTAACCCAAATTCTCAAGACCTAGAAAAGTCAACCTAGTGCATCTTAAATTAATAAAGTACTGTTGCAAAAACTGGAGGTTTGTAGTAATTTTCCAAATATCCACTGCAGACTTTCTATAAGGAGACACAGACATCCTACTCCCCAGAACTCAATAATTCACACAGAGTGAATGATTTATCAGTTAGCTGGATCACAGCGAAATACCACACAATTACAATGAGATCATCAGTATTTGAGCAATATGACTTGTTCTCAGCGAGTGCTGGTGCAGTTGTTAGGACAAGCTCTCACGTTCTGAAGATGAGACGTCCAATCATGTTGCTTTCAGGCTGCATTTTGTGGTGTATTGTGGGCCGTGAGCTGGGGGTCTACATTAACACTTGTGCTGAGCAGACCTCCCTTTTACTTTAATGTGCTGCATTACACCCTGTGTCAGGAATATGAAGGCCCAGAGGAGGTGCTGACACGGCCTAAACGCTGGAGGAACATGTGGGCAGCATGAGATTGCAGAATATTTGTGGATATCGTAAAAAGGGCAGATAGTGACAGCATTTCTTTGACAATGAAGTGAATGGTAGAAATAACAAACGCTAAAAATCTTTTAATATTTTCTCTTCTGCTGTTATTGCTGGATTATATTGTTGTTATAGCCAGAGAAACTGAAGATGTACCACTAATGTTCTGCCACTAATGTTCTGCCACTAATGGTCTATGCACCATTTTGCACCACTCCCACAGGATATCACAACTGCAGATTCCTTGGAACAAAATATAAAAGTTATGAATATTTCAGATTTAGCGCAGGGGTCTGGTGAGCTTTGCCTCAAAACTTTGTGGGAGTCCAGGAAGGACAATAAGTTTTTCCTAAAGTAAGACGATTTCTAATGAAATACATTGTAATACCTACAAGTTATTTGTGAGATCTGGTTGGTACAGTACTTCTCTTGGACAAGTCTTTGATTTCCATGGATATATCTGGCACAAATTCTTACATTCTGCAATGCACAAACCACCGTGGTTTAAAAATCTGCATGTGGTCACCGTAGCCGTTAATCAGAGGTTAAACAAGATGCCTCAGAATGAGTAACATATTGATACCATCACTGATAAATAGGTATTCTATCTGTGAAGCCAGTTGATCACTTCGGTTCATTGCTCCAGCCACAGTGACACAGGTTCAGACCTACAGCTGAAGCAAACAGGTTTTATTTATTGTACATTGACAGTCGCTGAATCAGAGTCTGGATGCTGAGACCTGTTGTATCACACCGGAGTCTTTCCGCATCCCCTATCTCTGATGTGCAAAGCTGCAGATTACATTTTTCCACCCCAAGGTTCCAGGCTCGGGGGAGGGGTGTGACATGCGTGAAAAACCTGCTCTGTTTGAGGCGTGGGTGCACTGATGCACCTCTGAATGGAGGAGCTCACGGGGATTTTCAGACGAGGTCAGGCAGGCTGTGCTGCAGAACCGTGAGCCTTTCGGGACCGGGCTGTACCTGGAAACCTGAACACCAAAGCATGATACGTGCCACTAATGTTCTATGCAACATTTTGTGTTATTCCCACAGGATATCAATATTGCAGATGCCGTGGAACAAAATCATAAAAGTTATGAATGTTTAAGCTTAGAGCAAGGGTGGGATCTGTGCTTGGGGCTTTGCCTGCATAAACCCGGAAACTGTGGGAAATCCAAAAATGCTGTTTTGTCTTGTAGCAATTCCTCCAAATTCTTTGTGAGATCATGATCATGACCAGGTAGCATTTGCTTAGAATATAGATAAGAATGAACTAAAAGTCAAAAGAGCTGGTGAGGGTGAGTTAGTGATCTCTTTTACTTAACAAAGTCTATCATCACCTTGTATTCAGACATGGGGAGGTGATCTGGGGATCAGAAGATTGTGGGTCTGAAGTGCCCTTGAGCAAAACACTAAAACCCACCTGCTCCCGAGGCTCTGGACATGTGTGTGTGTGTGTGTGTGTGTACCGCAGCCCCCTAGTGATCACCAGTGTGTGTGTGTGTGTGTACCACAGCCCCCTAGTGCTCACCTGTGTGTGTGTGTGTGTGTGTGTACCACAGCCCCCTAATGCTCACCTGTGTGTGTGTGTTTGAAGAGGATGTTTGATGGCAAACTGGTCCAAGGTCACAGCAGCAGGAGGACAGTGTTCACCACTCTGCTTCACCCTTCTCAACTTCAGCTAGATGTGAATAGGAGAGCAGACGTGGCTTGTGGAAGTCTCAAACCAGCTCTGTATTCCTGAGTTTCCGACCCTCTCCTAGAGATCTGGTCATAGTAACTGGGTCTTGGGTCGTGGGGAGTTCACACTCACACTCAAATGGTAAGAACATGGTAAGAACATGGTAAGATCATGGTAAGATCATGGTAAGATCATGGTAAGAACATGGTAAGAACATGGTAAGATCATGGTAAGATCATGGTAAGAACATGGTAAGAACATGGTAAGATCATGGTAAGAACATGGTAAGATCATGGTAAGAACATGGTAAGAACATGGTAAGAACATGGTAAGAACATGGTAAGAACATGGTAAGATCATGGTAAGAACATGGTAAGAACATGGTAAGAACATGGTAAGATCTAAGAGGTGTCGCTTTCTTCTGAATTGTTTTCTATATCTTTGTGTTTTCAGTTGTGCATGAATCAAAAAGACCCAACTTACAATATAGGTACAAAAGTGCAGAATTGTTTGAATACTGTGTTTTATTCAAATGTCATATTAAGTATTGTTAGTCTTTCTGGAATACCTATAGCATTTGTTTGACATGTTTTTATAGACTAAATATAACATTTAAATTCAGATATGTTTCACAGAGAACGAGATTCCTATATAGTTGGAATTATGAGTCTGTCTGAATGTCTTTGAAGACACGACAGTACAAATATGTGCTGTCTACAAGTATGTAACTAGCTGACACTTATTCTGCTGAGTAAGTGTGATGTGTTAGAAAAACAAACACATCATTTACATGATTCTGAACTGAATGTTGGCTCTAAATTGACTTGTTTACTGCTATAATAAATCCCCTTATGCTCCCAGTACAGGCACTATTGCCTAGTTGCTGGTTTGGTTCATTAGGTATTGAAGTGTACGTGTGCATCAGTGGATTTTCAGTAAGACCCCAGTGTGACGTTAAACCAGACGAGTGTTGCCGTTACATCAAATGGAACATAAATGAACATGTATTTATTTACTTTTAATGGAGCTAATGATCCAGTGAAACCTAATATTCTAGTGAAACTTGTTGAACTTAAATCGTATATGGCCGTTAAACCTTAAATTAAGCTGAACTCCTTACACTGAAGGCCTGCTAATTGGTCCAGACCCTAATTTCTCACTCTTATTTTTCACTCTTATAAAGACATACCCTTCATATTTGTAATATTGGATAATTTACAGTACTTAGGACATTAATTGGTATTTAGGATTCTAGACTAGATAATAAGCCTGTTTGAGAGGTCAACATTTTTCAAGGCTGAAGGTATTTTCATGGCTTCTGTTCTGCCGTATAATTGCTGTCGTGCTGTGTGTGGGCCGGCGATGCGACTCCTCTGTCTGTGGTGTGATGTGGGTGAATCTGCTGGTTTGATGACACCACTGAGGTGGCTGTAGTTTAAGGCTCCTCTGGTTTTCTCCGATGCTCGTACAGTGGTCCTCTGGTGTCCCATCCCCCCGCCTGGGGCAGGACAGAGCAAAGGTTTCATACACCGCAGGGACGCTGACATAATCAGGCCAGGGCTCCGTACACCACACGCTTATTTTAAGGTGTGGACGGACCGTGTGCATGTGCAGAGACTTTAGTTCTTTTGTGCATGTTTTGCTTGTGGAATTGCTGCTGTTATCTGAGGTCACATGTTCAAACACAGACCATCAAGTGTTGTATGAGCACAGAACGCACACATGTCTGTAGACATACAGTCTCATTTAGTAACGTTGTGTGATGTGTGTGTGTGGCCCAATCTGGAGAGGTTTTAAAAGGACGACAGCTCAAGTTCTCAAACACAGTCTCAGTTTGATCTCCAGTGATGGCCCATCCATGGCCAGGAGATCTGCTCTCAGTGAGGGGGGTGTGGCATCTCTTGCCTGTCAATTACAGCGACACTGGCCAATCAAGGGTGTCTGTAAGCTCATGCATCAGAAGGGGGTGGATAGCAATATCCTGTGAGTGTGTTACACGCCCCCAACATTGCATGAGACACAGCTTTAAAAAAAATGTGGCAATTGGCTGCATGTGACTCAGCAGAAGCTGTGACAGGTCTGGGCTCCCAGGGTGGCGGCTGTCGTGTGATTGGCTGACAGGGGAATTACTTGACGGGTGGGAATTGGCTAAAAACTGTAGACAATTCAGGGGAACCCCGCTCCCCCCCCCGTCTCATGCCCCTTAAAGCCCAATGAGCCACTAAGCCCTCTGTGTGTTGAAGTCGTCCATCAACGTGTTTATATGGTGCAGATGTAATCATGCATTTTTGATGTGGGTAATTATTTGCTCAAGGCCGTGGTCTCCTCCACACACACGTGGGAGTGAGCAGAGAGAAGGGCCTGCAGCATCTTCAGGTAGCAACCATGTCAAGCTGAAGTTACAAGGAAATGAATGAAAACGCCACATTTAATATTGTATATTATATTTTAATATTTTACATAAGGATCCGCCTCTTTCTGCCCAATGTAATTTACAGAGCCAACCAATCAGCTGTGGTGAACTATGAAGGCCCAGACAGGGTTAGCTGCAGATCTCCAGTCTCAAAGAAATGTTGGACATAGCAGTGTGTCAGAGTGGAAAGTGCAGCCAGGTTCTGATACTGGAGGAGCTGTGGCCCTCTGGATGGGCAGGTGGAGGTCAAGGGTGGAGGTCAAGGGTGGAGGTCAAGGGTGGAGGTCAAGGGCTTCAGTGGCTGTTGTTTCCTCTCAACCCGTCTGTGCGATTCACAGCCTGTTCGATCTGATTCATCTCTTGCATTCAGGACACACCCTCTATACACACACACACACACACCCTCTATACACACACACACACCCTCTATACAGACACACACACACACACCAACCTTCTATGCACCATTCTGATGGCTCTATATGGTGTCAGTAGAACATTCACTTTCCCTAACCCACAGCCTCTTGGTACAGTACATTTTGAATGTGCTGATGTGAGTTGGCTAAATGCACAAGCATCTGACCCAGTATAAACAGGTTTATAAAACTTTTTTTGAATTCTGATGAACATATCACATGAATTATTATACATGAATTATGTGGAAATGCAAAGATTAACTATATTCCAAACACATTTTGCCAAAAAGATAATTCATCTGTCTTGTATTTCTTTTTATGTCTTCCTAGATTAATAAATGTAATTTAGTGTTATGCTTTTAATTGCAGTTGGATGTATGAATTCAAAGGTAGATTTCCTGAGATAAATAGCTAAATGCTATAAGCTATAATCTGTCAGCCTAGTTCCTTTCAGCAGGACATCCTGTAAAGTGCTTCACTAATATACATTTTTAATTGTACAAATATATTCATGTTCCTGGGCCTTGCAGCCATAGAACGAATCTTAATACCAATATCATATTTCATAGTCATATTTATTTGTTTGGATATTTATTTATTTAGGAACTGATGCAGCATTCGTTAGTAATTCAGTGACATTTCAGACCTTAATCACAGACTGTATTAAAGACAGAACATAACTTCCAATATTACTGCAGCGTAAGTGCACACAGGACAGAATCAATAAAACGTGTCTGTAATTCCCCACACGAGCTCAGTCTGTCTCTGTCTCAGACATTGCTTAATCCCTTTTAGGTGAAACTATTTCTGCGTATATCTACAACTATGTTAATACATCAATACAGCTATAGATAAGCTATTGAGTACCATTTGATGCTGAAGACCTGATGTGTGTGAGTGTGTGTGCAAAGGCCTGAGTCGTCTATCTCCCTGTGAAGCGTTTGTGAGCTGAAGCTGTTTACAGATTCCTTGCAGATGCTGGTGTGATATAAAGCAGTGAGCCATCACTGGGTAGAACTGATGAATGGGTGGGTGACCATAATGGCAATAGTATGAAATTGGATACTTGGCATTTCTAGATGTAATTTACTGTAGGGCTGCACTGGAGGAACACTGTACCGCAGTGACAAGAACCTAATCATTTTAACCCATCCAAGTGTAGACCTGCCAGAGTGAACCCACCCAAGTGTAGACCTGCCAGAGTGAACCCACCCAAGTGTAGACCTGCCAGAGTGAACCCACCCAAGTGTAGACCTGCCAGAGTGAACCCACCCAAGTGTAGACCTTCCAGGCAAGCGTGATGAGTTAAGTCAAGCCACATTGTCAATTGTGATTTTCACCCCAATCGAAATTTGTCCTCCGCATTTACCCATCTGTGCAATCAGAACACACACACACACACACTAGTATAACTAGGGGCTGTGAACTCACGGTGGGCAGTGTAGACCTGCCAGCAGTTGGGGAACCCAGGGCACCTCAGTCATGGCCTCAGGCCTGGGAATCCAGGCAAGACTGGTTCCCTAACCACCAGACCAGACCAGACAATGAGCTGGCCGGCTGGCTGGCTGGAGAGGATGGATTTCTCACGCCGATACATTATTATTACTATTATTATCATTATACGTATAGCGGTGGAGGAAATGCAGATGGTTCCTGTTCCTGTTCCTGTTCCTGTTCCTGTTCCTCTGCTCATCTGTCTCAAACGTTATTCACAGTTTCATTTCATAATGGAGCTTCCAGGGCCGGAAGTGTTTATGTTGGGGTTGTGTTGCTCAGGGTCAGCTGAATTCATGATGGATGTCAGTTTGAACGGCTTGTATGCCAAAGAGTTACATGCACCATTCAAATAAAGGCATGTAAGTATTATAGAATATGTACAGAATATTTTCAGTATATTACAGGGTCGTCCTACTTAGCATTATTTCATCGTAATTGATTTAAGTTTAGCTTTATATAACATCAATGTCTTTTACATTGGCTGATTTTACACATACATTACACATTGCATTCTTTAGTAATTCAATAGCAAAAGGTGACATACACATCTCAGATCTTAATCACAGATTGTCAGATATGTCTCAATAGATAGGAATTCATTTCTAATTCATATCATTTCGTAGCCCTAAAAGTTTCACAATACTGCCAATCAGTATATTATTGGGATCGTGCAATTAAAAAATGTCTCTTATGCTGAAAATGAACCAGAGCAGATGTGTTGTGTGACTCCACTGCGATGTTAGTGATGTCATGATGGCTAGTTTGAAAAGCAGTACATTAGGGAGGCCATTAGTGTTACGGACTAGATTCCATTTCCTTTCACCGCTGAGCAGATGTGATGCTGCTGTTTGTCTATCTGGGGTTTTTAACACGCATCAAGGAGGCAGTTCAGCATCAGCTCACGGCTCACGGCTCAGACGTTCAGCCACTGCAGGCTTCTGTCAGCCTGCCCTGAGAAATCGATTCAATATAGGACTTGTCTGTGACGACATATCAGCTTCCTCGTGAAAGAAATGTAGCAATTACTGTCTTGAATGTTTTGCAAACTAGAATTAAC
>JAGXOD010000001.1:577500-635000 GCA_020368025.1 Brachyhypopomus occidentalis
ACTTTAGCATTCATAACACGATTATCATTTTAATGAAACTCTTGCATGAAAGCCTTATAATGATTCAGTTGCAGAGTATATTTTTCAGTGATGCATTATGATGAAGTGCAAATGATCTTCAGTAGTACCTCGAGCAGTGAACTAAGCCGTTTTCCCAATATCCACAAACAATCCGGATCTTATATTGAAATTGCAATGTTGTGTCAGATGAGAAAAAATGGATTCATTTTGTATATCTTCCTAAATCAGATCTCAGTATTCAATACGTTTGCAAAATGCATCACACTTATTTTACACCGACTATCCAGTTTGAGGTTCTCCCCCCTGCCTTACCTGCCCTACACCCCCTGCCCCCCCTGCCTTACACACCCTGCCCCCCTGCCCCCCTGCCTGCCCCCCTACACACCCTGCCCCCCCTGCCTTACACACCCTGCCCCCCCTGCCTTACACACCCTGCCCCCCCTGCCTTACACACCCTGCCCCCCTCCCCCCCCCTGCCTTACACACCCTGCCCCCCTGCCTTACACACCCTGCCCCCCCTGCCTTACACACCCTGCCCCCCTGCCTTACACACCCTGCCCCCCCCCCCCTGCCCCCCCCCCCCCCTGCCCCCCCTGCCTTACACACCCTGCCCCCCCCTGCCTTACACACCCTGCCCCCCTGCCTTACACACCCTGCCCCCCCTGCCTTACACACCCTGCCCCCCTGCCTTACACACCCTGCCCCCTGCCTTACACACCCCCCCCCCCAAGTACCAGCTCCACTGATCGGCTCACGCAAAAGCTTTACTTGTTAAACCAAAGCAAGTCCTCTCACAGAGGCAGCCGTCCATCGGCGTTTACTCTGCGAGGGCAACACTCCTTCCTGCTCTGAGTAGTTTACTCCGCGAGGGCAACACTCTTTCCTGCTCTGAGGCGTTTACTCCGCGAGGGCAACACTCCTTCCTGCTTTGAGTCGTTTACTCCGCGAGGGCAACACTCCTTCCTGCTCTGAGTAGTTTACTCTGCGAGGGCAACACTCTTTCCTGCTCTGAGGCGTTTACTCCGCGAGGGCAACACTCCTTCCTGCTCTGAGTAGTTTACTCTGCGAGGGCAACACTCTTTCCTGCTCTGAGTCGTTTACTCCCATGAGGGCAACACTCCTTCCTGCTCTGAGTAGTTTACTCTGCGAGGGCAACACTCTTTCCTGCTCTGAGTAGTTTACTCTGCGAGGGCAACACTCTTTCCTGCTCTGAGGCGTTTACTCGCGAGGGCAACACTCCCTTTGCCTGCGTTTTGAGTCGTTTGCTCGCACTCTGCGAGGGCAACACTCCTTCCTGCTCTGAGTAGTTTACTCTGCGAGGGCAACACTCTTTCCTGCTCTGAGGCGTTTACTCCGCGAGGGCAACACTCCTTCCTGCTCTGAGTAGTTTACTCTGCGAGGGCAACACTCTTTCCTGCTCTGAGGCGTTTACTCCGCGAGGGCAACACTCCTTCCTGCTCTGAGTAGTTTACTCTGCGAGGGCAACACTCTTTTCCTGCTCTGAGGCGTTTACTCTGAGCGAGGGCAACACTCTTTCTTGCTCTGAGGCGTTTACTCCGCGAGGGCAACACTCTTTCCTGCTTTGAGTCGTTTACTCTGAGGGCAACACTCTCCCTTCCTGCTCTGAGTAGTTTCCTCTCATGAGGGCAACACTCTTTCCTGCTTTGAGTCGTTTACTCCGCGAGGGCAACACTCCTTCCTGCTCTGAGTAGTTTACTCTGCGAGGGCAACACTCCTTCCTGCTCTGAGTCATTTACTCCGCGAGGGCAACACTCCTTCCTGCTCTGAGTCATTTACTCCGCATGGGTAACACTCCTGTGGTTCACCGGCCCTGAATTGTACCCAGGCCAGCAGGGAGGAGGGACGTGCCACTGTAGCTGGTTCATCTCCCCTCTTCCTCTCTCCTCTTCCTCTCTCCTCTTCCTCCCTGCGGCCCGTGCCTCTACGCCTTCTCCACGTGTCGGGCTGTTTTGTGCCAGCTCGGTGTGGGGGGACATTAAGCAGTGTTGAGGGCAGAGTGCACTCGTGTGTAAAGACCTTTTCTTCTCTTGCTCTCACAACAACTCTCTCCTGCCAGGTTCCTGCCTCACACGACTGCTTAACCATTAACAGTAAAGATCTGTGGTATAGACCTCAGTGGGACTTTCCTGCCATTATACAGCAGACCCCACAATCCTGCTGCATTATTTTGCACACAACATTTTCCCCACTTTACTCTTTGTGCCCTTGTGTCTGTACATCAGCATGACGTGACCTGTAGGCTGCGCCATTAGACAATAAAGATAATAAACTGTAGTAGATATTAGGAAGATCATGACTGTATATTCCTTTTTTGAATAGGCAATGTTTCTCTTGTGTCTCCAATAAAGGTTGAAAATGCTTTATAAGAGTGAAATTTGAAAATCAATTTATTAATTAATAGATACACAATCACATAGACCTTAAAGTCACACAAAGGGACTTTACAGCATGTTTCAGAAGTACTGATGTGTGCTAATATACCGCTGCAAAGGGGGCAGGATAATATTTGTGAAAGCGTAGAGGAATGGAGCGGAGATGTGAGGGGAAGATGAGAAGACAAGATGAACTTCCTGTTAAAAGCATGTCACACTCTCCTCTTTAGTCTGCCTTTAGTGCTCTGGTCAGTGTGCTCCAGTGTCCAGCGTGAGGACTACCCAGGGCTTGCATATCTAATCGATCCCTCTATAGGTCAGCGTCAGGACACAGAGCTCCTCCAGACCATCTGCTCTAACCTCTGGTACAGTCTCTGAGAGGCAGGAGGTCTGCCATGACCACCGCTAATGAAACACTGCTGGGAGGGAGACCTAGCGCTGTCAACCTGAGCACCATCCAGTTGGTACATCCTTAAACACACTTGCAAAGTTAGAAAGCCTCTGTCAGCATACGCAGAAAATTCCATGCTAAATTATACTTTTTCCCCACACACACTAATCGCCCCTAACCAGAAGCTGCAGTGTTTCTTTCAGAACGTGATTCCTGTGCTGCCCCCATTGTGAATGTGAATAAACTGAAGTTCTTTGTTTTGCATACAGTAACCTTGGCGATGAGGTGCTGATGCTGGGTTGCCATCTGGAAGCCGCAGTAAACAGTAGCACAGAAACAGTAGAGCTGCCCATGAAAGTGCCCCCTTCACCTCCACCCTCCTCCACCCACCTCCACCCCCTCTGCCTCACCCCTGCCCCACTCAGCCTCCATGCCCTTCCCCTTCAGGATGACTCCGTGACCACGGCCTCCTGATTAGTGTCCTTTAAGTGTGGCTTTAGAAGACAAATCCATTCAGCTGTACTTACACAGTGCTTTGCTTTAGGCTGAAGGGTGAATGAAAGGGACTGGAACTAAATTAATGCATCATTCTTTTCCGCTTCTTCCATAGGTGTAAAACTCTTATACCCCATGGGGCAGCTGGTGGAAAAGGTAATCTCACCTTCTGTGTGCTGCTGTGGCATCCCAGGTGCTTATGGCATCCCAGGTGCTTAAACGTACCAGTGGACCTGACAGTTGTGCAATGGCGCCACAGTGTGGTGATCTTTAGAGACACATCACATTAGTGAATTTTACAAATTTAGTAAACTTCCTTCACTGTGAACTGTGTATTTAAACATTTTAAATCTTCTTTGAATCATTTTAATTTTATATTTGTATGCATGTATTGATGTATATAAATACAAAGTGAATGAACAAAAGAAAGTGAAAGTACAAAGAGTTATTTGGTGTCGAAATAATTTGATGACCCTTTCAAGACTGTCAGTTCTAGCTACACTTACAGAAAGTCCAATATGACTAAGAAATTAAACCAAACAGATCATGGTAATCATAATTTTCTTCATATGTAAGTTGAAATGTAACCGTTAACTGAAAAACAAACAGATGTATAGGAGGCCTAAAGCTGGGGGAGGAGCAACCAAACTGGGGGAGGAGCAGCCAAATGTCCAGCAGAGCCGTCAGCTCAGGACTGGCAGAGACCAGTGAGGTCCAGTTTACCCGTCTACTGTTTGGAGACGTCTGGCCAGAAGTGGTCAAACAAACATATTTGGATGTAGAAAAGTCCAAATGACTCAACTATGCAGGAACACATGAGAACTGGGATGTAGAGAAATGTCTGCGTGTGCTCTGGAGTGATGAGTCAACATGTGGAATATTTGACTGTAATAGAAGACAGTTTGTTTAAAGGGCCGGGAGCACAATAGTGAGTGTCTACATGCAACGGTGAAGCATGCAGGTTTGTGGCTGCATTTCAGCAGATATGGTCAGGATTAACGGTGTCCTCAACACTGAGAAATACAGGCAGATACTTTTCCATCATGCAGCACCATCAGGGAGGTGGCTGATTGGCTCCAAATCTATTCTGCAGCAGGACAATGAGCCCAAACTGTCTTCAGCATGAAGGAGACCTGGGAGTGATGATATGGTCTCAGCATGAAGTCTGTCTGGAATTACATGGACAGAAGGATTTGAGAAAGCCTACATCCACGGAACATTTGTGGTTAGTTCCTCAAGATGTTTGGAACAACCTCCCTGCAGAGTTCCTTCAGAAACTGTGCAAGTGAACCTTGAATAATTGATGCTGTTTAGAAGACAAAGGGGGGATCACACCAAAAATTTCACTATTTTCACTTTTGTTCATTCACTTTGCATTTTGTTTATTGACAAAAATAAACCACTAACACTTCTGTTTTGAATGCATTCTTACTTTGCAGTAAAGTAGATAGAGAGAAAGAGAGAGAGAGAGATTAACAATTCCAGTGGAGTAGACAAGGTTTCAAGAGAAACAGGATGTTTGTTCACCAGCTGAAGCACTTTGCTTGCACAGCTCATGAAGAAACTCAAACCTCCTGTTTCTCTGGAAACCTTGTCTACTCCACCGGGATGTTTAATATCTATATCGGTTTCTCTCCAGTGGGTCGAAAACATACATAGATTAATTCTTTTCAGAGCCCAGAAATTGATGTGAAGCTTCTGATTGGCCAGTTGTCATAATTAGGAGTGAATTGTGAGTGTGAGAGTGGACTGTTGGCTGTATTTAGGAGCCTACATATAGAGCCAGTGCAGTTTACTCTTTCTACCATGGGGCAATCTTAGCAAGTCAGCAAAGTCTAGATCTTCCTTAGGAGCAATTTATAATAATCCAAAACATTGTCCAAAACATTCACCAGAATGCCAAACCTGCAGAGTGAATATGGTGAAGGGCTGGAGGCCTCAGGTAGCAAAATATCTGCATCTGTAATTGAGATCTGACATGTAAGGAAGAAGAGTATTTTAATTTTAAAAATAACTATTGCATCAAAAGGATTACCTACAAATGTTCAAGCAACACCTCAAAACACTGTTCACTTGCTTGTTTCTAGGTTTTCCAGCAGGACGATGATTTTAAGCATTCCAACAAATTAATAGAGTGAATGATAAAGCACTGACTTGAAGCCCATAGAAAAAATGAAAAATGAAAAAGTGTTCAAACAGAGTTTTCAATGTCCAAATAAGGAGAAAGAAAAGAAACAGTTCTGTCAGGAGGATTAGGCAAATACATTTGCACAACAGCTTGAGAGGAAGGTACTCCAAGTGTTCAGTTACTACCAAAATACTTCTGACCCACTGAAAATTCTCTCTCTTAGCAATTATTTTGAGACAACATATCCTACATTCACAATACAGAATGTGAAAAAGTGAAAAATAGTTTGAATGTCTTCAGCCTCAACTTTATCTGATCTTGAATTACATTGTTGTAGGAACACTGCCCTCATTGTGTGGATGATGACACACAAGCATCTAGTCCAGTAGAGAGCAACTTCCCCAGCCATAACCACCCAGCCAAACTTCCACTTTGGAACCCGCGGTCTTCTGCAGTCAACCCCATAGACATCACACCCCAGATCACCAAGAACCACCGCAAACTTCTGAAGAGCTCCTCGTCACTTCAGCAGCTCGGCAACGTTTTGGCTGGTGACAGCCCGAACCACGTTGAGCGTCTGACCCAGGTTCAGCGCTCCCGCCAGAGGCTTATGAAGGAGGTGTGTGCCAAGTACAAGGGCGGTGCGGGTGCACGACCCATCACCCGGCAGCAGGTGGCCCGTGTCTTCGTGGAGGACATGCACCAGCTCCTGTACTGCGAGGTGCCCAAGGCGGGTTGCTCCAACTGGAAGCGTGTGCTGATGGTGCTGCAGGGCTACGCCTCCTCTACGGGAGAACTGAGGCACGAGCAGGTGCACTACGGGAAGTTCCTGAAAAAGCTGGACTCCTTCGACCGCACGGGAATCACCCGCCGCCTGGAGGCCCACACTAGGGTGCTCTTCGTGAGGGAGCCTTTCGAGAGGCTCGTGTCAGCCTTTCGAGACAAGTTTGAGAGCCCAAACTCATACTATCACCCCGTGTTTGGGAGGCCCATCATCTCCAGGTACCGAAGGAACCCGTCCCAGCAGGCTTTACGCACTGGAGCAGGCGTGACCTTCAAGGAGTTCATCCAGTACCTGCTGGACGTCCAGCGGCCCGTGGGCATGGACATCCACTGGCAGCCGGTGGCGCAGCTTTGCAGCCCCTGCCTGATACACTATGACTTCATCGGCAAGTTTGAAACTATGGAAGACGACGCCAATTTCCTCCTGAGACACATTGGAGCTCCGGCCAACTTAACGTTCCCCAGTATTAAAGACAGGAACCCAAATGCAGCAAGGACTTCCTCACAAATGACACGTGAGTATTTCATGCAGCTGAACGTAACGGAGAGGCAGAGGGCCTATGACTTTTTCTATATGGATTATCTAATGTTTAACTACTCTAAGCCATTCAAGGATTTGTACTGAAGATGATTGTGCTGATTTGTAAATGCGACTACTGAAACTGTTGTTTGGTCTACTGTAGGTCTACTGAGTTTTGTTTCAGTCAAAATTTTCATTATTCTGTAAAAATGTATTTGAAAAATCTCTTCTTATTATTATTATTATTATAAAATAATTAATTATTATTATATTATTATTATTACATTGTTGTTTATTATATTATTTATCATATTATAGTTATTATTATTCATGTCATCAATTATATTAATTCATTCTGCTACAAGCAGGCTGGCTCTTGCAAGATTCACACATTTTATAAAATCATAAGCAGGGGTCCTCTTCAAATAATAATGTGTACCAATTTTGAGTTATTTATGAATGAATTACATTGTTAAGTAATACAGTATTATTTAATATTAACAGTATTTCAATATGTATATATGCCACTTTAATGTTGTGACAAAGTTCAGAGAAAATGGCAAATAGACTGCAAGTTACACTAGGGTTTGTAAACACTACATTCATGGTAAATTCAAGAGTATGATTATTGCTTTGGATATCATTGTTTGTAAATGATGAGTGTACAGTATATTGTGGGTTTAACTGAGCTTGTGTGGTATGTTGTCTTGTATGTCTGTCACAATACAATTTGTGGGTCAGAAATGGCCTGAACATGTTCTGTTATAAGTACGGGTAATGGGCCGTGTTACTTGTGTCATGTAAACACATAGAAATAGAACCATCAACTATTCTAATTCTATAACATGAATGTATAATTATGTTAAATTAAACATCATAGCACATGTAGCCATCTCTTGAGCCCCAGTCAGAACTCATAGTAACTAGAAAATCTAGTTTCCCAGCATTACAGCACGACGTGCGCAGTGTTTTTGCAGTGCTCTCCGCAGGCGGAAGCGGAAGGTAGGTCCTTGGAGAGATGTGTAATTCTGCTCTTGTACAACAGATGGTGCTGTTCTTAAACGTTTAGAACCTTGATTTTGTTAAAACATTCGCATTACCTGAATACATATGCTTCAAGTTTCGTATAATACATACATGAAAAGTAGAATGAAGGCATTTTAACCTCTATGGTATAACTAATTAAGCCTGACAGTTTCTGTTCTTAAGCAATATATTTTAAAAGTGGATTGTCAAACTTGACTGTATTCATAAAATATAATAATAATAATAATAAAAAAATAATAATAATAAACCAGTTGAGAAAAAAACATTGAGAAATACAAAATACAAAATTTCTTTGCATCCGGATGATCCAACCGTAACATTCCCAGATAGCTTATAAAGACCTCTATAAGCACAGGCATGTTGTTCGAAAATGTCGCCAGGACAGATTCTCCTTTACCTGCAACGTCTATTCTGCATCACGGGTGAATGATAGTGCTATCCAGATATAGTGTGTTACTGAGATGCACATCATGTGGATAACCCGTTTCTCCATCTTTCTCACATCCCTCGTAAATTAAGGAAATTAAGTGCGGGTGCTCGAGGCAACATTCTAAGCTATTTAAATCTTTAAATTTACATCTTCCTCGTGCGTCAAGTAATTGAAGTAACTCCGGGCTTGTTACTTTAATTTAACAAAAAATATCTTGTCTTCCTGCTGCTTTGCTCTGACGAGGAAAACTAATTTCAGCCAAAGGCAAGAAAAAGAAATCAGTTGGCAATATAGTTTAGTCCAAATAGTGCGGGACATAAGGACATATGCAAATAGCTCCGTTTGGTTCGCTGTATTTGGGCGGCATGGTGGTGTGGTGGTTAGCACTGTCGCCTCACAGCAAGGCAGTCTGGGTTCGATTCTCGGTCTGGGCTGCTCTGTGTGGAGTTTGCATGTTCTCCCTGTGCCTGCGTGGGTTTTCTCCGGGTACTCGGTTTCCTCCCACAGTCCAAAGACATGCATCATAGGTTGATTGGTCACTCTAGATTGCCCGTAGGTGTGAGTGTGTGTGTGCGTGTTGGCCATGTGGTGGACTGGCGAACTGCCCATGGTGTACCCTGCCTTCGCCCGGAGATGCTGGGATTGGCTCCAGCCCCCCCGTGACCCCGACTAGCGGGAATAAGCGGTACAGATAATGAATGAATGAATGGTTCGCTGTATTTGTCTAGTGAGGAATTACGTGTGTCGCGACGAGCAGATCATGTCAGAACAAGCAGGTCTAACTTCACAAACTAGCCGCCAGTCCATGGCAAACTACGAACATTTCTGCTTGTAATTCACTGATAATTTCTTTTATACAACTTTTACACAGAGGCCACCAGCAAAGCGTTTGTCCTAAATGTGTGTGGACACAGCGCGGTCACTGGAAGGCGCCAGACGGCAAGTTTAAGGAAATCTGTATACCGAGCAAAAAAACAAAACAAAAAAAAAACCCCCACACAACCAAAACAAAAACCCGTAAGTTCGCTGAGCGCTAATACTGTCAAATTCACACTCGCCGTGTGTGAAATATGGTTCTTTTCAACGCGGTGAACTCGTCCTGCTTCCCAGAGACGCCGTTAAGCGGCGACTACGCCGTGCCGCGTGCTCTAATTGAAATGGCGCGTTTGGCCGGAGGCAACACGGGGCTCCTGGCGCGGCGCACACACGCCATTCCGCTCTAACGCACATCGCAATACGAACCATGCAGCGGGTGATGCTGGATTTCAGCTTTGGCGAGAAATGTGGGCTTGGGTTTCAAATGGGCTTTTCGATCAAATAATCGTTACCGCGTTGAGGTCTTTCTCAATCAACCTGTTTTGAAAAGCACTTTACTTATATACGTTTAGCAACCAAATGCAGTTTTAATCAACACGTTTTCTCTTCAGCTCAGACATATCAATCAGGTAACAGACAACTAAACCGTTATTCACGCACACAGGCATTTGCGCCAACACATCTATTTATTCAGTCGAGGCAAAATGAAAATGAATTGAATTTGACCATAAATAAGGTTCCACATATGAACAGCAAGATCACATTTTCATCTGGTAACGCGCCCCAGTGCACGCAGGGTTGAGCTAATTGCAGCCTAATCCTTGGCCCCGGGCGCGCGGAGCGCCTCCAGCAAGAATTCTTGTTCAGCTGTCCTCTGTTATTCGGGGAGGAACACTGGCTTCATCGCACTCTCACGCTTAAACAAAAAGGACCTAGAAACAGAAACGAGGGAAAGGCACGATCGATCTCATGTTTTAAAGAGGGCGAAGATACAATTTCAGCTATGTCTTCCAAGGTAAGGACGCAAGCTTCGGTCCGTGTGTAGCTTTTGTGGAAAGTGTCTGGCTGTCTGTGGTCTTACACCTCTGTGTTAAACGAGTTTTAGAGCCACGGCGGACCCATATGGGCTAGTTGTGCTGCGCGTTGCTATTATACTTGGCGGATTTAAACGGCTTGTAAGATTCGAACGTTTGGATTTTGTACGAAGAACGTTGAACGTTAAGTTGAAATCTAGGAACACCGAAGAATTTGCGAAAGTTATTTCTAAAGGACAAGAAACCGTCCACAGTGCGCAATAGGTTCCTGCCCACATTACGTTGGACAACCTAAAATGTTTGAAACGGTATGGGAGATTTGTTGTTATACTCGAACATATATTTTGTAAACGGTATATGGTTTCATTTGTCGTCCCACCGTGTTAGAAGCGTGCAGGGGAACAGGGGGTTCCGACGCAGAGCCGATGAATTTGATTTCATGCGGCGAGAGTTGTAGTTCAGACACTCTGAACTCCGCTTTTTAATTCACACGTTGATTCGCACTTTCATATCGTATAGCCTATTGAAACATTCATTTAATTCGCCTTTTAAAACTGTAGAGGTTGCGATTAGAATTGCAGCCCAGCTCAAGAGCTTTTTTTTTTTTTTACATATTACATGATTATTATAATGTACAATTAAGATTGCGTTTGTCAGACCGTTTATAGCCATATTCAGTAGTATAATACTAAAACATTAGTGGACAATCTGAACAGTACAGATTTTAGTCATTTCATTCCGGCACACTAACCTGCTTCAAATGCAGCCTATTTCAGCTGACTACTTTAAGAACAAAAGTCTAAATTCCCTTTGTGTGTCTGAATGGGTTGGGCACTGATGCTTTTAAGCTTTAACCCCAGAAGAAAAGAATGAATGTACTTTGCCTCAAGATTTGTGCCCCAAGTAATCGAGGCTAAGAGGACTTGGCGCATCTGGTCAGCAGGGGAAGGCCGCGCTTTCGCGTTTCTCCCTGTTAACGTGGTGTTACTGGGCAGCTGTGACAAACTTAGACGCAATGAAAGTGAGCTCTCGAAAAATGACCTGACAGGTGTTTTTAAAGGAGCCACCATTATCTGCTCTCTGATGGGCCAGTGAGGTGTTGACGTATGTTTCATACACTTTTTTGCAGTTTGCAAAATTGAATACCTAATAACAAAGAATATCTTTAGTATCTTGGCCATCTTAATGAAATTCTGTGATTTTCCCCAACTTGTTTTGTATATTAGCAACATCTCAGCTGTAATTGTTGATTTATCTCAGCTTCAAACTTTCAGACAGCCGAGGTCCTGGGGTGGCGTCAAACTCTCCAGGTCACACTCACTTCCAGTACCTTTAATTAGGAGTTTACACTCTCTCTCTCTTCCCTGGAGGTTACACACCTACAGCACGATTCATCTCTCACACACTCAAATTCTCTCATTAATCAGCCTCATACTTTTCTCCCCTCTGGTTCACTGAAAAAGGGGAGCAAATTTTCTTCTTTTCAAGTTGTGCTGCTTCCTAAGTGAAGTGCTGAGCAGGGCGGCGGGGCAGATGTGAGCGCAATCTCTCCCCGGCTGTGTCAGGCCAGGAGCAATACTTCAGCGCTCAGAAAACCCGCCCAGGAAAACAGCCGGTGCTTTGAGCGGTGTGTGGTGCTGTGTGTGGTGTGTGGTGCTGTGTGTGGTGTGTGGTGCTGTGAGGGTGTGTGGTGCTGTGAGGGTGTGTGGTGCTGTGTGTGGTGTGTGGTGCTGTGAGGGTGTGTGGTGCTGTGTGTGGTGTGTGGTGCTGTGTGTGGTGTGTGGTGCTGTGAGGGTGTGTGGTGCTGTGTGTGGTGTGTGGTGCTGTGAGGGTGTGTGGTGCTGTGTGTGGTGTGTGGTGCTGTGAGGGTGTGTGGTGCTGTGTGTGGTGTGTGGTGCTGTGTGTGGTGTGTGGTGCTGTGAGGGTGTGTGGTGCTGTGCTGAGCGCGTGTTCTGGCTGCTTGTCCGCAGGAGGGAAGAAGCATGTCTCGTCTCTCTCTGACTCGCTCGCCAGTGTCTCCCCTGGCCGCACAGGGGATCCCTCTCCCCGCTCAGCTGACCAAGGCTAATGCGCCGGTGCACATCGACGTGGGGGGACACATGTACACCAGCAGCCTAGCGACCCTCACCAAGTACCCAGACTCAAGGTAAGTCACCTTCCCACGGGCCCCTGTGCTGGGAGGGGAAACACGAGTCAATTTAATTATATAGCTCACCAGCTGAAGGCGTCTATGTGAATTTCCCAATGCTATAGCTGTTTTGAGTCCAGTGAAGGTTGTGTGATAACAAATGGGATTAATGGGAAATTTAACTGTAGACCTATTCCAAGAGGGCATTGTAAGATGCATTGTAAGATAATTTTAGGTTTTGAAAAGTGAGATTTCTGAGCAATGATACACCAAGACCACATGTTTTCCCTTCAGACATTAGTGGCTAAAGGGAGAAAGACATTAGTGTCTGAAACGTTGTACTTTGCAACAGCTGATGTTTGCTGCTTTATCTTTAATGTCAGTTCTATGATGTCTAATGTCAATTATGTTGCATTTGGTGATGTGATGTATCCAGGATGCTGGTCACTATCTATAAATGATACTAGATCCGGACATCTTAATATAGCCAGTATCAAGCTTTCAGTATTGTGCAGATATCAGCAAGGCAGAGTGACATTGAACACTGTCTATAAAATATCAGTCTCTACCGAGCACCAATATCTAATTCAGGATAATGATAAGGGTACCAGAACAACAGCCGTTCCTCTTGTGTAGGGAAATTCCTACCTGCTGCGTCTCAACCTCAAATCCTCAGAGGTTCCTCTGATAATTTGCTCCCCAAGAGGGTGGAGCAGAGAGGGGGCACCACCTGCGATGGAGGAGGGTGACAGTGAGGGGGGTTTGCCCACATCTGTACTCAGCAAGGCCTTCTCTGATTTAATAACGCAGATAGAGAGGAAAGAGAGGGAGGGAAAGAGGGAGGGAGAGAGCGAGAGGGGAGGGAGGGGGAGTAGGGGGAGGGGAAAAGCAGGCAGCATTTTAATTGCTTTCGGTGGAAAAAAAGAAAAAGAAACAGAGATGAAAAACTAAGATTGCCTGGAGCTATATGGTGAAATTCTAACTGGGGGAACTGCAAGACCATATGAGAAAAGAACCACCTCAGGCAAAAAGGGGGGAATTGGTTTTCTTATTAAGTGTTTTGCATCAGTTTCTAGAATGAGAGAAAGAGAGAGAAACATGAAATGAAATAGGAACATCTTTGCAATGACAAGATGTAAGTTGATTTAACACAAGAGCAGAAATAGCACAGGACACGATTCCTAATGTTTGACCTCATTTTTTAAACCAGGTTAAACAATAAAGCTTTGTTATACTTGCTGCCTTTGCTTTGGCTTGAACAGTGTTGACTACCATCTTGCAACAGTATTTACAGAATGCAAAATGTACCTGTGTGGTGGCCAATATTCACAATGCTGAGTGAAACCAACACGACTTTGGTTCCTGCTGTCTGCCCCTCGCTCGTCTTCCCAGGATCAGTCGGCTGTTCAACGGCACAGAACCAATTGTTCTGGACAGTCTGAAGCAGCACTACTTCATCGACAGGGACGGCGAGATCTTCCGCTACATTCTCAGTTACCTTCGAACCGGCAAACTGCTCCTCCCAGAAGACTTCACGGTACATTTCTGCACACTCACATACTAAGAACAAAACACGGCTTTTCTTCTTTGCCCCATTGTTTAGTAGTTTGAATGCTGTTTTTAACTTGATTGGAATGAAGGACTCTAAATTTAGTAATCATAGTCAAAAGTAGTCATAGCACATTTGAGACAGTCCTGTGCTGGAGAAGCTCGTGTAGACAGATTGTGTGCCGCTCTGTGAAATAGCTCAGCTGTTTGAGTGTGTCCGTGTCAGGGAGATCAATCCGGATGCATAATCGTCATCACAACCCCCTGGATCCATAATGTCTAGCGTACCTTGACTGCAAGATGTGTTTGGGATGGTGTTGAGCAGTGCAATCACAGACAGCAGCTACAAGTCGAGAAAACACACAGAATCAAACCATTACATCCCATTACCTTCAAGCCCTCACAGCCCAGACATCACTCTGTCTACACGCCCTCCCCCAAGTGCAAGCTGGGAAATATGCAACTAGCAGTGAGTGAGTTGATCATCGTAGGTAGTCCCCGTCCTAGTGCAGCACAGCTCGGCACTGCCAGGCGCACGACTGACACAGAATTCACAAGATTGATCTGCACACTCACACACCACTTCCAAAATCTCACTTGCTGCGTTTGCCTGATGAAACAGTTTCTGAGGTGCTTGTTTCCTTAGATACAGATGTGGAATCATTCCATGAAAAAAAAAAAAGTATCCTCAATTTTCTCTGAAATAGCTTTAAACTGACTAAAGTAATTGTTCCATATTTAATAAAAATGTGACTTTTCTTTTGATGTTCGATTTAATTGAATATTTTAAATAATAAAACACTTGAAAATGTCAAAAATGATGGGACCCATAACCTAAATGTTGTTGTACAGCCTTTAAAGGCAATCACTGTAAACAAGAAATTTGTGAGGCCTTCGTGTGGCGTGTGGCAGTCGACGGGTCGTCGAGCTCTGTCAGCTATCTCCTCCAGCTGTCTCAGGTCTGAAGGATGCTTTCTGCAGATTCCTTATCTCAGCTCTTTATAGATGCTCCATAGAACACAGATCAGGGCTTGTAGAGAGAACACATCTCACAGGCCAAATGTTTTGTTCTAAGCAGTCTGGGTGCCTTCAGCTGTGTGTTTTGGGCTACTGTCCTGTTGGAGAAGCCATGACTTGTGAGTGAAACAGAACGCCTTGATGGTCTTGAGATTTAAGGCAATCAGACACTGGTTTACCTCGACATTGGAGTTCAGACTGTTTGTCTTAGGAAGTTTGGGCAGGAAGTGTGCTGACAGGTGTCTTGTCTACCATCTGCACTATCAGTCTCGTCAATCTGGGGTCGACTTTCGGCTTGCGGTCTTGTTGGCTACAATCCCATGGACCTTAAATGTCTTAATAACATTTGCAACTGTAGTCACATGGCCATCCAGATGCTCGACTATGGTCTTATTTTCTTAACCTTTAACATGTCATGTAAGAATTTACTATAAGCTCCTCAGAAAACTCCCTCTGCATTCTGTGGTCCAAGTTCAGTGTGGAGGATACGATCATATATATATATATATATATATATATATATATATATATATATATCACACACACATAGCCTAGTACTTGCTCCTCAAGAATGAGCCTTCCAGCATCAAAGGTTTGCATTGTCTACCACACACTTCAATGAGAATGTTTCTCCGCAGCGACGTTTACTGCTGGATTAGGTTTAAGGACATGACTTGATGCCTTGGAGAAGGTTCAACATACCTAAACCTTACTGGAGACCTGGGGAAGAATTCCACCGAAAGACTTAAATTTCCCTCGGAATGAACCTGAGCCTACAGGCCCCGAAAATCTCAGCATGCACGCTGTCAGCATCAGCATGGGTTAAAGAGTGGGAGAGAGAGAGAGAGAGAGAGAGAGAGAGAGAGAGAGAGAGAGAGAGAGGGGTTGGGGTGTGACAGAAGGCAAGACAGAGAGAACAGGAAAGAGAGAGGGAGAGGAAGACAGGAAAGATGATGGAGGGGGGGAGAAGAGAAAGGGTGAGAGAGAGAGAAAGAAAGAGAGAAGCAGGCTGGGGTGAGCGAAGGGTAAGCAAAAGCAGTTCCTGTTGGTGTGGTAATTATTAAAGTGTATAGAGTCAGCGATGCAGGCGCCATTGTTTGCTGTGGCGTAGCCTGTAGTGAAACGAGCCGTTTGTGCAGGGTGGAGGAGACGAGCAGGGAGGGGATCACCGTTACACACACGTTACACAGCTTAATGACAATGAGAGCAAAAGAGAGGTGAGACATTTTCTGACCTTTACACCCCGAGCTGAGATGTGTTGGGAGAGCTACAGTATCCTCGAACACGTTTGTATTGTTCCGGCTCTTTTATTCGCCCATATTCATATCAGGTCTTTTCTGTCTATTGTTGAGCGTGTGACTTCTCGTCGGTGTTGTCGGCGTGAGGAACGAGCAGCAGTGCCATCTGGTCTAGCAGAAAGTGAGCGGGGTGAGAGGCTCAGGGCCGTGGGAGCTCCAGGGCAGCCGCAGCCCCAGGGGGACGTGGGCAATCTGTGTCCCCCGAGCAGAGCGCCAGCGTCTGGGGAGAGTCCTGGCTAAAGAGAGGTCAGATGGGTCTGAGAGGAATAGGCGGCAGTAAAGGAGATCAGCTAGTGCTGCACTTTAGTCTCGTAAGGTCATTTAATACAAGCAGTTCTGTAGGGCCACAAACTGTTTGAGTCTTAATTCTACATTAGGAAAATTACTTTCCCGTTTCCCACCTGCACCATCACGTATGACAGCAGAGCTACCTACACCACCCACTGCTCCACAGCTACACCACCCGCTGCTCCACAGCTTTCACTGTTCTTCGTCTCAAATCCGTCTCAAATCTTCTTCGCATCCACCCGCTTTGTCCCCACCTTCTCCACCCCCTTTGTCCCCACCTTCTCCTCCCCCCTACGCTCCGCCTGTGTTCGCAGGAGTTCCAGCTGCTGTACGAGGAGGCGCGGTACTACCAGTTGAGCCCCATGGTGAAGGAGCTGGAGCGCTGGAAGCAGGAGCGTGAGCTCCGTCGGGCCTGCCAGCCCTGCGAGTGCCTGGTGGTGCGCGTCACACCCGACCTGGGCGAGCGCATCGCCCTGAGCGGAGACAAGGCCCTCATCGAGGAGATCTTCCCCGAGACCGGAGACGTCATGTGCAACTCCGTGAACGCTGGCTGGAACCAGGACCCCACGCACGTCATCCGCTTCCCCCTCAACGGCTACTGTCGCCTCAACTCCGTACAGGTGGAGCTGCACTTACTCCTGTATCACAGTGGCTGTTACGGATGAGAACGTGTCAGTCTGACTTCAGTTTAGGCTGCTGATCATGTCTGGCACTGGGGTTCATTTCCAATTCTTTTTTAACTGATTCAAAGCACAGCAAGCCTGATGATCAGATTAGTTGGAGTTGGGGTTGCAGTAGGTGATCCACTGAGGTGTGGAGTGCTGAACAGTGATCTCCACCTGTGCTTCACCTCTCTGCACCACCTTTAACTCCCCTGCTCATCTTCAGCTCATTAGGGGGGGTGGTGCATTGTAGTGGGGTTGAAGGGCTCCCTCACTCCAGGACGCACGGCGATCGTACTGACACGGTAACGCGAGTTACCGTTCAGGTGGTGGATTCCATGCTGAACACGTAGGTGATGTGAGCGATCACACGTTTGGTGAGAGCGTGAGACGCAGGCGTGTGTTACAGGAAGAGCTGGAGACGTGAGATGGGCGGGGCCTGGCGGGGGTGTGGCAAAGGGCAGAGGGGGTGTGGCTAAGAGCGGAGGGACGGCTGCAGACATGCGCTGCCCCACGCCGTCGCCGTCTGGCTGATCCACACCACAGATGCATACGCTCACACACACACACACACACACACGTGCTCTATAACACACCTCTGATTCCAGTGCCAGGCTTAATGGAAGGATATACTGCCCTGAAAATAAGTGGTGAAGTAGAGGGGAAAATTATATGCATAATTTATTTTTAACTCGTCTTCAAGACAAATCTCTTCTTTAAAAAAAAAAAAGTGCTCCAACATATCTGTGCCTCGAGCATTTTAAACACATACTACATTTTTAATACCTACTTTGGTTTCTTTAAACAACCTAAACTGGTTTATGCTACTTTCTACACTTGCTTAATTGACTTACAGTATATGTAATGGCTGCATCTGCCAACAGTGCTGCTCTCGCCCTTTGGCTAATCACGCTAGAGGTGCAGGGATTTTATTCCCGCCCGCGTCTGTCATATGAGAGGTAAACGCACCCAGTCGTGAGAAAAATGCAAAAGTGTAGACGGAGAGAGAGAGAGAGCATGGAAGATACAGGGGGGAGGAGAGGGGTGGGGCACGGAACTCATACAGATGTAGGAAGTGATGCAATTATCAGACCAATGAACGAAACGAAAGTTTCTGAGCAATCAGTCCGAAATTAGCATGTGGTTCCTTCACTTCTTCCTATTAAACAGGGACTTATGGGTAGTTCATCATTAAACTGTCTCCATTTTGCAGTGTTTTTTTCTTCTTGGTTTATTTTCTTTATTTTTACAGACACTCGTAAATGCCAAGCTGCCGGTGCTAGCCATGAGCTGCCGGAGCACAGGCAACACGTAATGAGAATTCATTTCCTCTGTAATATAGCTTACTGAAATTCTGCCAAAGGTTTTTTATGCAACATCCAGTGTGGGGATAAGGATGGACATTTTCTCAAGACCCTCTGATTCGAATGAATTCTTATTTTTTTATTTATTTTTTCGGGGGGAGGAGGGACTTTTATCTGGCTGTGTTGCCTTGGGGCCAAACTTTCATTTTCATGTGAAGCACACTTGAAAGAAGTGGAGAAGTAAGAGAATACACTCAAGCCTGCGTGTGTTGAATGTCAAAACCTACAACTACTCCGCGGTTGGGTGAGTGACGGACGCGGGGAGGCGGGTGTAGCGCGCTGGCTGACGGCTCTGACAGCAGCAGGGATTACGTATGCGCTGGGCTCGCACGACGTGCTTCGTGTTTGACTAGCCCATCAAACTCCAGTAAACAGCTTCCAGGGGGGAGGCTGAGCTCTCTCTCATCTTCAGTGGGCTGTCTGAGGAGTAAATGAAATATGAAATATAGATAAAACGCATTGTCATGTTTTTAACTGTTGATTTAAAGCTGTGCGGAAGTTTAGTCTGGTTATTGGGACGTTTGTACGTTGCTGTACGACTCTCATGAATAACTGATCCGCTCGTGTCGTTGGTCTTGGCTGTAGACCGGCAGGTGCATAACCTCTGGGGTCACGGGAGACATGCTAACATTAGCTTTGCTGCTAACACTCCTGTCGCTAACACTCCTGTCCTGGCAGGTGTTGGAGAGACTGTTCCAGAAGGGCTTCGCCATGGTTGCTTCGTGCGGCGGCGGCGTGGACTCGTCCCAGTTCAGCGAATACATCCTGAGCCGTGAAGACAGGCGCGCCCACACCCTGCACACGCCCATCCGGATCAAACAGGAGCCGCTGGACTAGCGAACCCCACGGCAGCCTGCAGCGCCTCCGCCGGGCCGGACCGAAAGGCCGGCGCTGGACACTGAGGAACCGCCTCTCTTGGACTCGAGCCCGTGAAGATGGACCTCTATCCAAACACGAGCGAGAAACCCCTTTGACCTTGTTGAGACATAAAACTCAGTTAAGGGACATCTGAAACACAAAAGTCTGCATTCTGTATATTTTCGGGCTTCCACACAGTATTGGGTCATGACCTCATTTAGCGTCTGTGTGTGTAACGCCGAATCTTGGTCTCGCATACCAGTCAGTCCTGCCTTCAGCACCAGTTGGGAAACATAACACTCCCATGATTGTCTCATTATGTAAATGTGACCAGCCGGCCTGCAGATGCCGTGATGGTGTGTGAAGTGTGTGAGGGATAAGCTCAACACGGACGTCACGCCAGGTCCGAGCCATCGAAAGGAGGGTGCTGTGTTACTGGGGCCACTTTTCCGTTTCAGAAGAACCCGGAGGTGCACTGTGTGTAAGATGACAGCAGTCGATCATCTCAGTGGGGAGTCCAAACCCCTTTCACTTCAAACTGCGGCAGCAACGATACTTTCTCCCAACATTGTGTAATTATATAGAAACTCATAAAAAAACAGCAGAAATCTGCAGATTTAAGCCCACGGCCGAGTGTCCAGTGAGACAGCATGTGTCTGGAGATACACGGTGGCCTTTGCATCCGCACGGGATCCGTCACACAGAGCAGCAGTAAGTAGGAGAAGTGAGACCCTCATTGCAACAGGACGTGGGGTGTGAGCAGAGACCACTGGGAGTTACTGGAGGTGCTGCAGCTACTAGAGGATCACCGTTCTCCAGGGGGCAACACCAGGGCTCAGGAGGACGACACGGGTCTTTCAACTACCCCCACCAGCCCCACCCACAACAGCACAATGTAGAGGGTAACTGAGACTTGAAGGGGAGCAAGTGATGCTCTGGGTTCTACAACTGCACCTTGGTGCTTTTTTTTGTTTGCTCGTCACAGGGGCAAAGGTCATAGAGATGACGGGAGTGGTGCCTCAGTACAACACAACCAGCTCAGTGGAACGTCCAGTAAAGGTGACGCTCCAGCCGATTACTGACCAGGGCCTCAACATTGGTGACCCCCCCCCCCCCCCACTGTCACGTTTGGGCTGCAGTTCTCAGTGTATCACAGAAATCATGACGGCCATTTAATTTTGTTGACCGCTGCAAATAAGGCGTTTCACAGACACACCTGTTAATGATCAGTTGGGTCAGATAGCTGAAGACCGGACCACAAAGATACCACACAAATAAGGATCTTAATTTAAATGCTGTTCTAATGGATGTTGTCAAAATGTAATTACAGTAAAGTGCAATTGTATATTATTTAAAAAAATCTTTTTGTTAACGCATAATTATTGTAGTATTGCAGGCATGCGATCGCTATCCTTTTGTAATTGGTGTTGATAAGATGGACTTTTAATAAACTGTTGGATTTTTTCCTAATTTCATTCCCAGATGCTTTTTTGACTTTTGGTTTGATGGTTTCAGTTTGATCTGAACACACACACACACACACACACACACACACACACACAGAACCTCCCCATGAGCAGGTCCCTTGGGCAGGGGTGACGACTGCAGTATTATCCATGAGAAGGTTGAAGCTCAGCAGTGTGACGCAGCACCTTCCCGTGGGGGGTAGACGAGGGAAGCCAAATGTAGTAAGGACTTTTATTCTTTTACAAAATAGTACAAATTTCATAGAGATGAACACTTTCAAACCAATCAAACATTTTAAAACTGTTAAATTTACCAAAAAATATAGTTTATAATAGATATATGGACTTTGTAGACAATACAACATACAAATAATCAAAGACGTGACCCACTGATCAGCAACACTTGGATGTCTGAGCTGTGATGTGCAGAAACATCCAATAAACCATCAAAGGCCAAAGGACTGTGGTCGATCCTGCAGGGTGAACAGATTCCGGATTATGTTTTTCTTGCCAGAAAAAAAATGAATTCTAATCTAATCAAAAGTCCAAGACACCCACAGAAATACAACTGTGCTGCTGAATTTTCCAGTTGTTTTGAGCTACTCCAATGTCTCTAAACGGCCTTATTACCGATGTGTTCTATTTTTTAATTTTTTTGCATTTTAAAATTCCAGTGCAAGACATTAAACCTTGATAAACTTAAATTTTAGTAATCTAATCCGCTGTCAAGCACACACACACACACACACACACACACACACACACACACACACACACACCACACACACACACACACACACACACACACACACACACACACACGCAGTGTGAGAAAATACTGTCAATGAATTTAAGACGCCACCCCTCAGGATGAAGGACAACGGTGTGTCTTCCTTTTGCATAATCTCAAAGAAACATGATCAATCTAAAACTACACAAACCATCATCTTTCAGAGGTATCAAAGTCATAAGTTATTAAAATATTTAATAATTTGTTAGCCTGCCTAAAAAAACAAAAAACACAAAAAAAACACACACACACACACACACACACACACACACACACACACACACACACACACATTTACTCTTCCAGTGTCCATATTGCAAATGAGGGAAGTTACAAATGCAGAATTACCTTTAAACATAAACCAAACATGATCCGTATATAAACAGCAAGCCTCTTACATGTGTCCCTTACCAAATACCCACACTGCAAAGCAGGGGAAACAGCTGTGCGTTACCCACAGTCCTCTCCTCCTTCATGTGCGTTACCCACAGTCCTCTCCTCCTTCATGTGCGTTACCCACAGTCCTCTCCTCCTTCATGTGCGTTACCCACAGTCCTCTCCTCCTTCATGGCTCTACCATCACTCGCTCTCCACTACTGCGGAACAGAGCGGGTCTCTGAGGTGGCGTCCCAGCATGCCTGGAGGCACAGAGTACGATGCAGGAGGTGCGTGGGGAGCAGCCACGGTGGGCGGGGCTCTCCAAGACGACGGCCAAGGCCCCCTCTGGATGCGCTCACGCCCCCTACAGGCAGGAAGGGGGGCGGCGGGCGGGGCAAGGGGCGGGGCCTATTTCAGCAGGGCCTTGTAGAGCAGCAGGGAGCGGGATGTGGTCCGTTCCTGCTCCAGGCAGAAGATCAAGTCCCTGAGGGTGACCCGCGTGACCCTCCGCGCCTGTCGCAGGGCCGAGGCAGCGCCCTGCGGGACCGTGGAGCTCCCGGACACCTGCGGGACACACAGGACACAACGGCACATCAACACGGGGCAGCTTCTCCACTTGCACCTCCTGATGGAGCCACAGGCGCTTCTGTGTTCTCCACCCGCGCAGAGCAAAGATGTACAGGCCACTGCAGTAACACTTGCACTCGCAGGAGCCTTTACTACACCCACCTTACTACACCCACCTTACTACACCCACCTGTCCAGTGCATCTTGTAGCAGCACAACCTGAGTCTGTTACTCTCCCTCTGACCTTTCTTGAGCGGTGGATGTTCTGAGCACTTTGCAGTGACACTTTTACAACGCACATGTAAAGAGATGGGCTGTGGCCCGCCAGTGTGCACACATCTATTTCACATTAAACCACAGTGAGTCTAGACCACTCCGTTACAGCGACGGCTTGATTTCATGTGTTTGAAGCGTTTGGTGATTAGCCACTTCCTGATTAGCCACTTCCTGATTAGCCACTTCCTGATTAGCCACTTCCTCCGACAGCTTGGAGTCCTGGTGGACGGAGCTGCAGCAGCGTGTCTAGAGCGGCTGGAGCCTGCGAGGGTGAGCCCGTCAGGGCCTGCAGCGCTCCTGCCACACCTGTACACGCAAGAGCGGGCGTGTGCCCGGGGCTACGGGGACACGCCCTCCCCCTCCGAGCATGCGGCTGCTCGCGGCAGCACCAAGGCCGACGCCCACTCCTGTGTGAGCGGAGAACACCGGATCTGAGGGCACCAGGTTAACGAGGGAAATCAATCAGCGCCTAATAGAGGAGCACGTGGTGCTGATGGAGGCCACAGGGCGGACAAGCCTCACGTCCCTCAGGTGAGGAGGGGACGCCTCACGTCCCTCAGGTGAGGAGAGGGGACGCCTCACGTCCCTCAGGTGAGGAGGGGACGCCTCACGTCCCTCAGGTGAGGAGGGGACGCCTCACGTCCCTCAGGTGAGGAGGGGACGCCTCACGTCCCTCAGGTGAGGAGGGGAGAGACACACGTCCCTCAGGTGAGGAGGGGAGAGACACACGTCCCTCAGGTGAGGACGTCCCTCAGGTGAGGAGGGGAGAGACACACGTGTGTCGTGTTTTCACAGGGGTCTCTGGCAAGACATCAGACAAGAGCTTTGGGGCTTGGGGGCCACAGTAGTAGTAGAGAGAGGAGAGAGAGAGAGAGAGAGAGAGAGAGAGAGAGAGAGAGAGGGACTCAGAGGGAGAGACAGGGAGAGAGGGAGAGACAGAGGGAGAGACAGACAGGGAGCGTACAAGATGCCAGACAGCCTGTGGATACAAAACACACACCACACCCTACAGGAACACCCTACAGCAACGAGGGCTTTAACACACACCAAAACACTTCCAAACTCGCATGAATGCTAAGCTGACACAATTCAAATTGTCTGATGTGTTGATTCGGGCAAGTTAGTGCGTGGTCCTAGAAGCTGTCTGCGCTGGCAAAATGAAGCTATTATGTGAGGACAGGCAAGAATCATATAATAGGGTAGATTTAAACATGATGGGTGGGAAAAGTTCGACTGGATGGTGTCTTGCCCAGTGTCTTCACACACCCTTCTCATGAACGTTCCAGGATCTTCGATACCACTGAAAAGTTCTTGCTGGGTTATACAACCTCCCTCACAGTGTGGAAATGCTCTACAGCAGAACAGTGATGTGACCCTTCTGGTCTGAACACTCTGGCTGGAGTCATTTGCATCTGGAAAGAATTCTAAAAATTCCTTTCAAACTATTAAACATTTACTAACAGTCGTTTCTTCTTCATTTCAATCTGCACTGAGGAATAACAGATATATTACATATATAAAACTAAATATATGCAGGACAAAAGAGATGTGGACACCATCATTATGGTGATTTTAGAAGCTGCTGTTTCACTAGCACACAAGACCTGGAATGGTGGGAGATGGTGTCTGACGGAGAGCGTGTGTGGGTGAAGCTGCCAGCAGTGTTTGCCACTCACCCGGTTCTGCGCTTCAGAACGGGCTTGTTAAGCTTGCATAAATGTGAAAAGATATGGATGAATATATTACTGATGTGAGCATTTTAGTGCCTCAGGCACTCAGTGAAACTGAAGAGAAGTCTCTCAGCCCTCCATATTTTACCACATTAACTATGGAGCTCAACGTGTTGAGTAGCACTGCTAACTACCTTTCATCTACGAGCAGATGTTTGGAGTGTGTGTGAGTGTGTGTGTGTGTGTTTCCTGAAGTAGATGTGCATTTACACAACAATGAAAAAAAAATTGGTCTAGGTGGAAGTTCCATTTCTAATAAAGTCCCTTTTCATCCTGTGTGCTTGTGCTAAAATCCATTTCAAAATGTTCCACGCAGGCTAGAGAAGAGCACATGGCTCCACTCCACACCACTGCACTAACCCTAACACTAACACTAATACTAACACTAACACTAATACCCCTACTAACACCAATACCAATACTAACACTAACACCAATACTAACCCTAACACCAATACTAACCCTAACACCAATACTAATACTAACCCTAACACTAACACCAATACTAACCCTAACACTAATACTAACCCTAACACCAATACCAATACTAACCCTAACACTAATACTAACCCTAACACCAATACCAATACTAACCCTAACACTAATACTAACCCTAACACCAAACCCTAACACCTAACACCAATACCAATACTAACCCTAACACTAATACTAACCAATACCAATACTAACCCTAAGTAACCCTAACACTAACTAACCAATACTAACCCTACCAAACACTAACACCACTACACCCTAACACCTAAATAACTAACACCAATACTAACCCTAACACTACCAACCAACACCAATACTAACCCTAACACCAATACCAATACTAACCCTAACACTAATACTAACCCTAACACCAATACTAACCCTAACACCAATACTAACCCTAACACTAACCCTAACCAATACCAATACTAACCCTAACACCAATACCAATACTAACCCTAACACCAATACTAATACTAACACCTAACCCTAACACCAATACCAATACTAACCCTAACACCAATACTAACCCTAACACCAACACTAATACTAACCCTAACACCAATACTAACCCTAACACCAATACTAACCCTAACACCAATACTAATACTAACACTAACACTAACACCAATACTAACCCTAACACCAATAATACCAATACTAACCCTAATACTAACCCTAACACCAATACCAATACTAACCCTAACACTAACCCTAACACCAATACCAATATACTAACCCTAACACCAATACCAATACTAACCCTAACACTAATACTAACCCTAACACCAATACCAATACTAACCCTAACACTAATACTAACACTAACACTAATACTAATACCTAACACCAATACCAATACTAACCCTAACACCAATACCAATACTAACCCTAACACCAATACCAATACTAACCCTAACACTAATACTAACACCCTGTCCCCATAGTCCCCCTCCCTGTCCCCCCACCCTGTCCCCATATCCCCCCTCCCTGTCCCGCTGCCCTGTCCCCATATCCCCCCCTCCCTGTCCCCCCACCCTGTCCCCATATCCCCCCTCCCTGTCCCGCTGCCCTGTCCCCATATCCCCCCCTCCCTGTCCCCCCCCACCCTGTCCCCATAGCCCCCCTCCCTGTCCCCCTGCCCTGTCCCCATATCCCCCCCTCCCTGTCCCCCCACCCTGTCCCCATAGCCCCCCTCCCTGTCCCCCTGCCCTGTCCCCATATCCCCCCCTCCCTGTCCCCCCACCCTGTCCCCATAGCCCCCCTCCCTGTCCCCATAGCCCCCCTGCCCTGTCCCCATAGTCCGTGATCAGGGGTTTGGCCTGTTGAACTAACCAATGGATCCCGTCCACAAACTAGTTGACACAGGGACTAATTAAAGCGTCTGGCTGGAGGGAAGAGGATTTTCTAATTAGTGCAGTATTGACAAAGCTGCAGTTGCGTCCTGCAGTCAGAGCCGAGAGGGGTGCAGGGTAACGAGACGAAAGCCGACCGCCGTCCTCGCCGCCGAACACACGCGCTCCACTCACATGGCAACGGGCCACAGGATGAAAGAACGACAAAAACGTGCGCTGATGCAGCCAGCACGCGAACACACACACACACACACACACACACACACACAGCACCTCGAATGACACACGGTACTGGAAAATACGGTTACCACAACAAAAAGCACCAAGACCACACGGCGGCGACCCTGACTGGGCCTGCTGGTGTAGGTGTGCCGTGACCTCCACAGCGAGGAGCCAGTCTGCTGGTGTAGGTGTGCCGTGACCTCCACAGCGAGGAGCCAGCCTGCTGGTGTAGGTGTGCCGTGACCTCCACAGCCAGGAGCCAGCCTGCTGGTGTAGGTGTGCCGTGACCTCCACAGCGAGGAGCCAGCCTGCTGGTGTAGATGTTGGAGCAACATCTCCTACAGCGTGAGCAGGGGAAACCTGTCACGACTGGTTTTTGCCCAGGGATGGGACCTGAGCCCACGTGCATAACTCAGGTACCTCATGGATTTGCATCTACGAGCAGCCTTGGCATGCCACCTTTATAAATACAGAATATGAATGAACATGATTGGTGGAGAAGGTTCCTGTAAAGTACACATCACCTAGAGGAGCCACGCTGGCGTTACGTTACACAGCACCTTTCTCAGAACCCAAGGACGCTTCTCAGCTTCTACAGCCAATCAGCATGCTGAATTAACACTCAGCTTCTACAGCCAATCAGCACGCTGAATTAACACTCAGCTTCTACAGCCAATCAGCACGCTGAATTAACACTCAGCTTCTACAGCCAATCAGCATGCTGAATTAACACTCAGCTTCTACAGCCAATCAGCATGCTGAATTAACACTCAGCTTCTACAGCCAATCAGCACGCTGAATTAACACTCAGCTTCTACAGCCAATCAGCACGCTGAATTAACACTCAGCTTCTACAGCCAATCAGCACGCTTGGTGTTTTAGCATATGGCCCAAAACAGCTTCAAACTGAACATGTTCAGCTAACACGCTAGTCTGGGCACAGCTACCAGAGCCCCTGGTCCGGGTGGTCCGGGTCGGCCAGCCTGGCGATGGTTACCGGGATGTGGGCAGCACACGGTCCAACTGGGAACGGGACTCTTACCTGCTGTCCTGCAGAGCTGAAGCCCCACAAGGGTGACTAAGCACCAAGCAGCTAAGCAGCTAAGCACTAAGCACCAAGCACCAAGCACCAAGCACCAAGCACCAAGCAGCTAAGCAGCTAAGCAGCTAAGCAGCTAAGCACTAAGCACTAAGCACCAAGCACCAAGCACCAAGCACCAAAGCACCAAGCACTAAGCACTAAGCACCAAGCACCAAGCACCAAAGCACCAAAGCACCAAGCACCAAAGCACCAAGCACCAAAGCACCAAGCACTAAGCACCAAGCAGCTAAGCACCAAGCAGCTAAGCACCAAGCACCAAGCAGCTAAGCACCAAGCAGCTAAGCACTAAGCACCAAGCAGCTAAGCACTAAGCAGCAGCTAAGCACTAAGCACCAAGCACTAAGCACTAAGCACCAAGCACTAAGCCACGCAGGACTTACTGAACACACAGCACTTCTGTAAGTCGCTCTGGATAAGAGCGTCTGCTAAATGCCGTAAATGTAAATGACTTATGAAAAAGGATTTTTATAAGCCAAGGAAAAAAGACTTTTATTTCTTTATTTTAAAGTGCTGCCATCCTGCTACTGCACTGACTCAGAGGAAAAATCTTTGATTGGCCTCTACAACTTTGCTATTCTGTTTGAGTTGGTAAATAGTCAAACCCTCCACTGTACCTTTTTTGTTTTTTAAACACACACACACACACACACACACACACACACACACACACACACACACACACACACACACACACACACCTGAGCTGCTACAGGCGGGGCCTTTAGGGCACCTCATGATCCAGCTCCATCTGCCTGCAACACAAACAGCTTCTCACTGAAACACACCGTGTGTGTGTGTGTGTGTGTGTGTGTGTGTATTGCACATGGCTGCCGGCTACACACTCCGCTTCGGGGCCACACAATACAAACACAAGAAGAAAGACAAAGATGGCGGAGCACAAAAGCTTCTGCTGACAGACATTTGCAGTTTAACATTCACCGTCAGTCTGGTGGGTGAACGCTGTGTAAAATCACCCTGGGTCGGCCATTTTAATGCTCCCAGAGAAACGTGTTTGAGAATCCAAACCCAGAAATGAGTCCAAAAGCCCAGGAGTCTTAGATTTTTGTTGATTAGTTTAAAATAAGAAGTTCAAAAAGATTATACAGGTTAATAGGCAACAAATGTCCTTCAAGACATCGCTGGCCAATAGCAAAGTCACCCATTGATGACTTCTAAATCCCACTGAAGGACAAAACCACATTAAAACCTGGTGAGCGCCAACAGCAGTGAAACAGCCTTCAGTTCTAACGTATGCTGAAATATAGCCAAATGCCCCCTGGCATAGTTACACACACACACACACACACACACACACACACACACACACACCCCTGAGGGTCATGGGGGTAATATCAGATGGATTATTTACCCAACTGCTCATAGATTTCAGATAGTGGAAACACAAGGTTCACCAGAACACAAAGCACCCAAAGACTCTTTAACGTCTCCACAACACGCTAGCCTGCCCATTCTTCATTTACCTACAAACAGAGCCGCGCGCCTGAAGGCACCGCGTCCACACAGCGGGATAAAGGCTCTGCTTCGCCTGGTCTCCAGAAGTGTGTACACGTCTCAGATCAAGGCAGGGCAAGAGCAAAACACAGAACACACACGAGCCGCTCCGATCCACGAGGGCGCGACTCACCCCCGTCGCTCAAACGGAGCAGAGTGACGAGAAGCGGGGAGAGAAAAGGGCAGAGGAGCAAGGGAATGACGGAAAGAGAGGAGAAAAAGACGAAGAGAGAGTGAGAGTTTGAGAATGCGAGACGGGGAGGAAGGGAGTGAAGTAGTGGAGTGTGACTGGGATTTAATATTTTATAATTGCCCAGGGGATATTTCACAGATCAATGTGTGACTGTACCACAGCCTGTACCAGGGAGACCGCAAACGAGTGAAGCAGACCAAAGGAGAAAGAGTGGGAGGAGAGAGAGAGAGAGAGAGAGAGAGAGAGAGAGGTGTAATGACAGAAAGAATGAAGAGAAACGCAAAATCAGGAACAAAAAAGAATGAAGGAGCGGTAGAGAGCAAGAACAAAGGGGAGGGAGGTGTGGAGGATGTGCTGGGCCTCTGGATACCCTTGGTCTACTTACGCAGAGTGTGTGTGGTGCCGTGTGAAATACACCCTGCGCTGGCCGCCAGCCTGCAGGCGGTGCCGTAGGCCCACATTACCTCCCTTAATGGGCTTCTATTTCAGCTGCAGAAAGGAAGCCAATAACCTCTCAACACTAATGGATAAGTCTACATGTACACAAGGTCTGTAGCTAATATTACTCTGTCTATAGTTTTTCCCAGCAGATCTCTGCCAGGAACACAGGACGATGATTATATACAAGTTTCATGGTTAAGGTCCTGCTTGGATTCTGTCAAAGATTGATTAGCTGCTTGAAAAATAAATAAATAAATAAACAACACACACACATACAGTACACACATACAGTACACACATACAGTACACACACACATACACACATACAGTACACACGTACACACATACAGTACACACATACACACACATACAGTACACACACATACACACATACATACATACAGTACACACACACATACAGTACACACATACATACACACATACAGTACACACACACATACAGTACACACATACACACATAAAACTCTAAACAAGATTCCATGTGAGTAACTGCAGTGAACTGCAGAAATTTAAAAGATATCCAAATGTTTCCAAAAAAAGAGGACGTTTAGGACAGAGTCCTTCATAAGCTTTATCAGCAAAGTGTTTTGCTTGCACAGCTGACGAAGGACCTCTGTCCAAAATGTCCTATTTTTCTGGAAACCGTGTATTTCATACATACAAAAAAAATATCACACACATACACCCATACACACCCACTTTATGGCCATAAAGAAATGGTTACATGAGCAGAAAAGAAATGTATTGCTCTGAGCAGAAATGAATTTAACCATTGTGTCTCCACTTTTAACTAAAAATATGGACTTAAGACTTAAAACTTGAATCACGTTGGAATGGAATCATGTTTACATGAAAAGTGCAATGAACACCACAGGTAATTAATTTCACTGGCCACCTCAGCAGTGCTAATGGCCTGGTGCTTCTGATGTGCTTTAACTGATGTGGGTAACAGCTGAGCCAGTAGAACTACATCCTGCAGGACTGAACCACAATATATTAAAGGCAAAAGTCCAAGAAGCCAAATTGGACTACAGGCAATTAGTGGCAAAAGTGCACCAGCACTATATCATTCTTATATTACTGTGTGAGGTAAGAGGACCAGCCGGGCTCCGTCTCTCTCACTCATGTGAAGTTCTACAACGCGTCAACACTGTCGCAACAAAAGGCAAAAGCCACGTTGAAATCCTATACGTACGCCGATGGGATAACGCAGTCCACACCCCGGCAGGGTGACACAGAGCAGCTTTAAGGGAAAATGACTAGCAGTCTACTCACCGCACTGCATGCTGGTCCCAGGGGCCATTGCTGGCATTCCACTCAGCCATGCAAACTGAGAACATGCTCGTTATGATCCGGCTTATCATGTTAAAACACACACCGATAACCCGCAGATTACAAACACAGTGATAATTACACACACACACACACACACACACACTGATAACCCACAGATTACAAACACACACAGGGCACACTGAAACAGCAACATATTCATACTCAGACAACATATGGTTGTTTCAATCAGCTTCCAGGATTAGTTATATGGTATAAGGAAGCATCTGTGAGATATTATTACATATTAATTGCTTGCCCTACCCAAGCTGCACATAGCTAACATTAGCTAACATTAGCTAACATTAGCTAACATTAGCTAACATTAGCTAACATTAGCTCCACACTCAATGGCTGGAGCCAACGTTAAACTAGAGTCTGAACATGGTCACACAGGTGGTGTTACGCATGTTTGTATGTATGCATATGTTTGTATGTATGCATATATATATGTATAGAGGTGGTGTTCTACTTTCATAACTCAAAATTCAAAATTAACACCCTACGTGTTGGATGCTGCTTTATTGCTTTCAGCCACATGCTAATAGTCTATATAAAGTTGTATAAAGAATACTAATAGTCTATATAAAGTTGTATAAAGAATGCTAATAGTCTATATAAAGAATGCTAATAGTCTATATAAAGAATGCTAATAGTCTATATAAAAGCTTGTATAAAGAATACTAATAGTCTATATAAAGCATGCTAATAGTCTATATAAAGCATGCTAATAGTCTATATAAAGCATGCTAATAGTCTATATAAAGCATGCTAATAGTCTATATAAAGAATGCTAATAGTCTATATAAAGCATGCTAATAGTCTATATAAAGCATGCTAGTCTACACCTGCAAAGCTTGAAATGTGCGGGTTCCTCCACACTGACCCGACGGTCTCCACGAAAATAAACCCACAAGTCAAAGCGGCGGCGGAGTGTTCGGTCCAGCGCACGACTGCGGGGATGGACGCGCTCCGAACCAGCGCAGACAGTCGGCGCGACTCCCGTGGCCGGTACCGTTTAGGGCGCAGCCCAGCGGTGGAGGCGGGGGCGGCTCTGGTGCGGCTCGTTACCGACGCTCCATTTCAGCCGCCTTTGGTATTCCACTCCTGTCCCCTCCCCCGCACCGGGCTGCCCCAGGCTCCTCTGGCAGAAGGGGAGGTTTTAATTGTGGCTATAGAACTCGGCGCGGTTTTGTGCCTGGGAGTGAGCCCTCGCTCCAGTGGGTGAGAGAGCTTGGGTTAGTGATATTGGGTGCAGTCCATCCCCCCAGGCTGCTTTTAATGGCTCCTCTCCCCCCCCCACCCCCCCCACCCCCCCATAGCCGGCCTCAGATAGTTTTCCATGTGATGCCTTGTTAATTCTGCTGCAGGGAAGGACAAGCTTGTATCTCTCTCCCTCTCTCCGTCTCTCTCTGTCTCATTTCTTCGTTCACTCTTAAACCTCTTTTCTCCTTTTTTCCCCCCCACACACCAACCTGTCTTGATTATCCTTGCTAGATCAACGTTATGAGGCAAAACGCAGGATGCAAGTCCTTCACACGCACACAAACAAACAACGGAAAATGTAAAAGCGTCTGTTACTCCAGTTATTAACGACGGAAGGGGGAGAAGCGTTTGAGCTGCGCACATGTGCAGCCAATTCTCCCACTTCTTCTGTGTTTATTTTTGTCATTGCCTGTTCTTCTCCTCCACGGGTCGGATTTCTCCTGCCTCCTCAATCTGTCCTCGCCATAGCACTGTCCCCCCGGCCTCCAGAGTGGAAAGGACATGTTAATATGCGGCTGACGGCTCTACTCTGACCCCTGTGCACAGTCACGCTCCAGGCTCAGTCTGGTATGCAGACCCACAGGCAAGCGGCAGCCTTTATTAAAGTTGGGCCTACAACTCGCCCCTGAGTAACGCCCTCATCACCTGCTCTGTGACTAATCCACCCTGAGGCTCTCCTACAGGCCCTGCCTGCAGTGCAAATGGCTCGTCAAGTCTGAGATAGCAGCTCCAATCCTGACTGGCAATCAGATAGAAACTGCCCAGAGGGTTTGGGTCCTAAACAAAGGACACGGCAAAAAACCACCTTCTCCTGAACACAGACCCAGCAAACAATGTAAGGGGATTTCATCTCGTTGTCTGAACTACTGGCACCCATGTCCCCTCACTTCCCGTCTCACTACGGCACAGCGGGCAACCCGCTCACTGCACTGAAGGAGAGCTGGTGTTGTTCTGTTTCTCCTTCTTCCTGTCAGGAAACTAGGGTTAAAAAAAAAAAGGAGAGAAGTCTTCACAGTGTAGCTCTGCTGCCTGGCAGGCTGTTTCGTGCTGCAGGCCTCGCTGGCCCTCAGGCGCATTACTGAGGAGATGAAATATCTGACTGGGCTCTTCAGAGCAGCCCAGCCACAGCCCCCGAGGCAAGCACTGACCTCTTTAGAAAAGTCACATTCACTTTGCTCCACGGGGATAGAGGAGGGGGCTGGGGGGCGCCTAAGGCGCTATAGCGGCGGATGTGAAAGGCTAAAATGTGGGGAGGCGAAAATGAAGAGAAATCTCGCCTCGCTGGCCTCTCTTCACTTCTCTTTGTGACATTCTGGAAGTCTGGGTGAGACAAGCCATTAAACTAGATCAGCACTGATGGTAGATGGTACAGTTCTGTACAATTGTATTTTCTCTTTCTTTGTCCGTTTTTTTTTCAGAAAGGCACTTTTGAACAATCTTGTGTGATGAAGATTAAGCTCAGTGAAAGAGGTCAGTATGCAGCCAAGGAGCAGAAGCAGAAGAAGAGCTTTTATTGGGTGCCTAACCCCCTTTATTCTGGGGACCTCAGAGCCGCTCACAGCAGCAGATCACACGGCCGGCAACGCAGAGATCTAAGCATGTGGCAGATCATTCACGTGCAGACTCTGTTCTCCATGGTGGAGCACAGAACAGAAAACAGTGGAACATCTTCTCAGTTCTCCTTTACTCCTTTTTGCAACCTTAAAGCCACGAAGGTCAAATGTATGTGAATATCGGTGTATTCCTTTTTTGAGTGGAATAAGTTTGAAGCTTTTTGTGGCTTTAAACGTAGTAATTTGCAACCACAGCTTTGCTTTGCACAGGGGAAAAGCTGTCCAAGATGGCATCAACGCAAACACACTTCATAGTTCCTCTTGAGAACACACACACACACACACGGTTTCAAAATGGCACTGGATACATATATCAAGGCAATTTATGGATGAAACATCACAATAGTTTAATCTATTTAAGCCGTTAAAACGATGACAGACGTCCTTTTGAGACCTTTGCACAGTTCCTCAAATTCCTTTGGGATCAATAAAGTTTATTTCTTTCTTTCTTTCTCTCTATCTTTCTGTCTATCTGTTTGTTGGCTCTGACTAAAATGTGCCTTAGTAACATTAATACACGTTTCCTAAGATGAGCTTTTTTGTGTTTAAATGTGTACACATTCAGTTTAACAAAATGTCAATCAAGCGTTAATCATGAACTGTTATAACAGTTATAACAGAAAAGATTTTTACAGATGAAAATCTAAAAACCCAAACGGCAGCGCCGTCGCTGTGATGATGAAGGCGTGTGGGAAGCAGGAAGCAGGAAGCAGCTGCCTACCTCTCCCGCAGACGCAGGCGGGCCGGGCGAGTCCAGCTTGCGTTTCTTGCGCGGGCCGATGGCGGCGAGGGCCGTCAGGTTGGCGTCTCTCTGCCTCATCTGAGCGAGCTCCTGCTGCTGCATCTGAACATCGCAAAGACATGAGCCAAGATCACCGCTAGAACTCTGGAGAACATACAGGACTCAGAACAAGCAGGAGAGCATGGAGGAGAACCGGTAGTGAATGAGGTCAGTGTGGAGTTAGAACCCTGAGTAACAACCATACCAGCCACAGCGAACATGACTTAAGCCTGGACCTGTAAACTGCAGTGACACCTCAGCCCATTACCTGGGAAACTGCAATCAGTTTAACAAACCAGCCACAGTTTCAATCTGCTCACAGAACTCAGGAGTATCTTGGTGCTTAATTCAATTTCTTTCCAGAAGGGAAAAAAAGGGGGAGGGGAGGGAGGGGGGGAGTTCAAAAGCACAGGCCGCAGGTACAGCCGTCCTGCCCTAGCAGGCAAACACAGAGGCAGCCGTGCCAGCAGGGGAGGGGCCTGTGCATCCTCCACACCCAGCTCGGGGCGCACGGCCCGGGGCACGGAGCACGCAGCCCCCCCCTCCCCCAGACTCTCGACATGCTGTGTGTACTTTAGCAGATGCATCATGCATAGGTTTGTTTCACACCACAACCACGAGAGTTAAAAGGTACCCAAATTAAGGTTCTGTCTAGAAATGGCACACAAACTCTAGGAGAAAAGAGCTGAATGTGATATCTGAGAGGAATAGTTCACTCTCTTTGGATTTCTCAACAAGACAAAATTATGTAAAATAATTTGGCAACTTTATCTAATAATTTTCTCCTTTTAGCTTAAGACCACATATTTGTCTTAATATTTCTTGATTCCTCATCTTTATCCGCTCTAACGCTTCTATAATAAAGTGGAGTGACAGAGTTAATTGACAAAAAGCTAATTCAAAGCAACGTTTACATGCTAATTGAGTTACGGTTATGCTAATGCAAACAGAAGTCATGCACACACATGTTTGCCCTGGAGAAACCAAACACACACACACACACACACACACACACACACACACGTGCGCGCACACACGCACACTGAGCATGTAAGATGTGTGACGTGTTGTCAGCATGGCGGCTGAACTCTGAGCTAGCTCTGACAGCTATGTGAGGATCAGCAGTGGTGTTGGGGGGGTGGATGGTGGTGGAGGTGGTGGATGGTGGGGGGCAGAGAGGACACCGCCCGAGGTGGCGGGAAGTGAAGAGTCTCGCCACACCGACGCAACTGTGACTCTATTAGCACTAAACAGAAGGTTCTGGAAGCAGAGAGACTTCTCAGTGTCGGCACGGAGCTGCTCAGAGCCTGCAGCAACAGCAGTGTCTTGCTTTCATGTTCATTTATTTGATGAGGAGTGAAAGAAGAACCTAGTTACACCATCTGTAATCCAGAGCTCTACACCGCCTTAATGACCAACCTCCATCACTACGCCGAGCTCCAGCTCCACACACGCCGTGTTTTCATATTACTGCATTCCTTAATTTTTCATTTGTACAACTGGCATTCGTTGGAATATTTAGGAGTTCATTTTTTTCCCTCTCTTTCTCAAGTTTAAAATAATTTTCATTATAGAACGAGAGAGAAGTGAGAAAGAGAGAAGAGGGGAAGAGAGATGGACAGAGACAGAAAGGTAGAGAATGAAAATGGAGAGAGAGAATGAGAGAGAGGAGGAGAGAAATGCTTGTAATCTCCAGTCATTTCCAAAAGGTCAGTGGTGGGAGAGAGAGATGCCTGCAGCTCTGGTCTGCTCCGCATTGATCCTTATCTGCCGTCTAGCCCTCCACAATGACTGGGCCCCGAGCGAGAGCTTAATAAACGCTCAGGACAGCACCCAACACAGCACTTCAATTAGGGCAGCTGATTGAAGTCAAGGACACGAAAACTAAGAGCTACATTTCCGATGGCAATGATGAGCAGCATCCCGAGATTGCTGGATAATGCTGCAGTGATATTAGCATGGGGAGTGATGGCTGCGAGGACGCAGTTGCCTCCCTCTGCCTGTAGGGGGCTTGTGGCGTCTGTCACCTTCTGATGATCAAGGTGACTGCTAAATGAGCTCACGGTACACACAGGTAACGCAAAACAAACACAGCTATGTTACTGTGACACAGCCACAGACTGCATCACAGTCGGGCTGTGTCCACCGCGCTACAGAACATCGCGTTCGTTTCTGTAGGAGGCGCACGGAGAGGCGGCAAGCGCTAACGAGCGCTAACGAGGGCGAGCGCTCTCCAACCGCGCCACGTCTGGCCAAACCCCGCGAGCACACCTCATGGACCGCAGCCAGGATTAAAGAGACGCAGAGCGCGTGCGTAGAGGGGAGGCGCGTGTGGGTGGCGGTCTGGCCTTGAAGGCACGCCTCTCCAAAGCCCCGAGACGGCACCGCGCTTCAGGCCAAAACAAAAGACTGCTTCAGCGTTCACTTCAGTCCCTCATTACTGTAGTTAGTTACATTCTGATCAGGAATCGGTGGGGGAAAAAAAAACTAAACTAAACTAAAAACTAAACTGGAAGTGCAAAGTGGAGCCTCAACAGTCTGTGTGTCTTCATCTTCAAAATGGCCTTGGGGAGGGAGAGAAGACACGGCACAGAAATACAGCATCCGTGATGGACAGACGCTCTGGCAAAATATGACAAGATCCCTGTGCACTGAAGACTTATGGGAAAAGTGGTCCAGGGAGTTCAACCCAGCCGGTCAATTTCAAGGACTAAATTAACTGCAGTTAGGAGGAAGACGTCTTGAGGAAGCCTGAAGTCTCACCACACACACACACACACACACACACACACACACAGCTGGACAGGATCCTCCTCCTACCACAGGCTTCATGTAGCACGGGCGTAGCATATGCACAAACATTTATGTTCAATGCATAAAAAAACAATCTTGCTCTAAAGTAAAAAATATATAGCAACAAAGTAGCTAAATAAAATTTGAAAATTGTCTGATATTTTTGCTTAAATCACGGGATGTTTCATTTTGAACCACAACTTGATCCTTATCACAACACAGTGATGTTTTGATGTGTAACTCATACAGCTCTGCAAGTTTAGTCTCTTTAGCCCCGCCTCTCTTCAGACACCCATCGGTCAGTTGTGTTGGTTTCCAAGAGTTACGCTGGGATCAAACTAGACAAATTCAGACTGACTGAGACTTGATTTCCAGACTTTCCCGCGACGGCCCCAGTGCGCAGGGAGGTGAGCAAGGCCTTCAGAGTGGCAGAAGTGACACCCTGACGAAAAGTCCTGCATGTCAGAATTTTTTTGTAGTCCTTGCCTAATTTAACATCTACGACAGGTCCCTTGGCATTGATCAACAGGATGACAGAGTTCTCTCTGGAGCACGTGTATAAACACGGTGAAGCTGTGTTTATGCTAATGAGCTGTTAACACTTTCATTGCCCCAAGTTCTCCTGGGAAGAGACATATGTCCTTTCCGTGACTCCCAGGAACGGGTACACGACTTTTCTCCTTCTTTTTGGAAAATAAAACCGACAGCATTACACACATCGCTTGTGTAACCGTGACTGACAACTTCTTGACCTTCCTCCCCAACGACCTATGAATTCACATAAGGGTGCGAACGCTGGTTGGTTCGGCAGTTAGAATGTAGAATTACAAGGTGACGGTTTGCAGATACAGGAGCCAAGCAGATGGAACTCAGAGGCTGCTGCTCCACCACACCCACCTCCTTGGCCTTCTGCTTCAACCGAGCCTGTTCTGGGTCTTCTTGCCTGGAACGACTCTGAACGGAGGGAAAAACAACAAATTTAAGAGGAATTCATGGCCCAGGATTAATATTTGGAAGTCAAAACTTCATCTAATCAAATGAAAATCATTCTTAAACATGCCAATTCTGAAAAGGTCAAACATTGCACATTTGCAGATCTGTATCTAGACCGGAGACTTCAGCACAGTGACCAGGCTACACAGTTAGGACAGGCAATCTACAATTTGCAAAAAGGTTTGCTGAAGTCAGTCAGTCAGCAAGTGCTTGCTGTGCATATAAATAGGCCAACTTAACTCTCCAACAGTGTTGGAGGTGAGGTAAGAAGTAACACCACAAGGGCAATTATCTCCTGGCTGAGAGCTTAATTACTCGACTACTTCATTAGAATGGGGATGCAACACAGAATCTAATGAGCAGGACGTCACCATTCTGCCCATCGTCGCTGTCGTCTTCATCATCATCACGGTTGCTGCGCATTAAATGGACTAATTACCCATGCTTTCATACGGAGAGCTTTCCTCCTGTGGGGGATTTCACCACACCCCCTGCCTTAGCTCCAGGGGTGGAAGAGATGCATGCTGGGAAAGGCAATGATGGCTATTCGCTCGTGGTAGAGACAGAACAGGCTCTCAATCTGATGTTAAGGGAATTGTGAGCAGTCAGAGCTCTAGGGAGGATGATTCTAAGACAGGAAGGTGACCAATGTCACACCTTTGACATTTTTTGGAGCGCCATGCTTGTACATGATGCCCATGTCTGTGAACATCTGTGAACGGTCGACATCCATCAGCTTGAGGTCGAATGACTTTTTGTTTTTTAAACACAGAAGCTCAGGACCATCCAATAGAAAATGTAATGTTCTCTCATGGAGGGACTGGGCTTATTAGCAGGCTGCGCACATCACCACCACTCAGGGAGCCTCGGTCTGAACTAGGGGTTTGAAACGCATGATGGAGAAAAGGGGTCGAGGTGAAAGGTGAGAGGTCAACTCTCCTGCCTACCTTGGCGGCCCTCAGCAGGATCTCCCTCTCCTCTTCGTCCTTACGCTGCTTTTCCAGCTTCTCCAGCTGCTCAAAGAACTTCAGCTGGGTCCTCACATCCGACGTCTGCTCACGCGCCTCTTCCTCCTGCAGCGGAAAAACACGCAGCGGTGAGCTCACCAACACCACCACCCCCACCCCCACGTGAACCACACCCACCCACACACCCCTCCCGCGTCTCATTTCAGGAAATGCTTCACTTTCTGCTCCGTTACGCTTTCGCCGATTCTTCTTCCTACGTGACAGAACTAAAGTTACTAGGTCAGTCAGAGTTAATGGCCTAATTGTTAAGTTTCGTCAAAACTTCTCCGAGGCGCTCCACACATTCTCCCTGACAAAGCTCTGCTCTCGTTTCCTGAGAGGAACAGTGTGGCAGGCGCACATGAGAACACACACACACACACACACACACACACACACACACACTTCTGAGGCTGTAGCCCATTAGCAGCAGAGACTGCACTCCTCCTCTCCTCTCATCTGTCACTCCTCCTCTCCTCTCATCTGTCACTCCTGCACTCTTTCTGCGGCGAGGTTGTGATGCCGCTGGCGGGACTCCTTACCCCGCGCCCGCCTCGTACGTCCTGCTCACGGCTGATGTCACCCGCAACACAGGAGGACCCGGCAACACGCACAACGCTTTTACCAAGTCACAGGAATATTAATGATTAGCACCTCTCTGTACTTTCCTTATGATGAACTACTAAACTAGCAACTAGCGCACGACACACTGAAGCCAACACACACTCAGACACACACTCAGACACACACACTCAGACACACACACCCCCTAAGGGAGGACTTTGCTTCCCACACAATCAAGAATAAAAGTACAGGCCTAATTTAAGTCGTGTGCCCCATGTTAGCTGAGTAGCTCCCAAAGCTACTTCAGGTGGGTTCAGAATTCAAGGCACTAAAGGAGATGGAGGTTATCAGCCGACTGCAGTAGTGACATCACCCACTAGTCGAGCCTGCTAAGAGTCGAACACACACAGAGGCCTAATCACTGCTTTGATGTAGAGAAAACATAAATCCTTTTTCCGCATGTCCTGCCATGGTTGAAATTGGGCTCAGAAGGAGCTCAGCTGGGCCGACGCGCAGGTGGGGGGGCGTCTGGCGCCCCCTCTGGTGGGATGACCGGGGCGGTTGGGGGAGGTGCCAGGGCGCTCTTACCCTGCAGGCGTCCGTGCGGTGTTGGGCCAGAGCGGAGGCGTTTTCCAGCATGGTGCGGAGTCTGGACTCTGTGGCGTGGGACACGAGGTTCACCACGTCCCCCGACACCTCACTCAGCCCCAGCTTACGGGCTACAGAGACAGACGGGAGAGAAGACAGCGTATGAGGAATGGGAGATGGCTACTGATGCCCAACACACACTAGGAACCATCGCCGCCACTATTTACACACGACCCCTGCTGAACATCTAAACACGTTACCGCTCCTCTGTTCTGTCTCTCACACACACACACACACACACACACCAGCAGGTGGTGCCATACAGTGTCTCTTCCTTTCCTCCTCTCCATTCACACTGAAGCCATCAAACAAAGACGCATGCGCATGCACACACACACGCACTCACTCACTCACACACACACACACACACACTCACACACCTCCCCCAGAGGAAGATTTACATTTTTAACACACTCCACCCTCTGGCGACAGCGTAGCAACCACAGCCAGGCTGCATGTAATGGCACATAACCCCCGGCACTCATTGCTATGCACTGTATACTAAATCAAACGCAAAGGAAAGAGAGAATGTGCTTAAATATAATAATGGGAGGGAGCGTGTAGATCCCCAGAAGCATTTCCCTTCCATCTGACCTCATACCTGCTCCATCACCTAATCTTATCTGTCCAAACAAACACCCATCACGCTCCCATGGAGTTTACACGGGTGGAGAAACCCACGTCCACGGGTGGAGAAACCCACGTCCAGAGCTGGCAGAGGTTAGAAGTTACTGTAGGATTTTTTTTTTTTTGTAGATCGGTAGTTGTGATTTCAGGATTTTAATAACATGGGGGGGAAGAAACTCCAGTTCATATTTTATGTCCTTCTAAATCAGAAATGTGAATGTTTGTGGGCAGATGGACCTGCTGGCTTTACTATTCCTCACCTACAGGGTGTATTAATCACAGTCACAGTCTGTTAGCCGTGTGCTTATTTCTTAATAAACCATAAACCTGAATATGGTTATGCGGGTTACTCATTTGATATTGCGCTGTGTCCAATACAGTACACAAAAATAATCCCCCGATTTCCACTTACATTTCCTCTGATAATGGTATTATTGAAAATGGAATTATGTTATTAGAAAATGAGATTATGGGATCTTTCAGTGCAGAGAATCTCTTCGCATTAGAATAATCCTCCATCAGACCAGCTTCAGTCTTTCCTGTGCCATTTTCACTGACATGCGTCGAACGCGTGTATGCAAATCTAGTTCTCACAAGATGACAGGGCACGTGCAGGATCCACTCCATCATTGCCCACGTACACATCTGCCTACGTTTCCATCGCCTGAGCAAGCACACCTGTAATAAATGAGCGCGCACGGCGTCTGCATACATACGTGTTCTGCCCACACATGTCACGCTTGTTTGTATGTGCACCCCGATGCATTTCTCCTCTACGTCTCAGGTGTCTCGTCAGGCTTGGCGTGCGCATGCATCGTGCGTGCGGGAGCGACCTTGTCGGGACGGGAGCCCCAGGCTCTCGCCGCACACGCAGGACAGGCTGACAGAGAGGCATCAGAGGAAGGGCCATAAAGTATTCATACGCAGCCGGAGGACGGCCGAGCTCACTAGCCGCACTCATTAGGCTGGAGGAGTGGAGGGGGACAGGGGGGGGTGCACTTGAAGTGGAGTGGACCGAGAGAGGTGGGGAGTGGGACGGGCTCGGTGGTGCCGCCGGCCGTGCGGACCACTGTCCAGCGCACGGCACCGCCAGCCCATTCAGGAGGACGTGTGTCCGAGGCGTGAGGGTCGCTGGCGTGGAGAACACACACTGCGCGACAGCAGCCCAGCGCAGGCCGTACCGCGGTACCGCCACACGGGCTACGGCGCCTCAGCTGCCGCGTGCTCAGAAGGGCGGCGGCGTGCGCGGGTCCTGTACCTGTCTCCAGGATGCGCCTGTGGAGCAGGACGCTGGGCAGGAAAGATTCGTCTTTGCAGGACCGGATGTGTGTGCCCACCAGCTCGGAGCCTGTGGCCAGAATACGAGCGTTCTCCTCGTTCAGGTTCACGCCCGCCATCGACGCTACGTCATTGATGTCGTCATCGTCCCTGTGATGCGCAGCAGGAGAACAAGGTGTTTTTGTAACAGGCTGCAGGGTCACATGTAGTCGCACCTTCCTAACAAATAGCGCTAATGTAAGATCACATATTCGGGAAAATTACCTATGTATCAACCGCGTTACAGGACAAATGTTAGAGCAGAAAACCCATTATTACCCATATTAATGACTGAGATCATGATCTAGGAATGCTGTCTACACCACAGGCCTTCTGTCTGTTTGTATTTGTTTCTTAACTTTCAGGAAATCTCTGTCCTGATGAAAAACACACCAAGAGAAATGCTGCCCCCTAATGGCTCAAAGGAGCGATTCAGCATCTTGACGAATCACTTCATGCTACACTTGTGATGTGATAAATATGTTCACGCTTTTGTGACACTTTTGGCTGTAAAACTGGGTCTTTCAATGAGAAAATGATGGAAATCTGGATCATCATTATGGCAGACAATTAAAACGAGTACACTAGCTTCTGCACAAAGGAGATACATGTTTTTTTTCTTCTAAGAATGTCTGCTGCACAGAGATGTTTAGCCCATGACTTCTGACACACTTTAACGACCCAATAATTATCTGAGAACAAGGCCTATGACGTGTTGCCTGACATTTAAAACCTCATGGGACAAATCCATATGATGAGTTTCAACATGTTTAATCAAGTGGAAAAAGGTTATTCAACAAACTTCTGTTCCCCTTTAAAGCATTAAAGCCTAAAATGCTACATCATGGCGTTGGCGTTGTCTGATTGGCTGGTTCGTACCTGAAGGTCCCGCCTCCTGGGTCGTTCACCTTCTGCTTCAGACTGGACGCGGCCGACACAGCAACGCCCAGTGGGGTCCTCAACTGCACTGCCGTTCCTCGGACCACAGAACCTGTATCACAACAACGTGGGCCGCTTTCACAAACACTGCACATCTAGGGAACACGCTCATGCGTTACATCTTTCTTGGAGAAACCAGCCATTACTAGACGCTCAGTGTCCACAAAACTGTATGAGAACTATTATGGGTGTATTACTGCTTCGAGGCAGAGTCACACACCCTGAGGCCGGATCGTCTGGGTGATGAACATGGGCGTCCGAGCTGGGCCAGCCTGACCCCCTGACCTTTTAATGGCCTTTGGGAGATAAAACAGGTGTGACGCATGTTATGACCATATGAATAATGATGCGGCAGAGAAAGTGCAGGTGTGACACGCACATGGGAGGCCGCGTGATCCTGGGCGATCGTGGCGCGGACAGCGGGCACGGCGGTGGGGAGGGTGCGGGGAGGAGGAGCCTTGATGGTGCTCCCAGTGAGGGGTGTGGAGGGGGCGGGGCTTGGGGACAGCTGGACCAGAGACTGCTGCGAGTTCAGCAGAGTCAGCCGCAGAGCAGGGAGGCTCTTCTGTACACACACACACACACACACACACACACACACAGCCAGTCAGTGAGTCTCACACAGACGCGCAAGTCTGCACGTACACACAGACGCACACACACACACACACACAACTCAGACCCTCAAGAGACACAAACATCCTCCAGTGTGACTGCAAAGCCACATCTGTGGAGGGACACGAGGAGACGATACCTTCAGAAAGGGCACGAGGTACGGCTGAGGAGAAGACTTCAGCTCCGTCTGCAGGCGACTGGTGAATTCCTCCGGCTCGATTTTGGCGTCCTTTTCAAAAATAAGAGAGAGTCGTAACCAGCGAAAAACAGAGCACCATTTATCCCAGAGCCCCATGACGGCTATGCAGGTGTGGCTGCCGTGTGACCTCAGACGACCCCTAGGAGGGACAACAACGTCTCACCAGCAGGTCCTGCACAAGGGCCTTCACATTGCGGGACGTATCCGGAGAGGGGGAATTATGGGATGCCAATTTGATCAATGTTGCTAGGAAGTTCTTGCATTTCTTCACATTCTCTTGCATTTCCTGAAATGAGAAAAAATAGCACAAAACTTAAACGTACTAACAAAATGTTGATGAGAAACAGTTCTTCAGAAATCGAAATATGGCCGTCAGGCGTGTTGACCGAAGAGGCAAAGGCAGCTCGGAGTAAGACAAACTGTGTCAGGTGGTCCTGGCTTGATCAGCTCAAAGCTACTGTTGTCTGTTCACAAAAGGCTGAAGTTTAATACTAATATTAGTCTGATGAGTTTGGTTAGATGAGTCAGACTACCAGCCCCAGATGTGGCTGAGCTGAGGGGCAGTACGGAACAGGGGGACTCTTGTGTCCACGCGGGCCTGGGCCGAGCGGCAGAGCTGGGCTACCTGAGAGAAGCTGGGGGCACCACTCAGGACTGCGGTGGTGGGGAGGGAGGTCTGGGGCTTCTGAAGGCGCGCTCCGGCCGTGATCACTGTGGCACCAGCCGAGGGCTGCAGAGCAGAGCTCACCGGCACCACTGGGGTCTTCTGAGTGAAGAACAAGAAAGGGTTAACTACACCAACTACACCAGTGCAATCCACAGCTCCATCCATGGTTCAGTCTCAGCATCCACATCACAATGCACCAAAGAAGACAATTAGACAAACTGTCGAACATTTCTAGACAAATATAATGAAGCATGTTATTTAAGTTACGGTGTAATATGAAAAGTTTAAGGGGTGAATTTGATCATCCTGAAAGTTAAATTCACAAATTATGAGTTTGTGTCCTAGTTAAGGCAGGAAAAAGGTGCTCAGTGTACCTGTAGGGCAGGGCTGAGTATACCTGCAGGGCTGGGTTTACTGTACCTGTAGGGCAGGGCTGAGTATACCTGCAGGGCTGGGTTTACTGTACCTGTAGGGCAGGGCTGAGTATACCTGCAGGGCTGGGTTTACTGTACCTGTAGGACAGGGGTGAGTATACCTGCAGGGCTGGGTTTACTGTACCTGTAGGGCAGGGCTGAGTATACCTGCAGGGCTGGGTTTACTGTACCTGTAGGGCAGGGCTGAGTATACCTGCAGGGCTGGGTTTACTGTACCTGTAGGGCAGGGCTGAGTATACCTGCAGGGCTGGGTTTACTGTACCTGTAGGGCAGGGCTGAGTATACCTGCAGGGCTGGGTTTTCTGTACCTGTAGGGCAGGGCTGAGTATACCTGCAAGGCTGGGTTTACTGTACCTGTAGGGCAGGGCTGAGTATACCTGCAGGGCTGGGTTTACTGTACCTGTAGGGCAGGGCTGAGTATACCTGCAGGGCTGGGTTTACTGTACCTGTAGGGCAGGGCTGAGTATACCTGCAGGGCTGGGTTTACTGTACCTGTAGGACAGGGCTGAGTATACCTGCAGGGCTGGGTTTACTGTACCTGTAGGGCAGGGCTGAGTATACCTGCAGGGCTGGGTTTACTGTACCTGTAGGACAGGGCTGAGTATACCTGCAGGGCTGGGTTTACTGTACCTGTAGGGCAGGGCTGAGTATACCTGCAAGGCTGGGCTTACTGTACCTGTAGGGCAGGGCTGAGTATACCTGCAGGGCTGGGTTTACTGTACCTGTAGGGCAGGGCTGAGTATACCTGCAGGGCTGGGTTTACTGTACCTGTAGGGCAGGGCTGAGTATACCTGCAGGGCTGGGTTTACTGTACCTGTAGGGCAGGGCTGAGTATACCTGCAAGGCTGGGTTTACTGTACCTGTAGGGCAGGGCTGGCCACGCCTGCTGCCTGCACTACCTTAACCTGGGCGGGGGAAATCGGCCGGATGGGCTGGGATGTTACAGGCGACTGAAAAGTAAGAGATTGCCACAGGATTAAATCCACGATCCAGAGCTGCCCAGGTCAGGCGATATCTAGTCAGACTGCACCAGCTTCACAACAAATGTTGAACATGCGTTTTTAAGACCTTACGACATGCTGTTTCCACATACTTGAGCCACAGGAGTGGTGACCCTGAAGGTGGAAGAGGGTGTCAGAGGTCTGGGGGACAGGGTGGCCTTGTTCTGATTCTGAGCTTTGGCCTGGGCCAGAACCTGCTGGGGAACCAGCACCAACTGGCCTGCCTCAGTCCGGACCAGCACCATGCCTAGAACACAGGTGACGAGCTTTAGCAGAGCATCAGCAAATACACAGCTGGTCTCTCAAACGCAGACCGATGTGATGCTTGAACAAAAAGTGAAACCATAACTGTCCAATTACTGTTTTGATTCAAATGCTTAGGTAGATATTTCAAAGCTCACTGGCTCTTCTGAATGATTCACAAAATGTTTAAAGCTCCTTCAAACTTTGAAAAAGCAATCAAAAGGATGTGGTGTCAGTACACTTACCCTGTGGAATGGTGAATCCTGGTGGTAACTGAATAGTGGTCTGCTGAGGTCTGACCGTAAGCTGAGGCGTCAGGGGCCTGGGAGAGGCCGACACCCCATGGACCTGAGCTACTCCTGCAACCGCTGCAGCCGGAGCGCCAGGTCTCAGCAGGTTTGTGGCCTGGCCCGCAACACCCGCCTCTGGCTTCACTAGAACCGTGGGGCTGCTCGGCACCGGTAGTGAGGTGCCTACTGCGTTTGACTGCAAACCACCTGCAGGTGCCAAGCCTACCGGGTGACCGAGGAGCTGGTTTGGGACAATGGTCTTAATCTGGGTTTGTGGGCTACACTTCACTAAACTAGCGTTTGTATTTGAAAATACCACAGTTGAGGTTGTGGCAGGAGCTGTGCTGACACCCTGTGCGGGCAACGCTGCAACTTCAGGGTCACTTCCGTTAGGCACGTTAGGAGAGCGCTGCAGTGCAATAGCAGGGGTCGTCTGACTACTTGATAGATTTGCTGCTTTAGGCAATATATGATTAGGCTGAGAAGAAACGAAAGTACCATTTGTGCCATTAGGGACGGACATGTTGCCGTTATCGCCCCCTAAACCAGAGCCAGTGACACCACCGTTCACACTGGTTGCATCGGCTTGAAATCCAGCGAGAGCAGCGGTAGCAGAGGCAACAGCAGGAGAGTTAACAGGCACTGTCCCGCTAGACAACGCTCTGGGAGAAACAGTCCGTATAGCTGACGCTATATGATGTGTGTTGGGGAGAGTATCTGTAGGCAGTGATGATGGTGCTAACGTTACAACTGCTGCGTCACGTGAACAGTTCGGAGAAGTTGCGCGTCCCGGTCCAGGCTTTGGTACCGACGCTGTGTTCGCAGTCACCACAGACCCAGGCGTGCTCACAGAGGACGGTATGGCGCCCGACGTCGGTGTCCGCTCGGAACCGTCTTCTGGTGTGTTGACCTCCTGCTTTTGCTCCACTTTGTGGAGTCCTGACTCTCGTTGTTCCAATGTGGTTCCCACTTGAGCGGGTAATAATTTTCCCAAGTTGTGATTTACAGTTTCTGACGACCCTGACCTTCTGACTTCGCTCTGTGAAGCAGCTAACTTATTTTGACCACCAAGTTGCGATTCTAATGAACCTACGAGATCGCTGACTGCTTTTTCATCCACTTCTGAATAAAGCATATCTTCCAGTGGATCAGGGACACCCGCCATCTTTGGAAGACACTCACAAAGTGTGTTGTGCGCTTGCGTTGTTTTTGCAGCAGATGCATTGTGGGAAATACTATGACATCATATTGAGTGTTCTAGCATGTCGACTATGGTTCGGCGCTTCAAGACCGTTAAGCGTGTTTCACCAGAGTATATCCCGAAATCAGGGGCGGCTATGAAGATGTAACCCTCAAATTATTTCATTGAGATATTATGTATAAATTCATGTAGTTTTAACGTCGATGAGCATACAATATTTATTTCTGCTGGCCAGAATACTCGTCAAATTAGGATACACTTATATAGCTCGCAAGCTTACTATTTATACATAACTTTTATTTTTTTTACAAAGAATTGACCTCTAGTCATGGGGGAAAAAATGCTCAAATCAATTTCAAAACATTACATTTGTGCAGATCTCCTCTACCGAGCCGTCCCGAGAAATACACGAAAGAACGTCCCCACAGCGCTGCTCACGTGAAGGTCACGTGGTACATGATGGCCAATTGAATTGCGATTCGTGGTGTTGCTGCTCGGAATGGAAACGGCCCGTTATTGCTGCTTCGCAGGTCCTGACCGTCCGCACTGCTACGGGTACGTGACACTACGAATCGGTGCATTAGGAATCATTTTATCTGCTCGTTTTAATCCACTTGGCTAGGTACAGTTTTGTTTTACGATTCGCGTGTCTTTCTTTCGCGTGTCCTATTTTATTTCTCGTCAGGCTAACAGCCAGTTGCTAATTTAGCTTGTTAGCTAACAGCTTGCTAACTCCGTGTAACGCGCATAAACATCTGAATTAGCCGGTCAGCTCGTTTAGTCCAGCGAGAACAAGTTGGATACGTTACGTTTATGTTTGAGTTTTAGATTTGAAAAGGTTTAATGTGGCATACGTAAGCCAACAAGAATGTAGGCTAATAGATCTACTGTAATAAATGTACTGTTATGACTGTGTGATCAGCTAGCTGGCTAAGCTGTATGAAACTCTTATGCGTCTTATTCCAATGCTAGGGAGTCTCACCATGAGTTCACGGTCAGTGGTCTCGGCGCATAGTCTCGCACACTGAAGGGGGCGTGGGACGTTTTAGAAACGTTAATGAATACCTGCCATCACGTCAAGGTTCTCCAAAGATCTACCTTGATGCAGACATAAGGTTCTGAGCAAAAACGATTTGCAACAGGTTTAAAATGCAACAGAATGAAATGTTCGAGTGTATAGCACAATCTGAACCATGTAAAGCGTTTTAGTGCTTGAGGTTTTGAACCACGATATGCTGTCAGTTATAGTATAACTATTTTATTTAACCCTTCTGTCACCTACATTCTGTGTGCTGTGAGCTCTTGTAAGTTGATTTGCATGTATGTCTGTATCTTATCCAACAGGCACAATCACCAGCATGGCCACAGCTCAATCCACGTTAATGTTTGCTATATCCGTCTTGATGATAACAGAACTAATACTGGCCAAAAAGGACTATTATGATATTTTAGGCATACCCAAAGATGCCACTGAGCGGCAGATTAAGAAGGCTTTTCACAAGCTGGCTGTGAAATATCATCCAGATAAGAACAAGAGCCCTGATGCAGAAGCAAGATTCCGGGAAACAGCGGAGGGTAAGTGCCTAGCAACCGACTGGCCACATATTCATGCAATTGGTAATGCAAATATAATAAGCCATACGCCGTGCTGCCATACGCTACAGTGCAGTAAAGGTCATGAGTTCCAGTATCAGGAGATATGAGGCTCAAGCTTAATAGCTAGAAATGTTCTTTTCTGCCTCTTGCTCATTATGGTAAAATGCAGTCTAAATGCTGTTTTCTGTCTGCATTTTTCAGCATATGAAATACTATCAGACGAGAAAAGGAGGAGAGAGTATGATCAGTTAGGGCGGAGTGCGTTCTCCAGCGACGGCGTGAGAGGAGGAGGCCAATACTTCCACCAGTACTTTGATTTTAACTTCGACGACATGTTCAAAGACTTTGACATCTACAGCCAGAACAGGCATGCCCGGCCCAAGAGGCACTTTGAGGACCATTTTAGGGCTCACCAACAGGCTCACAACCGCCACAAGAGGCACTTCCAAGGTCCCTTTGGTGCTGGGATCTTTGATGAGCTCTCTGACGACATGGAGAGGATGTTTACATTTGACAGAAACAGCAAGCGGACCGAGAGCCGGTTTCCCGGCGCAGCCAAGCAGCACTGCAGAACTGTGACTCAGCGAAGGGGCAATATGGTGACCACCTACACGGACTGCACCTCTTCCTGAGCTCCAGAGTGGACCACCAGATGATGGTCATTCTGTGGCTTTGCTCTGTTCATCTGTTGCTTACGCTGATTTGTTCTGTTGATTCTATGAATGTACTGCTGTGGTGGGTGACGTGTGATGTGTTTGAGTGACTGGGAGCGCTAGGGTTAGGGTTAGGGTTAGAGTGACTGGGAGCGCTATTAAGCATTTTCAGTTCATATGGTGACACTGACAGGTGACATTAACATTATGCTGAGTTTGCTGCACACTTATTTAGGAAAAATGTGATTAGTATGATGCTTACTTGGTTTTAATTGCTAAAAATGTTCAAAGTGTGTAAACGGCTAATAGTGGTTATAAACGATCCTGTAGCTTATACAGCTATTATGCATCAGCTCACCACTTTGCCAAAACCCTTTCAGTGCACAATTAGAATATAAGGAAAGCAAACGTGGGCAGTTATTTAGAATTGGATTACAAACCAGCAGTTAGATTATAGCTGGAAACAGGATTTTTATGTGAGCTGTATCATTTAATCCCGAACACGCCATCCAGTAGGGCTGTTCTCTGGTTCTCATGTTGAATGGTCTGGACTGTAGGCTTAAGTCATCTGGCTAAGTGAAAAATCCTTCCAGGCTAAAAGCTTCATATATCTGTCCCTGTTTAAACATGGTTATATGATCAAACAACACAAGTGGCATCACTCATAATCCTTTGTTGTTAGTTCTGTGGAACAGTACATGTTAACACATGGTAAATATTTTGCTGTTGAGAATTATAGTTTGCAGTTTACTGGAAGATTTAACACTTTTTTTAATTTCAAGATTCTTTCATTCTTGAATTTTAGAGGTGCCTTTTCCATTGTTCTGAAGTATATTCAGATTCATTGTAGATTGTAGAATTACTGTTAAAAGTACAGTACAAAATGTTCTGTGGTGTGTTCATCTTGCTCCAGGGCTGAGAGTGGTATATTTAGCTTTGTAAATCACGTCTTACGTTGCCCAGTGTGGGGTTGCATTTGTTTTAACAAACACAAGTTTTTTTTGTGTGTTTTTTTTTTTTTTACACTAGTTATATTAACAGTTTTTGCAGTTTTGACATTCACCAATTTGTAACAAATGGAAAATCTAGTGCAATATTAACAATGCAATTTGTGCAATTAGGATGTTGCTGATATTGCATAAGTTTTAAATGTAAAACAAGGATATTTTAAAGCTACGTTATTATTAAATTGGCTATTTAAATTTATACTCTACTCAGTTTGTTTTATAAGTTGATTAAACAAACCCATTGATGATTGGAGAATATGTTCAACATGTTAAACATGGTGTAATTTTCACTTGTCCTTGTGTTACACCTTGATACATTCTGAACAATGTGAACACCAACAGCCCCAGGCAGACTGAGCCCCAGCACTGCATCACCGTAAGCACCTGGGGACACGGGTGTCAATTCTTTAAGATGCATGGAACACTTAAATGCTATTGTTTTATTTACATGTTATGATGTAAAATGTGTATACTTCTCATGTTCCTGTGTGACAAATCACTTTTTTACCTCATTTTTCACTTGGAGAAATTTTTGTTCTTGTGCAATATTTTATGCCAGATGTTCTGTTAATACCACTGTTACTTGCTGGCCTGTCAATGTTGAACTGACTTTAAGATGACCCATTGTGCACTTATTTAAATCCTATGGATAATGTTTAAACCTGAATGACTAAATTCAAACCCAAATATGTGTACTTGGGTGGAATAAATGATGAAAAACTGCAAACCTTGAATTATATTTTTTCTATATTTATATATTCTATACAGAAAGCTGCCTTGTATGCAGTGGTAGCACAAATATATATATATAAAACATTAAAAATATAAACTGGTTTCACACTTTTTCACAGCAGATGAAGGAATTTTGTCTGAGCTGTACTGTTTCTCTGGAAACCTTTCGTTTATTGTCTTTGAAAAAATATGAAATGCAATAACTCACTTGCTAGAGTAACTATTGCAGCTCGTTAGGTAGTTTCTAGAAGATTCATAAGTGGTGGGTCTATGAACTTCAAATCCCACAATGCCATTTGAGAAACTTGTGCGCAGTTGTTTCATGGCCCGAGTTGTTAATGGTGGCTCTGTGAGGGGACATTGGATGACTTTGTCCCGTGTGCTACGGGGTGGTTGACCAAGGAGTCCATTCATTTTGACAGGCAGCGATTGCCAAAACAATGGAGGCTCTTATTCCAGTCATCAACAAGCTTCAAGATGTGTTTAACACAGTGGGGGCAGATATCATACAGCTGCCGCAGATCGCGGTGGTTGGAACGCAGGTAATGCGGACGTTTTCACTTTCGCTAATGCTAACAGGATAACCGGCAGTTGCTGTAAAATCAGCATTCCTTAAGCTAACGATGCTACTCTTACCTACCAGTATATGACACACGGGACTAATTAGCTATATAACTCCTCTGAAGAAACTCACTTTGCATCACTCATGCAGTCAGTGTCTCCTGAATAATAATTAATCTAGGCTAACGTTGGCTAGATAGCTAGCCACCAAGCTAACCAGCTACAGTATTCTCCCTTGTAACAGCCATGCTAGCTAGCTGGTTAAGCTAAACTGGGGTTATCTAACTAGCCTGACCTCACGACAGCGTGTGATTACCAACCAAAGGATTCACATCGAACCGCCCGTGTGGGGTATATAACAACATTCAGGGTCCGTTTACTTTCACAACAGACACGGTGCGTGTTGTGTAGCTGCTGTCTCAGTGAAGGAGAATTGAATGCCACAACCATAGTACGGAGTATAAAGGCTAGTCAGTTATTTCAGAGGTAAATGAATTCAATTATTCCCTGTGTTGAAAGAAACCAAAACAACAGTGCAGGTGTAGCGGACCTAGAAGGCTAGATATATAGATATATATCCAAAGCGACTATTTCAAAAAGAAGCAGGAGATTTTCAAAGGCAGTTTAGAGGATATTTTTATCTAGACATCAAAAGACATTTACAAGAAGACGAGGACGGTGAAGTGTCATTAAGCTGTCTTAAATGGCAGGTGGGATTTGAGTGGGTTAATGAACAGATAACAGCCTCCTTTAAAAGAAGCAGAGGTGCTTCATTGCCTGTTGCAGCTTCTAACCTCCTAACGGTTTTCTCCTTCACAGAGTAGTGGGAAAAGCTCTGTGCTGGAGAGCCTAGTGGGAAGGGACCTCTTGCCCCGTGGAACGGGTGTCGTCACGCGCAGACCTCTGATCCTGCAGCTGGTGCATGTGGACCATGAAGACCGCCGGAAGACGAGTGATGAGAATGGTATGCGTGCACCATAAGCCCACTACTCCCTTTCTCCCTTTCTGCCAGGTGTGAGTGTTCCTGCATGGGCTAAATCGGCACCTACTTTGGTCCCTGGTTGGTTAACACTGTTGGGGTTGGGCTGAGACTTGTGAACAGTAACCCGTCACAGTCATTGGGCCGCACCGCTGTGTGACATCACGCCTGTGTGACATCAGTTCCTGAAATGCTCTTCTGCTTTCCTGCTGCAGTGTCATGAGCAAATGGAGTGTCTTCTGTAATGCGTATGACCAGAAGAACAGAGCTTGCAGTTGTAACTTTGATTTGGGCACCATAGCCAGTTGCGTTACTGTTCTTCTCTCGCTCATCCCAGGGGAATCGAACAGGATGCTCAACAAGTCTTGTGCTTCAGTGCCTGCATGGGAAAACCATTGTCGCAGGCTAACTCTGTTTCCTCTGTCATCTTTCTTTAACCGCAGACCCCAATGCCTGGAAAAATGGACGCCTTTACAAAGGTCTCCTTGTTCTTTACCCTTCCATCTATGTTGATCAGATTCCATCTGACTTTCTTTTTTGCCCTTATGTTGCGTCTGTTTGCTTAGTTGCTAGGTTTGCTTGGTCGAATTGTCGGCATAATGGTTTGCTTTTTCCCAGTAGATGTAGTCAGGGATCTCTGTGTCACTCAGGACACAGTCCTGTATGGGGTCCTGAAGTGGCCACCTCATTTAGAGTCATCTGGTCAGTGTGCTAGTGGCTCAGTACTAATTAGAGGCAACATGCCTGAATAGGAAGAGGAACGTATGTGTGGAAAGATTATGATAAAGTGCTTGAATTACCCACAATGCACTGTGCTTGCATTTTGTTCCTTTTTTATATAATTTGCTGCACTGATGCTTGTTTTTGACACTTTATGGATTCACAATATGTAGGATCACAGAATAAAAGGACTAATTTTCTCTGAGGTCTGGTTCACAGTCACAGTCTTGGGAGAATTAGTGTTGGGTTTTTCTTGATTAATGAAAAGCTTGCTATTAGGATTTAAACTAGGCTAGTTTGATTAGGAGGACACCAAAACTGGGACTGAGATCCAGCCCTCTGGAGACCCAGTGTTGATGACCCTGCCTGTGCAGTGCGTTACGCGTGGGTGTAACGTTGGTAACGGTTCACTGTGTTCGTCCAGGTGTGGAGAGTGAAGAGTGGGGGAAATTCTTACACACCAAAAACAAGGTATGCTTCTACAACTCCTAAAACATGCTTAGAGTTTACACAATAGTTCTCATCTGCTCCACAGTTATTATTTGACACAAGTGTTTATTGTTACCAAACCAGATCAGATATTTAAGATCAAATTAGCTTGGGAAATTCTTGATACTACACTGAGAACACAATCAAGACTGGGTGGTTCACTGAGCTCTGAGCAGCTGCCCACTTTACAAAGCTTCCCTCTTCCTGTTTAGTTAGTTTAGACTTTCTCACATTATAAGCTTGTCCTTCAGAACAAGAGGCTTCTCAGCATCTCGTGGGAGTCCCGCAGAGCCACGTGAAACATTACAGCGTTGTAGATCACGCCCACTTAGGCCATGCCCACTTAGGCCACGCCCACTTTTCACTCGTGTCCATGTGCATCGTGTATTCATGACTCTGCTTGTTTAAGCTCTATACAGATTTTGATGAAATCAGACAAGAAATTGAAGCTGAAACAGAAAGAATCTCAGGCAACAATAAGGTACAGGTGACATTCCAGAAAAGAACTATTAAAAGTACGCACACTCTGTGGTACGTGTGTGTTACACCTTCCTGCTGTAATATTTGCCCCAGGGCATCAGTGATGAGCCCATCCACCTGAAGGTCTTCTCCCCCCACGTCGTTAATCTCACTCTGGTGGACCTGCCTGGCATCACAAAGGTGATTCTTTCATTGTCAGATCTGATTAGCCAGAACCTCCAACGTTTTTTTTAAATTACTTCGCTGTAATAGTCATTGCGGTGTGTGTGACCATGTGTGTGACCGTGTGTGTGTGTGACCGTGTGCGTGCGCATGTGTGCAGGTCCCTGTTGGTGACCAGCCCAAAGACATTGAGATTCAGATCCGTGAGCTCATTCTGAAGTACATCAGCAACCCCAACTGCATAATCTTGGCTGTCACAGCTGCCAACACTGACATGGCCACCTCTGAGGCCCTCAAAGTGTCCCGTGAAGTCGACCCCGATGGTCAGTCCCCCTCCCTCCCTCCCTCCTTCCCTCTCTCCCTCCCTCCCTCCTTCTCTCCCTCCCTCCCTCTCTCCCTCCCTCCCCCTCCCTCCCTCCCTCCCTCTCCCTCTCTCTCTCTCTCTCTCTCTCTCTCTCTCTCTCTCTCTCTCTCTCTCTCTCTCTCTCTCTCTCTCTCTCTCTCTCTCTCTCTCTCTCTCTCCCTCTCCCTCTCTCCCTCTCTCTCTCTCCCTCTCTCTCTCTCTCTCTCTCTCTCTCTCTCTCTCTCTCTCTCTCTCTCTCTCTCTCTCTCTCTCTCTCTCTCTCTCTCTCTCTCTCTCCCCCTCCCTCCCTCCCTCCATCACTTGTTCTACTCTCTGTGCTTTGTGGTTCTCAGGCCGTAGGACCCTGGCCGTGGTGACCAAGCTGGATCTAATGGATGCTGGTACAGACGCGATGGACGTCCTTATGGGCAGAGTCATTCCTGTCAAACTGGGCCTCATAGGAGTGGTCAACAGGTGCAACAGCAGCAAACAAAACCTTCTGGAATACATGAGTGCAGGTGGTTATAATCGATTGCTTTAGGAGCCTGTAGATGTTAATTGAAACCTTTGTTGTTGATGCAGGAGCCAACTGGATATCAACACCAAGAAGTCCGTGGCTGATGCCATCCGTGATGAACACGCCTTCCTCCAGAAGAAGTATCCCTCCTTAGCCAACAGGAACGGAACCAAATACCTGGCCAGAACATTGAATAGGTCCTTTTTTATAATCATAAATAATAATAATAATAATAGTAATTCCCCCGAGCCAGTTGTGATTGACACGGCAACCCCCCCCCCAGGCTTCTGATGCACCACATCCGGGACTGTCTGCCTGAGCTGAAGACCCGCATCAACGTCCTGGCAGCGCAGTACCAGTCTCTGCTCGGCAGCTACGGCGAGCCGGTGGAGGACAAGAGCGCCACGCTGCTGCAGCTCATCACCAAGTTCGCCGCCGAATACTGCAACACCATCGAGGGAACAGCCAAGCACATCGAGACCGCCGAGCTGTCAGTACCTATTCCAGTACCTAGTCCAGTACCTAGTCCAGCACCCAGTCCAGCACCCAGTCCAGCACCCAGTCCAGCACCCAGTCCAGCACCCAGCCCAGCCTGCGTCTCCCTGGCCCTGCAGATGCGTCTGCATGTAGCTGTGGGGACTTTGGTTGAATATTCCTAAGTGGCTCTGAGTGCAGTAGCATATTGTGCATCATGTCGTTACTCTAGACCAGTGGCACCAGCTGGTTCTGACCTGGACACGCTGTGGTCCCAGTGGCACCAGCTGGTTCTGACCTGGACACGCTGTGGTCCCAGTGGCACCAGCTGGTTCTGACCTGGACATGCTGTGGTCCCAGTGGCACCAGCTGGTTCTGACCTGGACACGCTGTGGTCCCACAGGCGTTAATGCTGTGCTCATGTTCTAGGTGCGGTGGAGCTCGGATTTGCTATATTTTCCACGAGACCTTCGGCAGGACTCTGGAGT